>JAXQQM020065233.1:0-61226 GCA_034641835.2 Pinus albicaulis | reverse complement strand
ATAAGTGAAGGTATGCTTTAATGATTAAGTGTTTGTAATTTGTTTTCAAATATTTGAATTTGAGTTTGTAGTTGGAAATTTCAATTATTATGAATGATATAGCTTTGGGAATTTTGCACTGATTAAAGACATTTTTGAGAAATGATATGATATTATTTGCCAGAAAATATTTAATATTTAGGATATTTTTTAGGAATGCTATGATACTATTTGCTAGAAAATATTTAATAATTTTGTATCCTCTATGAAACAATTATAATACTATTGTGTTACATTTTGTTGGAATTCTTGATTTTTTTTTTTATTTTATAAAAGGACAATTTCCAATAGAAGATCAAATGTGTTTTGAATGTCTTTTATGCAACCTATAATATATTCTATATGAATTTGTAATTGATGGCAAGGTTAAATGGTTTATGAAGCAATCATGGTTTAGGAGGTATGGTTGTGTTGATGTAGCTTATGACTTCATGGATTTGAATTTTTTTATAGATCAACTAATATGTACTATTAATTCATGGACATGTTTTATTTAGGGGGCATCAGGGTATTTTGAAGAAATGTAATTCATCCCTTTATCTGTAGCATGTAAGTAAGAATTAGAGTGTCAGTACCTTGCTAGTTTCACATTAATAACTACAAATAATATATTGTTACATTTAAATACCCTACCCCACTCTAAAATTTAACTTGTGACCTCCAAGGAGAAAACACATGTTCTTAAAGATTATTCCCACTTAGGTGGTAGATTGATATGGTTTATTTATTTGTACATTGTTTATCAGTCAATAGGTTGTGATTACTATTGCCACCTACCTACTTGAATAAAGATCCATTGTTTTCATCCATGTTTCTTGTTGATAGTTCCCAATTGATTATTAAAGTTTTGAAAATTGTAGTTTTCCATAACAAACTATAAAATAAAAAAAATTATTATAATCCATTTATCTATGTGGATAGGTTACCGATATTATTTTCATTTATCCTATCATTAATATTATCTTCCTACATGCATATCATGTTTATCTACTTAAAAATAAATATTTTTTTCCTCTCTTTTATTTGTTTGTTGATGCATGAAAACACTTGATAATGTAGGTTTTAACCCTTATTAGATAAATCATACAAATAGATTCTCAATATAAAACATAAAAAAACTCAATAGAAAAAACACTATTTGCACAAAGATTTTACCCTAGATACCCAAAACTAGGAAAACCAGAATGCTTTTTCTATATCTCTCAATGATTTCGTGTCGTCACCCCTTGTACCCCCCACACCACTAATTATATGGGGTAGGGAAACCCCCCTCGTTAGGAACTGGGGTGTAAATAAGGCTAATCATGCAAATAGTATACCACATAGCCAAAAGTTTCCCACTTCTTGTTTTCTTTTCATATAGGAGGTTATAAGAGTACATGATCAACAATCCATGGAAGTAATTCCAATTGTTTCTCTGCACCAATAAAACTTCTTAGTGCTCACATATTTTTCAATGAATCTACGACATTCTTCAATGTGTCCATAAACCCCCTATTTTGATTTTTCTCTTGTACTTATCACAATTTGAGCTACTCCGCTCCCCTGCTACCTTCCCTTCTCCTTAGTTTTTTAATAATAAAATAAATATTTAATTATTAGTAATATAATTACTAATTAATTATTATTTATAATACTAAAATTTAATTAATTATATTTAATTAAAACATAATCAGAAATTAACTTATTTCAAGAATGAATATATGCCTATTTATCTTTGGAATTAGTGAGAGTGTTGAAGCATGATTAACATTAACAAAGTATTCTCCGATTGGGGTGCCAAGTGTACAGAGAAAGGAGTGAGGTGGTAGGAGACCGTGCGGGCCACACGGTAAGACCATGATGACATGTGGTGAGGGATGTGGGTGGTACCACCAACGCCCTATAATGATGACATTAAATATGGATGTGCATAGAGGAGATATTCGAGGACGCTACAAAAAACAAAAGAGCCCATGCAACTGTTAATTCAACTTTTGTGTTTGAATGATGGAATGATGGAATTTGCAAAGATGTGAATTCTCCAGCCCCCATTAAAATGACCCTACAAGTTGATTCTTTCAGTTTTTTCACTCTATAAGCATCAACGTACGATTATGCATGATGGAGAATATCTAGCGCTTTCCCTTGTTAATATATTTAACAAGGGAAAGCGCTAGATATTCTCCATCATGCATAATTGTACATTCTTTGATTTGGCTGAGCCCACATGTCCCACTTGAGAAAATGCTTAAGAGGACTACACTTTCTATCATTCCATAGAAAATTACTCATGCATTTTTGGATCTTGTTAATAGTGGACTTTGCAATCTTTGTTAGAGTAAACTAATACACAAGTAAACCTTCCAGAGTTGACTTGATAAAAGTCATCCATCCCCCTAAAGTGAGCCATCTATAACACCAATTATTAATCTTTCCTTCAACCCTCTTAATGAGCCAACCCCAATCCTCGGCTCTATATTTGTTGCATTTAAGTGTGTCTAACATAACTCTACTTTCAACATCTTGCTTCATGCAACATGCACCATACTTTGAATTTACAAAGACCTGAATTCTCCAGCCCCCATTAAAATGACCCTACAAGTTGATTATTTCAATTTTTTCACTCTATAAGCATCAACGTACGATTATGCATGATGGAGAATCTCTAGCGCTTTCCCTTGTTAATATATTTAACAAGGGAAAGCGCTAGATACTCTCCATCATGCATAATTGTACGTTGGATTTGGTGATAATTGTCTCCATATTTTGGCTTTCTGACCCGCAAAACATAATTAATTGTCTCCAATCCGCCTAATTTTGGTGATAATTGTCTCCAATCCGCCTAATTTTGGATGCTCCTCATACACTAAGTACCTTGACCATATCCAATGGAAGTACTGACTCCTAACAGTTCCTACACCAGCACAACTATTGGAGATTCACGACCTCACCATGAAAATGATCTGGTGTTTCACCCCCATGCTAGAACAATACACCGAAAGAATAACATAATTAATAGAAGAGATAAAAATATGAATTAGAGAAAGGCATGGATCACATATTAAAGGAAATAATAGAGCTCATGTACAAATTTTCATATTTGTTGCATTTATGTGTGTCTAACATAACTCTACTTTCAACATCTTGCTTCATGCAACATGCACCATACTTTGAATTTGCAAAGACCCAGGAATTCTCCACCCCCCATTTAAATGACCCTACAAGTTGATTCTTTTAGTTTTTTCACTCTATAAGCATAAACGTACGATTATGCATGATGGAGAATCTCCAGCGCTTTCCCTTGTTAATATATTTAACAAGGGAAAGCGCTAGATATTCTCCGTCATGCATAATCGTACGTTGGATTTGGTGATAATTGTCTCCATATTTTGGCTTTAGCATATATTGTGCAAGTGTACTTCAGAAATATAAGAACCTGGATTGACATTTAATGCTTGTAATTTATCTCACAATTAATTTACCCATTAGGATGCTTTGACCTAGTTACTTGAGAGATGAAAAAGATCCTATCACATTAATGTGAGGATCCATTTTCACAATGAACATTAGGAAAAGACAATATTCATTGCAGTTGGTAATATAGTCAACTATTAGACTATTCAATTATTAACAAAGTTGATGAAAGAATGCAAGGAATTTAAGGTTGCATTTCAATTTTGAAAATTTTCTACAATAATTTTTGTAGGATAATTTGTTAATGCAAGTTTCCATAGTTATTTATAATTTTTATTTTAATAGAAAGAGCCTTCAACCAAAAATACCCAAGGTTAGTCCCACGTGTGCCCTTTGAGACACATTAGGTCATCCCACCAATTCATGCCCCATGCTTCATGAGTTGAAGGGTATCCTTCATACCCCTTAAGAACCCCCATTTCTCCCCACTCCATCATGTGATGTTGCCACCTCATCACGTAATAAGGGTTTAAGAACCAACGACCTCTTGTCTATTTATGTGAAACACAAACATTAAACACAACATTGTCTCAATCTCCGACGATATCAAGATGTTTTGGTCACCATACATCATGCCTCAATAGTAGCACCACCACTTACACCAACCTCATATGTTGATGATTCCTCTTCCACCATTTATTATGTCACGAACTCGATTAATTAGTATTTGGCATGCCCTTGAGTGCTCTATGTTAAAGACACTCATCTTATCTATATGTGTCCTGTACTCATCAAATACCATCATCACTGCATGCAGCAAGTGACATATCCCCCTCATCAAGATCCCAATCCGCCTAATTTTGGATGCTCCTCATACACTAAGTACCTTGACCATATCAATGGAATGCCCAACTCCTAGCATGGTTCCCACCACACCAACACAACTATTGGAGGTTCAAACGACCTCACCACTTAGAAAATGATACGAAATTATTTCACCCCCTTGTACTAGAACAATACATAGAAAGAATAACATAATTAATAGAAGAGATAAAAATATGAATTAGAGAAAGGCATGGATCACATATTAAAGGAAATAATAGAGCTCATGTACAAATTTCCATATTTGTTGCATTTATGTGTGTCTAACATAACTCTACTTTCAACATCTTGCTTCATGCAACATGCACCATACTTTGAATTTGCAAAGACCCAGGAATTCTCCACCCCCCATTTAAATGACCCTACACGTTGATTCTTTTAGTTTTTTCACTCTATAAGCATAAACGTACGATTATGCATGATGGAGAATCTCTAGCGCTTTCCCTATAAGGGGATATAATCATTCTTGCCTTCCATATAGATAATGAAAATGATTTTTCTAAGTCTCATGTTGCTTCTCATGTTATTTTATAAACCTTGGTTGGAAAGAAAAATAGGAGGGCTGAAATGTAAGAAATATAGAACATATTGGATTTAACATCCACAAATTGGATTTTACTCTGAGGTATTGATTTTTTGAAATCTATTTTGTGAATGTTGACCAATAGATATACATCATGGAGGATGAAAGACGAAGATCAACCGAATCCCATATGGAGTCTCGGGGATCGGAGGATGTTCACGGTATTTAAATATAATCTTAAATCTACATACATGTGTGTACATATGGAATTGATTTTTTACTAACTTTGTGAGTGAAATTAGTTGTTAACAAGTTTCATATTTTAATTTTTAGGAGGCAAGAGGAGAAGGCTTTCTACTCCATCAATGGAGTGTGGCCAAGGTTCAATCGGTCGAGGTAACATGGTGCCGGAAGGGGGTGATATTTATTCCCCCGAAGGCCAGCAATCAACGGCTGCTGGTTCTCAGCAGGGTCGCTGTGGGTCTGGTTCTCAGCAGCATCATTCTGGGGCTGGTTCTCAGCAGGGTCGCTGTGGGTCTGGTTCTCAGCAGCATCATTCTCGGGCTGGTTCTCAGCAGCATCATTCTGGGGCTGGTTCTCAGCAGGGTCATGTTGGAGATGATGTTAACCAACAACATCAAGGTTGCCATCAATTTCAATATTTTTTCATTAAATTTTTACAACTTTTTTTACACATGTTTTTTCTAATATATGAAAATATATATATATTGATGCAGAGGCTCAAAATGTTCGAGCCAGTGGTCAAAAAAGACGCAGGGCAGCGCGCTACATTGAAGAAGAAGGCTGTCAACCTAGCACAACTTATCCGGCTGAGATTATTGATATACCATGGGAAAGGAACATGGCGGAATGCACCTTACAAAGGTGTCAAAGCCTTTATGAAAAATTGCAGACAGATCTCCAGGATTTGACTCTACCTGCTGAGAGTAGACAAAGCCTACGAATAGTTACACATTCATTGAGTGAAATGGTAAAAGTGTACAAAGATTTGGGGCCAACCACTGATTCGTTTGTAGAAGTGATGAGACAGAGAAGAGAAGCAGTGATAGGTCCCGATAAATGGCAGGACATAAAAAAACAAGTTTCAAGACAGGAGGCTAAGTCAATGTTTAATTTTAAGGAAGGGCCAAAAAGAAAGATGTTGAAGGTGCAGTATTTCAAGCACCCAGACCTAGCAAAATATTTGTATAGTCGACATCTTGCGGCCTTTGGAAGGCTTCCATGGAACGATGAGGTTCCTCTTTATTTTGCACAAATGTTTTATGCAGAATTTTTTAAGGGTATGAAACCTGACTACAATGATCTTCCTTCAGAATTTTTTGGCCCGGGGAGAGGTCGGTTATGTCAACGTAAGGGCGCAAAGCGAGATGTGGAGTTGCCTCGCCCTGAGCCGCCATTGGTGAGTCGACCGTCTCGAGTCGAAACCTTGCGATCAGAGATGGATGCGACTTCTCAAATAAGTCGTGAAGCAAGAGATGTTATGATTGAAAATGTTCATAGCGGATTGAGTGGAGTTGATCTTGGCTTAAATCGACAAAGAGCACGTGAATATGCACGTGCCAATTTTGTTTATCATACAGATGAGGAGATTTACAACATGAATGTTGAAGATCTCCGAACATACGCAATAAATTGTCGCAATGGTCTGCAAGACCTAATTTTTCGTGAGAAAGAGGGCACCGGAACGGTATGTGTTAGTGACCTTAGGGTTTGAAATTATATTTACATATACATGTGTACAATTTGTAATAAATACATGTGTATATACATGTATACATTTATTTGTATGTGTACATTAATCTAATAAAAATATTAATTATTGTGGCTTTCATTTATAGGTTCTCGGTCAGGTGCGTGGTACAATATTAATGGTTAATATTACGTTCGGAACCTCTGGCTCAAACGATGCAGATGGGTCTGACCATCATGATATGTTGGCACATGTATGTTAGTGTTTTTTAAGTGACTCTAAAATAAATAATTGTTGCCACACATGTACATGTATGTATATATATAATTCGATAAAATGTTTTAACAGATACCGATTCCGTCTGATGTTTTTGGGATCCCGGTACCTTCTTCTTCTTTAGGAGATATACCTTCTACTTCATTGGGAGATGACCAAGTATGGACAATTTTTCACAAGTTCAAAATTTATGTTACCTCAAAAAGTTCCATAAAAAATTGAGATAGAGAGAGAGAGATCTATATTTTGAGTTATTTAAAATTTTTTGAATTTAGGTTTGTATAGAAGATTTTTTTAATCCGAGGACTTTAGCGACGGAGATAGGGACATCCACAACATTTGAAGAAGTTGTCTTTAGTTCTTTTTTTTAATATTATTGTTCAAATAAGTTTATATATATGTACACACGTGCATTTTCATTTGAAAGTTTTTAATTTATATAAATTATTTCTGTATATATATATATATATATATATATAAATTTATATTTAATTGTACATGTATATTGTACAGGTTACCACTAGAGATGTTTCTATGGCAGATACTCTTCATCAAATGGAGAGGCAACCTTACGAGGTATTGCGCGATTTTTTTGTTATATTTTGTTTTTTACATGAAGTTCTAGACATATATATATTCTCGTTAATTTTTAAAACTTCAAATTTTAATGTTCAAGTACATGTACATTGTGTATGTAGGTTTTCCCTTTACAAGATAGCGAGCCAACCGGGACCCAGAGACTAGATCTTCCATTTGACGGACAAGACATACAGTAGATTTGATTTTATTTCAAAATTTAGATGGTTTTAAAATTTGTTAAACTTGATACAGTTTGATACTTGAGTGAGATTTACAATTTTTGGACATATTTTATTACAATATGTTTTTGGACATATTTTTGGACATATGTTAAATGTTTTTGTTGGATAACTTTGAATTATAATTGGCATGGCATGTGATATTTAATGTTAAATGTTTTTGTTAGATAGTTGAATTATAATTGGCATGGCATGTGATATTTAATGTTAAATGTTTTTGTTAGATAGTTGAATTATAATTGGCATGGCATTTGAAGTTTTAAAAACTACATGAATGATGGAATGTGAACCTACATTTGCACATGTGGTAAATTGAAATGTTACTTGTAACAAGACAATCCCCATTGATTTCATTACATTATATGTTGATTTCTGATTTGATATAATTGCATACATATGATGGTACATTACTTGTAAAGTCATTGGATTAATAACTTGTTCATTGATTTCAGTGTTCTTTGGATGGTTTTAGTACTTTTGGCATGTGAATGTGAAGTAATGTTGTCATTGAATTACATTTAACATTTGATATTTAATGTTAAATATTTTTGTTGGATAGTTGAATTATAATTGGCATGGCATGTGATATTTATTGTTAAATGTTTTAGTTGGATAGTTGAATTATAATTCTAATGGTATCTGAAGTTTTTAAAACTACATGAATGATAGAATGTGAACCTACATTTTCACGTGGTAAATTGGAATGTTACTTGTAACAAAACAATCCGCATTGATTTCATTATGTAGTATATGTTGATTTCTGATTTGATATAATTGCATGTATGATGGTACATTACTTGTAAAGTCATTGGATTAATAGTGTTCATTGATTTCAGTGTAAGCGCAAAAAATTATTGACAATGTAGAATGATTTTTGTGTTATAATAACTAAACCTAATAATATTGGAGAGCAAGAGAGGCTTGAGGTATGGTGTTTACTACAAGAGTTTGAGCTAAATATTTAAATGGTTTATCTATCTTTCATAAAATAGTTTAAGATTGATCACAAGAATTAAGAGAATGTCTCGGTCCATCATTGGTATGGTCCATCATTGGTATGGTCCATCATAGAATGATCATCCATGTCAATGACTCTTAAGTCTATCTTTCCAAACCATGACCCTACTCTCACATGTGTGCTTTTCATGACACCAGTCGTGCTACTTTTATCCTTGAGTTGACTGCCTTGAAAGCACTCAAATCTTTCTCGATGCTAGCCTTTGTCTTTCTAAGAGATGAAGCTGCCTTTCGACTTAGGAAGCTATGGGTAGCCCCGTGTCTATCAAAGCAGAGAAATTTTTCCCATGTACGGTTGTAGACATGAATCTCAAGTCCAAGGAACTTTCATCATCATTCCTCCTTGTCTTGTGCCTTACTTTCACAATCTTCTTCAACATTTCCTCTTCCAATATGTTTTTCGAACTAGCCCTTGGCTTAGCAGTGCTTTTCACATATCTCTTCTCATGAAGCTCCATATAACAATTTGATCCTGGACTTGCTTGAATTGGTTCAAGCTCTTTCTTTTTCGAATTCTGTCTAATTGCTCTAATACGACATATATTGACTCCTTCCAAACGAAGTGCACCAATCCTCTTAGTGTGGTCGTCTTAGTGTGGCGTGTGATATTTAATTTGTTAAATGTTTTTGTCGGATTGTTGAATTATAATTGGCATGTGGCATGTGAAGTTTTTAAAACTCCAGTTTTGGATGGTTTCAATCTACATTTTGCATGTGATATTTAATGAAACTTTAAATGTTAAATGTTTTAATGATGCACAATATATAATCGAAAGGGTTTTAAGACTTAAAGTTTTGGATGGTTTCAATTTACAACTTAAAGTTTTGGATGGTTTCAACCTACATTTGCACATATGGTAAATTGAAATTATGTTACTTGCAACAAGACAATTCCCATTGATTTCATTGTATATGTTGATTTCTAATTTGATATAATTGCATGTATGATGGTACATTACTTGTAAAGACATTGGATTAATAGTGTTCATTGATTTTACTTTAAGCGCAAAAATTTATTGATAATGTAGAACGATTTTTGTGTTATAATAATTAAACCTAATAATATTGGAGAGCAAGAGAGATGAGGTATGGTGTTTACTACAAGAGTTCGAGCGGGGCATTCGGTGACAACTTTTACTAGAAACTTGAAACAAAGAGAATCTATCTTTGGCTAGGACATCATGTAAGATGCTCGACATAAACAGTAAAATTGTACTTAAAAGCCGAGATTCGGGCAAGTGGGGACAACCACTTGTTATCTCGTCCCTTGGAGGCTAGGCCATATGGGGATAGAATCTGACTTTACAAAATAAAGTGAAATAGTTTGTACCATATGGTCGGAGAACATATACAAAAACAATTAATATACAAGAACAATTAATTTCATTCTAGAATATATATATCCAATACATATTTAACATTTTTAATCAATGCACATGTATAGAAAAACTATTTTCGGTGGAAACTAGAGCACGTGCTTGTACCCAAACAATTTGTAACATTTGCAAACCACAAATAACATAAGCAGTTCAATTTTTAGTTGAGTACTGAAAGGTTTAAAAGATAATAAATTGTTGTCCTGACACTTCACTCAAAAAAATTCTAATGGAATTCCATCCTCAATAATCCGTTCATGATCGGATTTTGACATTTTACATTTCTTAATTTTTGATTTTTTCTTTGATTGAACTTCTATCAACTTTATGCGTGCTGCACACACCAAGTGACTATATTGACAACTTATGGAATCAGGGTCATAGTCTTCGAAGTAAACAAAGTCTCCACTTTCACGAGTTTGTTTGAAAAAATAACCTTTCAGTATAATAGACCCTTTGTCATACTGAAATCCGTGATCATTATAGTCTTGTAATAATTTCATTTTTTGTTCGGTGCAACGCATCAAATAATACTTCACATTTTCATCGTTGTCAATAGGTGCAATTACAGCAAAAACATCTCCTGCACAATAAAATAAATTTAACATTTAATTATGCATATTTAAATTTAAATTTGTAAAACTTTAAATCATTAAAAAGTAATTCAATTGTTACCTTCTCTAACAAGATCAGAAACTCGATCACCATCGGATGATATTGTAGTTTCCTCTGATTCCATTTCTTCAATCATTGCAACAGACATTTTTCCCTTTGTATTTAGCTCTGTATGTTTCCAATCGTTCACATACATTTTTTTTTCACAGATGTCATTGGATTTTGTGTTGTCTATGTAAACATCACAAAAACAAGAATATTTTCTTTTATCCAATGCAAACACATTTGTGGACAATTTTGTTTGAATTGAATGCAATTTTCGAGTCCCTTTTATTGTTCCAACTTCATTTCCAATTGATCTATTTACGTCTCCGATTCCAATATGGCAGAAAAACCTTTATATGGAAAATTAGAAAAAGAATTTGTAAATATGATATCAAAATACAATTAAAAATAATCATTGCATGATAAATGTACAATGTTTAAAATTAGATTAAACCAATATAAATTAAATTGAATGTACCTTTGCGCTTCTCGTGATGGGTTAATCTCATGGCTTAGAGCATTTTTGCACCATTGAACAACTTCTTCAGCGTTTGCAAGTCGGCGTGCAAAGTGGTTCATTTGATATCTTCGAAGTGCTCGTTTTATGCATGCTCCTGCACCGTCATGTTTTCCTTTTCCATGGCCAGTCTCGAAGAAATTCCAACAATGTTTAATGGAGGTTTTCTTATGAAGACGACACAACCAAAAAAATGATCGTGCAGATTTGAATTGACCTGCGCATCCGTCTGACCATATCCAATGTTCATTGAATGTTATTCCACGATTTTTCAATGAATCATAAATTTTTTCAAAACAATGTTGTACAAAACATGTATCATGTGTACGATCGTCACTGATATAAAAATGATATTCTTTAATGATATGTCGATTTTCACTCGTGCTTTCTATGTGATCGACATTTTGTTCAGCATGTCTATATAGAATATGGACGAGCATGGAGACTTGGTCAGAGTGATAGTATTCACTCTGAATTTCTTTTTGTGGAACAAATGTGTAGTTTTCTACAAAATAAATCACTGACAAAATGGTTCTTGGTGGAAAAACTTCACGAGATTTTTTGAATTGCAAGTCTTGCCATCGAGCTCTATGGGAATGCATGGTGTATTTGTAAATTTCTGCTTCAAACTTTCTCAAAAAGTCTATTAGAAAAATTTCGTCTTCTCGTAATTCGATTCTTTTAACACTATCTGCACTTTGAATCGATGTACTGGTATATTCGTATCTCTTCCATTTCAATTTCATGTTGGACAATGATTGATCATTTATATCAATATGATATTTGTTTTGAAATTTAGTCAAATTTCCACAATCATCGCATTTTTTACCACCAACACATTTTTTTTTGTAAAATAGTTCATCGCTTTCTCTTTCACATAGAATTTGAGATGTGAATTCACGGATAGTGGAAGGAGGAGGTGAATCCTTCCATAATGTTCTACCGAAATCAAGGAATGTGTCATAATATAACTCAAATTCCACATGATAATGGCAACAACAAGTGTCGCATACGGTGATAGGTTTTACATACCATGGTTTTTGTTGAACAAAAGCACTGAGTGAAACTTGAATTTGACGATTCTCTTCTTTGAACTTGTTGAATAACTCTATTTGAGTGGTTTCCAAGAGATGTTTTTCATGTTCTTCGTGTTGATTTCGCGCTATTCTTCTTCGCATCACATGTCTTGCAGTGGGTGAAACACGCGAATTGTTCTTCCAATATTCATATATTATTTTTTTAACATCTTCTCCAAGTCTATCTTTGTATGGTTGCCTACAAATAGCTCTCCAACAAGCGAGTTCATCATTTACGTCTATTTGCAGTCAAAATTTTCGATGTTTGTGCAGAGTTTTTCGCGAGGTTCCCAGTGCTCGTGCCATAGATGTTAGATTCAAACGATTCTCTTGAGTACTTGGTGAAACCATTACCATTTGTATTCCTCTACGTATATTTGAAACATCTTTATCTCTAGATCTCTTAATTGACTCTATAGCACTACTCATATTTTTTATCACCTCTTCTTTCATTTTTTTTTATCTTTGGTTGATTTTCGAATACCCAATAGTGTCGTCGCTTCTTTTAATTTCCTTGATGATAAGAGACATTTCAACATTTGAGCTTGAACTGTCACCTCAGTTTTGAAAAACATTTCCAAAATTTTCTCGACGCGATATCGTATAAAATAGTCAGGTTTTTTATCTCCATATGTGCGAGTGTCGACATTTTCTAACATCTCATTATCGATAGTGATTTCATCTGTACATATTCGAAAAAATAGTACATATTCAATAAATAACTAAATTAATAAATATGTCGATAAATATTAGGAAAATTTTAAATATATCAATAGATCATAATATTTACATTTACATACCCGATTCAATTTCTGCTTGAGGTTGATTTTCTTCTTCAATATTTTGAGGAGTATCTCTGTCTGTTTACATTAAACAAAATATTTTTCAAACTAGTTCATCAAATAAAAATTAAGCTTCACATTCTACATTGGGAAAACTTTAAAATATATCAATAGATCATAATATTTACATTTACATACCTGCTTCAATTTCTGCTTGAGGTTGATTTTCTTCTTCAATATTTTGAGGAATATCTCTGTCTGTGTACATCAAAAAAAATATTTTTCAAACTAGTTTATCAAATAAAAATTAAGCGTTACATTTTACATTAGGGAAATTTTAAATATATATCAATAGAGCATGTAATATTTACATTTACATACCTGCTTCAATTTATGCTTGAGGTTGATTTTCCTCTTCAATATTTGAGAGAGCCTCTAACTTTCTTTGGCGATATTGTCTCGTCTCTTCTCTACGTTCCTCGGGCTTTCTTTTTCGATCATATTTTCTCACACAAGTTCTTCGATTTCCCATGATAATAGGGTATGAGGTTTAAAAAATTTCCTTTAAAAAATTAGACAATAACTCAATTACAAACAATATCACAAAAGATTTAATTTAAAAAATCTTTTCTAAAAAATACGTAATCCAATCCAAAACACGTACATATCTCTAAGAAAAATCACACCGCCTCCAAGAAATGTCTTCCAAAAAAATTCTTTAAATCTTAAAATGTAAAGAAAAATTTTTGAACAAAAAAGCTCAAAAGATTTATTTCAACACAAAACACGTACATACCTCAAAGAAAAATCACGTCGCCTCCAAAAATGTCTTCCAAAAGTTTTTTAAATTCAAACTTTGAACCTCCAAGAAAAATCACGCCGCCTCCAGAAAATGTCTTCCAAAAAATTTTTTTGACCCCAAACTTTGAAGAAAAATTTTTGAATTCAAACCAAGTTGTAAGATGAAATGAAGTGCGAAATGTGCGAAAATTGTGAATCATTTCGCGGCAATTTATATTGACCGCGAAATATGTGTTTTGTAGGGGGCTCCACAAAAAATTCCGGCCGACGGAAAATTACACAATAGTTCGGCCGAACTTTTGATAATAAGTTCGGCCGAACTATTAAGACGTTAGTTTTAGCGGCCCGTAAGCGGAAAACATAGTTCGGCCGAACTGTCGCTAATAGTTCGGCCGAACTATCGCGTCACTGATTACGCAGAGCCAAGCTCTGAAAACGGTTCTGCAACTTTGGACTGATTAAACTCCATGAAAACTTGTTAATTAACGGTCGGAACCAAGACAAGCATTTTCAGAATTGAATCTACTTTCAGGAAATATAAATTTTATGGAATTTCGTAAACGTTTATTAATTTTAATTATTTTTCTAATAAAATGAGTGTAAACAATTTTTGAGGGTCATCGTGATTCAGTGAAATCAAAATTTTGTATCTCCCAAAATACATTGTAAAAAAAATTTAAAAAATTATGGGGCATTACATTGGTCCGTTGACTGTAATGGGTAGCTTTTAGATTTTTAGTTTATAACTTGTATGTTAAGAAATTTGTTGCCACACGAAACATGTGTTTTATATAAAAAATGAGTTTTACCGTGATGAACCAGGTTCAAAAAATTATTAATTATGATATGCGTCCATTGGCTTTGTAAATATCACCGCAACCAAAGTAGACTGTAATAATTTGTTGTAACACATTTGTTTTCAAAAACAAGAATTTTCCAATGAATACAAGCATTGCCACATAATGACTTGACTGTATGATCACAATGATTGTTGAAAACACACTCGAAAGCGTAAGTTGACATATAAAATCATAAAAAATTTAAAAAATAAGTAATAGAAAGCCAACAAAATTTCTCACAACTTTTAGTTTTATCACAAAATGAAATTCTACACAGAAAATTTGTTATAGTTTTCAAAAAGTTGAAGAACCGAAAAAAATGAAAATTTTTTTACCTTGAATTTCACCACAACACCTATACTTTCAGCGACGCCACCTTTGGTGACGTTCAGTTTTTGGTGATGAAGGCTCTTTTGACCCTCACCAATGAGCTTATGGTGACCATTTTCACCCCTCACCAATGTGCTTTTTTCTTGTAGTGAAAATAACATCATCAACATATAAAACAACAATTAGCATTTTACCGTATTTTACTTTAATGTATAGGGTGCATTCTCCCTCACATTTTTCAAATCCATTTTCCAGTAGATAGGAATCTATCCTACTGTACGATGCTCTTGGTGCTTGCTTTAGCCCATAAAGAGCTTTCTTCAATCTGCACACTTTGTGCTCTTGGCCTTTCTTTTCATAGCCTAGAGGTTGTTCAATATAAACCTCTTCCATTAACACTCCATTTAGGAATTCTGACTTCACATCCATTTGGTAAAATTTAGACTTGTTTTGTGCTGCTATGGACAGCACTACTCTCACAGTTTCCATTCTAGAAACCGGTGCGAAAGTTTCCTCATAGTCTCTCCCATGCTGCTGCTTATACCCTTTGACAACAAGTCTGGCCTTATGTCTCTCAATTTTTCCTTCAACATTACTCTTGGTATTGTAGACCCATTTAACTCCAATAACATGTTTACCTTTTGGGAGTTCAGCCAAATACCATGTCTTGTTTATTTCTATGGCATTAATTTCATCATCCATAGCTTCTATCCATTTCCTATCTTTAATAGCCTCTTCAAAATGAATAGGGTCATCAACATGACAATATAAAGCAAACAAAGAGTTCATACCTTCATTTGCTGCCTCTTGCTCATAAATGTCATTTAAATCTTTGAACTTTGTTCCTCTTTCATTTGGTGTATGAGTGCTTGAAGTAGCACTCGAATCTCCTCCTTGTGGTGTGCTTGGAGAAGCACTTTAATTTCTCCTCAAGTGTGTTCCTTGCTGTCCTTGTGTTGGTGCTGCATTTGAGGGATGTATTTCAGCCATCTCTTCATCATCTTCATCATAAGACAAATAGTTTTTAACATTCATTGTTTTCTCTATGCTTCCATCCCGAGCTTCCTCTTCAATAAACTGAACATCTCTGCTCACAATAAAATTCTTGGTGGATGGGTTGTACAACCTATACGCTTTTGATTCCTCACTGTATCTAATAAAAATACATTTCTCCCCCTTGCTGTCCAACTTCTTCCTTATCTGATTTGGAATGTGTGCATAAGCCACACAACCAAAAACTTTCATGTGGGTGACTCCTTGCTTTGTCCCACTCCATGCTTCTTCTGGAACTTTGTTCATGACCACCTTTGTTGGGCATCTATTCAAGATATACACTGCACAATGTACAGCTTCAACCCAATAATCATTTTGAAAATGCTTTGCCTTTAACATACTCCTTACCATATCCATGATTGTCCTGTTCTTCGTTTCGGCAACTCCATTTTTCTGCAGAGTGTACCTTGCTTTAAACTGCTTGTGTATGCCATTTTCTTTGCAAAAACGCAGAAATTATTTAGATATATATTCATCTCCTCTATCATTCCTTACGACTTTGATATGAAGCCCACTTTGTTTCTCCACAAGTGCTTTGAAATTGCAGAATCTTTCAAACACTTCAATTTTGTTTTTCAAAAAATAAACCCAAGTTTTTCTAGTAAAATCATCAATAAATGTTAGCATATAGTGGCTGCTTGCAAGTGATGGACTTTGCATCGGTCCACATAAATCTGAGTGGAAAATTTCCAAGGGTGCCTTTTCCCTTATGCTTTTCCTGGATGGAAAACTTTCTCTGTGTTGTTTCCCCAAGATACAACCTTCACAAAGGCTGTCCAGTTTCTCTATCAATGGAAAACCTCTTACCATTCCTTTTATATGCAACAAGTTAAGACCTCCAAAGTTGAGATGTCCAAATCTCAAGTGCCATAACCAATTCTCATATTTTGTTTCTCTTTGGAAATCCTCTTGTGTCACTGCTGCTATCTCTTCTCCATTTTTCAAATCTACTCTCATCCTGAGAGGGAACATCCTGTTCCATGTCATCTTCACTTCAGCAACACATTGTTTGCTGGGTGGTTTATCCATGATGGTGCATACATCATACTCAAATAAAACATTGTACCCCTTTTGAAAAAGTTTTCCAATACTTAAGAGGTTACATTTCATTCCAAGAACATAATAAACATCTTTTATGGATTTCTTTTCTCCTTTCCTTGTTAATACACCTACATCTCCTTTTCCCATAACAGAAACTTTACTATCTGTTCCTAATGTGACTTGTGACTTCACATTCTCATCTAACATAGAAAACATGGCTATGTTTCCTGTCATATGGTTATTACAACCTGAGTCTAGGAACCATAAATATTCACTCTTTTCCTCAGCCATATTACAAGCTAAAAACAATTTATCTTGGATGATATTTTCTCTAGTGAAATTTGCACTAGTTCTATTACCCATATCATGCTGCTTCTTCCTACATTCATTTGCATAATGCCCATATTTTCTACAATAATGACATTGGACATTGGATTTATCATACCTTTGTCCATGAGCATGTTGTTGTCCACCTTGCTGGCTATTGCTTTGGCCTTGGTTATGATTCTGATTGCTGCCCCTTCCTTGAGCATTTGCTGGACTATTTCTTCCACCTCTATTTTGGCTTCTGCCTCTTCCTCTCTTGTTTCCTCTGCCTTGACCTCTTCCTCTTCCAAAAGACATCTGGGTCTTAAAGGCATGCTCCAGAGATGAGTTTTCATTTCTACCCAATCTTTGCTCATGTGTCATTAGTGATGCATGTAGCTCATCAACTAAAAAGTTTGTGAGATCCTTCCTCTCTTCTATGGTGGTGACAATCAAATCAAACCTTGAGGGTAGGCTCCTCAATAGTTTCTCCACAATCCTCCTTTCTTCAAGTTTCTCTCCATGAGACCTTATCTGTGTGACCATTCCAATCACATGTGTGAAGAATGAGTTTATAGTATCAGACTCCTTCATGCAGAGAGTCTCCAAATCTCTCCTCAACAACTGTAGTTTTGCTATCTTCACTTTCTCCATGCCTTGATAGGTTGTCTTGAGACTTACCCATGCTTCTTTGGATCTCTTGGCTGCTGATATCCTTGGAAACACACTCTCATGCACTTCTTGATACAAATAGAAGAGCGTTTTAGAGTCCTTCTTATTGCTCTTCAACAAGTACTTCTCTTCTTGTGTTAATCCATTAAACTCATTTTCATCCATTGGTTCTTCAAAACCATCCTCAACAAGTTCCCATAGGTCTTGAGAGGCAAACGGGGCTTTCATAGTTATTGCCCAATAATCATAGTTTTTCCCATTAAATTGTGGGAACTGAGCATTAACAATACTCATGCTGGTGCTGGCTCCAGCCATCCTTGCATTCTTAACTATGCTTCAAATACTTGACTGTGTTTTTTTTTTTTCAAACTGTCTGTCTTCAACAGTAACACAAAAAAAAATCTTTCTTGAGAATACCTTGGATTCTTTTGACTGAGCCTTCACTTTGCTGGAGAAGCTGCTGCAATAATAAATCCTTCCTTCAGCTTCTTTGACACCTTCAAAGAGCCTGGACTAGCTCTGATACCATGTTGGAAATTCTGAGAATTCTAGAACAAAACATAGAGAGAATAATACTCTCCTACTTAACGCAGAGAAATTTAAAAAATTTTCTTCAGGAGATAGAGTTTCAACACTTTGAAAAAACTTCTATTTCATAAACAAAACATTGTTACAAAAAACTTCCTCCTTAGAGGGATTACAAGTTCGACTGCTGCAAAACATAGTTCCAAAAGCTTCACTCTATCTCACACAGAAAAAAACACTCTCTGTCTCTCTGTCTAAAAACAAAATACACTGTCTTTTCTAAAAAATACACTGTTGTGTATTACAATTTCGCAATGCTGTGCTTTGAAATTCTGTTCTGTGTATTCACTTTGTCTCACACAAAAAAAAACACTCTTTGTCTCTCTGTCTAAAAACAAAATACACTCTGTCTTTTCTAAAAAATACAATGTTGTGTATTACAATTTCGCAATGTTGTGCTTTGCAATTCTGTTCTGCGTATATAAACAATATACTTTTCATTTGTTACAATGCAGTTTATATGCCGCAACAAGTTTTAATTAAACAACTATATAAGAAATAAAAACTAAAACTTAAAACTATGTCGCCCTTTTCAGGCCCACCATTACAAAGCGCATATAGTATATGACATATGTTAAAACATATGTATATATTAAAACATATATAACTCAAAGGTTAAAAACCTTTTTTGTTTGCGCGATACACAACATATAACAAAATGTTAATAAAAACAAAACTTTAATAAAACTTATTCCGCCGGGCTTCAAACCTGTTTAAACCAAATTGCAATGAACAAATCGTGTTACAAATGGGATGATGTGACATCACCTTTTGTGCACACGATCAATTATAAAATCTGGTCTATAAACTCATATCGCGTCCGAAATTTAGTTGCTGACACAAGCAGGATTTGTGACGCGAAAAGTTCCATAGGGCGCGGTGTATAAATTTTTGGGTCCGTAATTCAACAATGCAAACAGGCCAAATAAAAGCCCGCTCGAATCAAATTCCTCCACATGTCTGTTGACTAGTCTGTGGTCTATGGGACCACGTTCTTCAAACTAAAATAATCTCCCACGTTCAAACAAAAATGAAAAAGCTTTGTTTTCTTTTAAACATGAAAGCTCTATTTTTTAATGTATAGAGGCTCCGTTTTTAAAACTACAAAGGAATGTAAGGGTTCTTAAAATAAAAAATGACTATTCAGCAGATTTGGAAAGCGGCTGCAGTCAGAAATTCTTCAAACATATTTGGAAAGCGGCTGGAGTACCTGTGCAGTTGAAATTATCATTTCAACACAAATGAGGTGCGACAATAATTTCCGTTGAAACGTTGACCCCACAAATTGCGACGACGTTTTTCATCGAGCTTATGACGATCAAGGAGAAGTCGAAAATATGACTGAAAAATTTTTGACATTTCGAAAATTCTCTTTTTTTGTCGTTAAAGTGATGAATGGTCATCACAAGAAAGACAAAAAAGCATCTAAAATTGGCTCTATATGTATTATTGTCATGATCAAACACATCTTCTCTCTTCAACCATAGTGAACCTCATAAACCCTGTTCAACCTTGGTCAACCACAGTGAACAAACCCATGTCACACACATTGGTTTTCAACAAACACAACAAAATTAGTAAGTGTGGTTAATATATAGATGAAAGTTGTCATATTTTATACACTAATAAAAATATGAAAACCATGTTCCACATTTACTAATAAAATTATACTAAAAAGCATAAAATTTAATTTTATAATATTTAATATTATGTATTTTGTTTTATTGAAAATTAATAGAATTATATCACATATAACTACTCCCACCTTTTGCTTTTTCCGGTGGCCTTGACAACAGAAATGAGAAACTCACCTTTTTTGGAGGGTAAAACAATTTTGACAACAATACTAATCCCCTGTTCCACACGAAACATGATCGTAACTATTAGCAGTTCCAAGAAGCTTCAGTCAAGTATATGCATACATTATAATAGTGATTTATGTCAAAGTAAAGTATGCGATCTTTTTCAACGTCGAAGATTCCACCATCTATGATCCACAAAGTCATTTTATTGTATTCTTTGACATTGAATTACAGAGTGGGCTAACCATTCGACGGAATGCCCTTTGGGTTTTGCACCCCCGGTGATCGACGAATCCCTCCGGTGAATGTGGGCCGCGCAGCCCTCCTTGTCTCCGTCCGTCTCTGTCCCATGACGTTACCATTAACGTGGGGGTAATATATCCCCGTAACGGGTGCTCTGCCCCCATTTGCAGACAGTCTCACTTACGCCCAAATGAGCCAACCACATGAGCCAGTCTCGCTCGCGCAGCTATTGCAGGGCCGAAGTGACAATATTTCAAATTTAAACCAAATGAGAGTAATGGTTGGTACCTACTAGAGCTCTGGAGTTGCCACCCAAACTCCATTTCAAAATTTTACACCCCCAGCTCCTCCCTTATCATTTCTTCGACCCATGCCTTCCTCATTATGTCGAGTCATTCTGTCAAGAGTTGTTCAAGCATTCCGTCGTGTTCTTGAAGACTCAGTAGAGAAGCAGAGCCAGTGAGGACTAGAATAAAAACCAGAGTATAAAATCGCTCTGCCGGACCACCTATCCCTAAATTTATTCATTTGAGAGTAAAATCATCCCTGGTCACTCACTTGTTTCATGAAGAGAGCACCTTCTTGCTTCGAACTTGCTGTTGACTGGGTCGAATAAAACCCCGCTGGTATAAGAAAGAAATGGTGGGCTGGTCAAATCCTGGCTGGTTGAATCAACCCATTCAAATTACCTATGTTACCTAATGCTCACGAGAGAACAATAACAAATAACATACAGAAAAAGTCGCAGGGACAGTAAGGACCAACAGAGCAACAGAGTCAAGAAATTGAGGAAGTCGTAGGGATAGTGAGGACCAACAGTGCAGCAAAGACGAGAAATTGAGGTTGGTTTCATTTCTATTTTTGTATTTGTTCCGTCTTTATTCCCACTCCATTTTGATGCTAAACTTCCTTTGCTTGTCTGTGCTTCCAATTTCACGGACCAATTTAACTAGGGAGTAAGCTAACCATTTGTGGAGAAGGAGAAGTAGCAGTATCAATAGGAAAGGTAATTAAATTTCCCGTTTATTGTGTTTTTCCTCCTTTTTATATAATGCAAATTTACTTTTGAGCAGTGGCGACAACTCACTATTGCAGTAGCGGCAATAGCAAGTTGTCGCCACTGTAACAGGTACTTCCGCAACTGCTGTAACTAATTTTTTATTTATATTAACAAAATTTCAAACTTCATTTTTTATTTATTTTGTAGAGAGAGCGGAAACTTGCTGTTGCAGTCGCCGCAACATCAAGTTTCTGCCACTGTAACGGTGTGTTTCCACCACTGTAAATTTTAATTTTGAGCAGTGGCGGCAACTCGTTGTTGCAGTAGCAGCAACAACGAGTTTTTGCCACTGTAACAGTATGTTGCCACAACTGCAATTAATTAAATTTTTATTTATATTAACAAAATTGCAAACTTCATTTTTTATTTATTTCGTAGAGAGAGTGACAACTCGCTATTGCAGTAGCGGCAATAGCGAGTTGCTGCTACTGCAACAACGAGTTGCCACTACTACAACAATGAGTTGTCGATACTACAACAGAGTTGCTACTACTACAATAGAGTTGCCACTACTGCATTTTAACATTGTAACAATATTTAATTAAATTATTTTCTTGTTTTGCATATGGTTGCAAAATGGGTCCTTGCTATCCATATATGGTGCCACCCAAACCCAGGGAATGCATGGACAAGGTTTGTGTTTCATAATGAAGCCCTGAGCCAGGTTTATCAAAATAATAGAGAATTACCTGTGATTACAACAAAAAACGAAGCATACTATCATGCTTTGATTGAGGGCATCACAACTACACGAAGTTATGGTGAAATTGACATCGTCACTTACACTAACTCTGAACTAATCATCAACCAGATGAATGGTACCTTCCAAGTCAGAAGACCTAACATAAGGCCCCTTCACCAGTAGGCAAAATCCATTGCTGCACAATTCCACCATTTTGAGATTATGTACAAATCTGATGTCCAAAGGGTCTGTGATTCGATACTCATTGAAGCAACATCCAAAGGGCATGGATGTGGAAGATTTGTGGAGCCGACATGTGCTCCACTAATTATTATTGATAGGATTCGATATAGATTTTCTATTAATGAATGGATTGTTGTTATAATTGTGATTGAGGTTATTATGGGTGGAGTCATATTATTGAGTTCATATTTTTTGAGATAGATTGGAGCAACCTGATCTCCATCATTTTTGTATGAGCTGCTTTTATAGATGGCCTCACTCTATTTTTTGGTGTTACATCTCAACACATGTATGTAGAAAATGTATTTTTCAGTAATACTATTAATGGAATTACATTTTTATTATAGTTTAGTTCTGTCATTAGATTATGTGATGGATGCTTTTATTATGCCTTTTATTCTGGAAGTCAGATTCCAATCTCATTCAATTGCACTGGCACATGTACAAAAGCGTTTTCATGTATTTAATAGTTTTATCAGCAAATAGAGGATTCCAAAATATGCTACAAAACGAGACTATTTATTCATTATAATGGCTTCAATACACCTTCACAATTCCAACTTCTATGAACATTCATTCATTCATTATCCATGAGCAGCTCATGCTCCCATAATTTATACAAGCCTTTAATTTGATTATAATGAGCTCTAATTCTTAAAGAAGCCTCTTCATTGACAAATTATGTGAGATACCCTTGGTTACAAGCCAAATAAGATAGCTTATATATCAATCATTATTTGTCCTTTATACATACTTGGTTAAATGCGAAATGCAAATGTGACATCTTGCACTTTTGCAATCCATAGATCCAACCTCATTTAAGGGGAAAAAATGTATAAATATCCAAACAAACAATCCAATTGTTGTGAATTTCTCCATCATCAACATCTATCGCCACAAGGCCAGGTGTTTTGAACTGAAGCATGTTTTGACATCCATGACAACAATAACAACCTAGCCTGCAAACTAAGAAAATAATATGAAGAACTTGCAAATCAATGAAGTCATCTTGACAACCCAACTCTTTAACATTGTTATGTACTGAGAATAGAACCCACACAGGTACCAATGCAAGTGAATAATGCCAGGCGATACACTCTGAAAAGAATTAAGGTATATATGATTTTATGATTTGAATGAATTGAAAAGTTAGCTTCACATGGACTTGTAAAGGGGAACATTCATCCCCATCATAACATGTTTATATGAGATCAACCCATACAGAGACTATTGATCTTAATATTGAAGGTCTGTTTTCTTGAGAATCTCATATAAACTTTGCCTAAAGTTTTATAAAAAGCCAATCTTTTGATTATGAAAAAATGCACATGTGGTGTTAGTAGATAGGTTAAAAATTTCATAATGGAATGCATTGTTACAGTGTGGACTCTTTATTTTCACATCTTACCAAGCATATTGATACATATTTATATATTTTAATTTTAATTTTTTTAAATTAAAGTAACTTCAATCTCTTATTTCGAATATATGTTTTAAAAATCTTGAATAACTTCAATTATCATTATAAACTCTTTATCACATCACACCTTATTTAACGATCAACTCGTAAAGTAATTATATATACGTGCGATTGAA
The DNA here is from genome assembly GCA_034641835.2 of Pinus albicaulis. NCBI lineage: Eukaryota > Viridiplantae > Streptophyta > Pinopsida > Pinales > Pinaceae > Pinus > Pinus albicaulis. The sequence continues at coordinate 36,900 of JAXQQM020065233.1, read as the reverse complement.
AAGACCGGACAAGCCACCAAAGCATCAAAGATAAATCTTTAAAGTCCTTTAAGCACAGTCGCATGGATTTTTGAATGCGCATTTTGCATTTTTCTTAACTTAGCTGTAAAACAAAACTATTATCGCATAAAAGTTGTGATGTGGGATTTGCACACATCGCATTTCGCAACATTTATGGGTAAACATTACAAGTGGGAAAAATTATATATGGCGACATGCGAATTCACGGCATTTAATTTCTCGAGCATGCGAGGCTTTCAGTTGATTGATATTATATTTATTTCATGTCAAGCTGTAAGAGATCTAATTTTGAAATTCATGCATGTTTGATATAAACAACGGATTTGACTCTCTCCTACTTTTAATGCTTTCCCTATTGACTTGAAATCAGGAAACCATTTAATGAATCAAGGAAGATTGAAATGAGCAAGAAGGGAAAAGAGATTTATCAAACACTACCTACTGAAGACTCAGAGATGTCTCCCTTATTCTCAGATACTATCTCCGACAAGGAATGCAGTAGTTCGTCATGGGAAACAATGTATAAACTGTTTGAAGATGAAAAACCAAGAGTAATAACCAAAATCTCTACAACAGGCATGACATCTACTTCAGACGCTACTGAATTTGATGTTGCATGTTCATTCATCCACAAGGTAACATCAAGACCGAAAATTCTCCCTTATACAGACATGGCTAAGTGGGTAATTGACCACATAAGAATAGCTGATAGGAAATTAAAAGATTCAAATGGAGAATACATAGGGTCTTTCAAGGCGGAAGACTTAAAATAAATGTATCATCTACTCTCCCCATAGCAGAAGTATGACATTGCTTTTTTGAAAAACTTTAGTGCAGAGCTTTCAGATCTCATGAAAGTCATCAAATAATGGAAGGAAGAGTAGGGAAAGTTGAAGCGAGATAAACTTGGTATGAACCCAATTGCCCAAATTCCTTCACCTTATTTTTATGTTGCCAGTATGTTGTGTAGATTGTTTGCTAAACTTGATACCACTAGTTTTTCAATAGAATGGGTTCCAATGATGGACGTGATCGTCAATTCATCAATTTTGAATTGGGAAAACATCCTATCTAATAATTTAGCCAAACACATTACTGAATATAGGAATAATAGGAGTGCTTCATCTAGAGAGACACCTCCCTTTTATATGTATACCGATGTCATGGATGCCATCTGTTTCAATTCTAGTTTTCCTACAATGGGATGGAAATGGACTACCCAAGACCCTACCGCAATCCACATTTACCACATATACCTATAGGATTCAGAATTCCACCTGCATTTCTATGAAATTTGTTATGGAGTCATATTGCCTATGGACCAAATGATATTCAATAAAAAGGTCCCTAGGGTTTGTGAAGAGGCTAGAGAAGATATTCTTTCTATGGCTAGGTGGTTTGCAGAGGAGAATTTTACATATGTCAGAGTATTCGGGAGTTATGCTTCTTCCCAAGTCTTACCTTATTATGTTCCTGATAAGTTTCTTACACGAGAGATAGTTTACCAGCTTGTTAATGGTATCACTAAACAACTCAAAAATGCTAAGAAGGCCATTTGGCCTAATTTCCCTATACAGTTTGGCACTTTTGCACTGTATGATATTTGCCATACCTACAAGGAGGTTTTCAAGATCAATCTATTTAAATTGGTATCAATTCCAAAGAGGTTATACAATCCAAATGATGTAATTAAAAATTACACTACAGAGCTCAAAATGAAGCCTTTTGTAATGGAAGCAGATGGATTTGATGATCTCTTTCAAGGCATAGAATTTTTCTCATATATAACCAAGTTTGCATCCTCCCAATTGAGTTAAGATGATTTGGAAGCTTTCCAAGAATATAGATATAAGAGATTGCAGAGCGTTCGTCTCAATTTGTTAACTATTGATTATATCACAAAACCTACTCCAAGTATCAGCTTGGATAATGAAGCTAAAGACATGTCTGAGGATGAATCAGGTCAATCACAACATCAATCTCACAATTTGAATCATTCTGAAAATGAATCTGAATCCAGAAAGGATAGCCCAGAAAAGATAATTGATCAGGTAGCCAAGAGATAAAGATGCATGAGGGAAAATAAAGTAATGGAACAGACTCAACATCTCAAGAAGTTCAACATAGTCATAACACACTAGATCAGTCTAAAAAATTGCAAACGAAGAATTTTAGTAGTGAATGGGAGGAGTTTTCTGAAGCAATAAAAACTCCTAAGGCAAATCTGAACACTAATAAAATATCTAGCTTTTAGACACTTGAACATTCCCAGAAGATAGTGGAAATTTTTAATCCACTACAACAATTCCAGAAACTCATGATCGAAAGATCATACCTGCCTACCCTACAGAAAAGATAGATTTACAAGTTGAAGAAATTCCTTCATTGGACATTTTCTACAGCCCTAGCTATAAGGCTGTAGTTAAGAGGAACAGAAGAAGAAAAATTGGCGAAACAATCTCAAATCTCACAGATGAATAGTCGATGTATTGTGGAAGGATTCCTTACATGACCCTACAGAATATCTAACTAAATTATCACAGTACGCAGGAGCATATGCTACTCCCACCATTGATAAAGCTATTGAAGTTAGAGTGTTGCTGAAGCAGAAGGAAGCCAAAGTACTATAACTAGAGAGATTGTTAAATGAAGAAAAATACAACTCCAGTGAGCAAATAAAAGAAAATATGGCTCAATTTCAAAAGGATTTCGAAATCCTCAAAGTACAACATCAAACAGAGATTAATGAGAAACAAGCACAATTGGAAACAACAATGATCATAATACAAATCCAACCGCAATTGGAGCAGTTTATTAAAGAAGCACTGGACATAAATGCTAAGTAAAGAAAGAACAAGAATTATTTTGTCATCAAGCTTCTATCATTGACTCTTATTGTGATTCGAATAAAATACTGATCTAACAGATAGCGATCTAGAAGATTGAATGTGAAAGACATGAAAAGAATATCGATGAACACATTCAGTGGTAAGTATCAGACTTAGGATAAGAAGCAGATCTACCTCAGGTAGATAAGTTTCATAAGGAGATTCTACTTAGAGATTGGGAAGCACAAATCAAGCAGGAAGAGAAAGCAGCAGCGAAAACATCTAAGTTATCAATTGAAATTATTGAATCTTTATGTGAACAACTGGTAAAAGCAGAACTTCTCAAAGAGAACACATCTAAAGTGTTTTCAGAAGAAAAACAGATAGGAGCACAATGGAAGCAGAAAGAAGACACACAGGATGAATTACTTAAGAAGGTAAATAAGTTTGATCAAGAAAATTATTGGAATTTTTTGATCAAACCTTATCATCAGTATTAGAATCTTCGATCCTTAACAGATTCAAAAAAAAGATCGCAACCCATACTTTCAAATGCAGTATTCAAGGGGCAGGTCAGATCAAGGATTTCACAGCCAGCTTAGCTGAAGCCTATGATGGATATTTGTAAACTTTGTGACCAACTCCAGAAGAATGGGTGGAATTCATAAATCAAAATTGTTATTTTATTTTCCTAGATTATAGTTTAAGTTAGTCCTACGAGGATGGTTGTTTGAAACCTCCTCTATATTTTTGTAATAATCTATTTTTAGAACATAGTTAGTTTAGTATTTAAACCCCTCTCACGAATTTAGAGAAGGGTCTAGAAATTTGTCAAAAACATTTGCAAAGAATGCACTATTGTAATTTTGTAAGTGCTTTGATGAATTAATGGAACAAATATATTATCTTTTGACAATTAAAGCTGTTTAATTGATGTTGCACTACTGTACTCTTTAAATTGCTTGAAAGTGAGAAGGATCAGATCAATTACTATCAGTTTACATGAGTAGGACTTCATACATATGGTACTTTTATTCACTTTCATTAAGTTTTGCTTTATAGATTGATAGTCATCTTTTGTTTCATTATATATTTGAAACGTTATTATAGATTAATGTTACATGCACTTATGTTCTAATAATTGTCTGTAGTTTCTTAATGTATAATCACATATATGAATGTGATATATTTTCACAATTCTTCTAGTCAAACTACTTTGTATGAAGAGTCATTTTACATATTTTTCATCTCTTTCAACTGTTAAATGATCTATATTACTAAAAGTTGAAGGATATATTTTTAGATCGCATTGAGGAAGAAACATCCTGAGTATATAATAGAATAAATAGTTTAGATAGATGCATATAATAGATTAAAGCCATTTCCATTTGCATGCCTTATAATCACACCCTCAAAAACATCCTTATTGGAAAACTAGTCCCATTATCCCCAGTCGGAACCACTATACCAAATGGAAAAGGAGCTCCTTTAAGGTCCGGACTGGGTGGTTTTCCCCCATGTTTCGGCAGCGGAATTTCGAGGCCTCAACAACACCGCATAGAATGAATATTGCTCCTTAAATTAGTTCTTTAACATGCTACTGAAGATATTCAGAGAGTAAAGTAATGCATAGAAATTGTCATCTTGGGATAGATCTCAAGGGAGTTCATCCCATATACCAAGAAATAAGTATGATCCAAATGAAAAATAGACACCCTCAACAAAATTTTGACTTTCCAGGCCTCCTATTGAGTGGCTTGAATGGAAATGGGGAAGGGAATTGTTTCAGTGTGTTACAATCTGGCTATGTTTATAAATGCCTTTGTTCTAAGGGTGTTACAATGTGGCCATATTTATAAATGGTTTTATTTCGAGTCTTGTCTTGAAGGTACACTGAACACAATTTGTCGTTTAAGGTTATAAAAAAATGTTTTATTATTTTATTTTTAATAGTATTTAGAACTTTATAATTAAACTTTTAAAAAAATTCTTAAGAGTGGTTGGCTGGGTGGTGGGGTTTCATATAATTGTCAAAAAATTAATTGACAATGCAAAATCAATGATATTCATCATGTGGTTGAGATGACTTTCATTTAACCCTTCACATATCTATTTCCTGACCCCTTGCAGCAACACATGTCTGCATATGGGCACCACCATAAATAACCCGTCCCCATTATTAATTTATTACTGTACCCATTACCCCAAACTATTCCATTGTGCCATTGTCCCACATTAAAACTCTTACAAACAACTAACACAACCATAGACACTCTGAACTCTGACTAGAGATGGGAGGTGAAAGAGTACACCATGAAAGTGCCGAAGAATTGTTAGACACATTTCCAAACAATTATTTGAACAGGCCGGCTGGATAGATTATATTCACAGGATTCAGGGGCATGATAATGACATTTCCCTATAATTTTCCATGGATTACAGGGAGGGTAGATCAGAGGTAGCAAGGACAGTGGTGCATGCGATGGAAGAGGCAATTGCTGAAGTGTCAGGGTTACTCCAGACAGGAAAAAAGTGGTTTGCACCCCGAAAACCCCAACCTGATATTGTGAGGAATTTCCTTGAGGCAGGTGAACGACTGATCATGAGTGGCTCAGGATATGAGAGAAAGTCATTACTACAACCCTGGTCGGATGCTGCATTCCTTGTCTAGAGATTTTTCACTGGTGAAGAAAGGTATGTGGTTATTTATTATGAGCACCTCTGCTTGTTAGACCACCTGTGTCATGGCAGGTTGCTTAACATGCCTTTCTTTCTTGCAAAAACCTTAGACCAAATGGCCCGAGGTGTGCAGAAATCAAAGCGGCCACTCGAAATCCTTTCCCACCAATGCCTTGTTAAAATTTTGGTGGTTGTTGCGCTGCAAAGGGAAGGGAGAACTTGGGATGAACTAGTTGGAAGTCCATTGCATGCTGAAGCTGCAACTCCATCCCATGACCTCCAAGTTGCAACTCCGCCCCATGACCCCCCAGTGGCAACTCCACCCCATGACCTCTCAGCAGCAACTCCACCCCATGACTCCTCCACATTAACTCCACCCCATGACCCCTCAGCGGCAACTCCACCCCATGACCCCTTAGTGGCAACTCTACCCCATGACCCCCTAGCTGCAACTCCGCCCCATGGCCACCTAGCTGCAACTCTTCCCGATGACCTCGAACCTGCAACTGGGTTCATTGACCTCCCACCTACAGAAATTCCCATAGAACCTTTCCATATGGAAACTGAGCCACCATGTGTTCAAACTAGGAGGGTTTCTAGTGTTTCTGCTGCTAAAGCTGCACATAAAGGAGATGGCCAAGATGATGATGATGAAGTAAAAATATTGGGGAGTAAACTTGCGGCCAAGATATTGAGAGGATGCAAGAAACACCCAACAGCAGTGCCAAAACCCAAGAAGAACAGGGGAAAGAGAGGTCGTTATGCTCCAGTTCCTCAAACCCTCCTCGTTGTTATAGAAAAACTCCCAAAAGAGATAGCAGTAGAAGAAGAGCAAGAGCAAGAGTAAGAGTATTCACAGGATGTATTAATTGAAGGGGTCATGGACGAAGGATGCATGCAACAATGATGCATGGAAGAACGATTAGGCCAGCTTGCTGACACAAAAGAACAAGTTGATAAGCTCCCCTCTCTTGATTCTGACTATGAATACATAGCGGATCTAAGTGAATGGTACCGCTCAGATGGCCTTATCTCAATCCAAATGTTGTATGCAGATGAAGAGGAGTACCAACAATTGTATAGGGAAAAAGTGTTGGACAAACCAACTGCACAACCCAAATTGTTGGGGGATGATCAGGAGGACCAATCAAATGCACAACCAGAATTGTATGGGGATGATCAGGAGAACCAACCAACTGCACAACCAAAATTGTATGGTGATGATCAGAAGGATCAACCAACTGCACAACTAGAATTGTATGGGGATGATCAGGAGGACCAACCAACTGAACCACCGGAATTGAGAAAGAAGCACATTGCAAAAGTAAGTACCTGTAAACATCTTCCTCTGTATATTTCATTGTTAAGGAAGAATAGGACTCTCCAGATGAAAAACAAACAACTACAGATCAAAGTTAAAACCCTAATAGATGAGCTTAGACAAAAAGAAACTTTTGATAGATTAGATTTCTTGGCCCAAGTTGCAGAGTCCATACCCATTGATGACATAGGTATTCCTTCTCCAGGGGTCCAACAAGATATACCCCTTGGAAAAAAACAGACTGATGACATTGAAGTTGTAGAGTCCATACCCATTGATGACATAGGTATTCCTTCTCCCAAGGTCCAACAAGATATACCCCTTGGAAAAAAACAGACTGATGACATTGAGCACGGAGTCCCATACCAAAATCATAGTACATCATACGAACAGGAATTACATATCAAAGATACAAAAGAAATGGGTATAGACACAGAGGAACAACAACCAGATATGAAACTAACAGAGGATGAGGAACCAAAGATCAAACTGACCAAAGACATTTGTGAGCAAAAAGATGATGAGGAACCAAAGGGTAAATTACAGTTGTCTAAATACGCATATCTGAGACACCAAATACCTTACAGTGTGCACAACAAATCACTTCCTAACCTTTCCAAGATATGCGAAGAAGAATATCAAAACAAAGTTTTACGAAGACATAAAAAAACAATGGCTAAGCTGGAAAGGAGAGTGACCAAGTTGGAGAAGGATAAGCAAGAACTCGGACAACTAATGGATGGTGTGCTCACTTGTAGGGCTCCTTCAACCAATTACAACGTGTACTTGACTGAAAAATTCATGATATTTAAAAAGAATGCTATCATCCAAAATATCCCTCTCCAGGTTGAAAGTAGTGATGGTTTCTTGGAGGCATATATGTCAATTTGTGATCAAGATAAAGACTTTCTCTGTGAAATGCACCAACATAATTTTTTGGTACCTTATAATACAAAATGGAATCCCAACCATGTTATAGGGGATTTCCAATTGAGGGCATTTGTATCGTATTTGAGAAATCAGGGAAGTTGATTGGATGATCTGAACATTTATTTGCATAATTCCGAGAGCCTTCTGTGGGTTAGAGGAGAACATCCCAAACTTGTGGAGGTGATAGAAGAACATCAAAAATACATCAACTCTCTAGAAGTAGTAGAGGTTATCTCCAAGAACAGGGAGATGACCATTGCATATTGTGCACGCCAGATTCATTTATTGCAAACTAAGGCACAGAGAGGATGTAAAGCAAGGTGGAATAGCATGGGAAGACAACCTCGAAATAAAGATCCATTTAACTACATCAACTTAAAGAAAGCCTTAACAAGGGTTGCTCGGTATATTATTGCTATGAGACAGTGTGGGAATCACTGGATAGGTCTTAGATTTCAGTATCCAATGATCTGGCTTCCAATAAGGGTATATAAAAAGAAATATACGCTGACAAAAAAAGAAGAATCTGATTGCTGGAATGTAATTATGGAGACATGAGGGTATCTTTGTCTCGATGAACCAGGACATAGTGATTATTGTATCAGCAATCTTCATGAATGTCCCCCTTCATCCACAGATTCAGACTGACAGACTGGGCCACCATTGCTGACATACTGGCTCACAGTTGCTGACACACTGGCTCACCATTGCTACAACACTGGGTTACCGTTGCTGCAACATTAGCTCACCGTTACAGCAACTCATAGACATCAAAGGCATTATATTTGATGTTGTAATATATAACTCTCCAGTTTGTTTTGCTAGTTATAAAAAACTGGTAAAATTGTGTTTGACATGTTTAGTTACAATTTCATTGCAGTTCCTCTAATAATTTTGTTACATTTCCATTGTTTTTATTCGAATTTATATATCAGATTATTGTTTGCACACCAATACATGCAACTATGCAAGTATGAAAAACCACTTGAAAGCTATCTTCCATGACTTACAAAACAATCAATGTATTAAAAGACTGAGTGTAAATGCATGGAGTTATTTAATCACCTTAAATGACAATTCCATCAAATTAGAGAAATCTCCAACCATATCCTCACCACCTATCAAACATACATGGACATAGTCAACAAAACATTAATACATCAAATACAACTGATACAGGAATACATATTAATATCAAATTGAAAACAAAATCATGCACAAGAAACTTGGAAAAGCATTCATTGTTGGTACGAGGGCGACCTCGCTTGTTGAGTTCTTCAAATTGAAATGATTCATCTTCATCTACCGGGATATTCAAGTCAATTTCCAATCTTGCATTGTGTTGCCTTGTTTTTTTTTTCTTTTTGGGGCTTAGGAAACTCTTCTTCCTCTTCAAAGACAACTCAAAAGCACCCAATCCACACTTGAATTCATAATCCATAATATGAATATTGTTGATGTCATCCAACAATTTTTTAACTAAAGCAATCAACTGTTCAATATTGGTCAAAGTAGCAGGAGGATTGTTTCGAACCAGGTCTAAGTAGCCAAATAACTCCTCCTTGGCCATCTCAATTTCTTCAACATTTACATCAACATTGCGACTATCCATGTCATCTTCAACAAGATCGGCTACTGCCTCTATATTTATCTCAGGAGGGTCATTGTATGACTCAGTTGTGCTTTGATGATTTTGTAATTGGTTTGAAGCCATTGAACCAGAACACAACCAACCCACCTTTATGGCATGCTTGCATATGTTGCCACGAATAGACCATGGGCAATCACAAGTTATGAAATTTGTACGATGACATGTGACAAGATATTTCTTATTAACTTTAGATTGACTTCTCACCCAAAAAGCATGAGGCATTTTCGAATGAGGGTTGCAATCACTATCTGGTATCCATTTTTCTTTTTCCATTGATGATTCCAATTGTTTCTCTTTCTTGTAATTATTTAAAAATCCTTCCTTTTTTAGAATTTCCTTAAACTGATAACAGGGTTCAACATTTTTTAGAAGAACATATATCAACCAGTCCATCCTACGAGAACATTTCTTTCTTCTATCAGATAGAAATTTTGTCTTTAGGTAACAGTGATATGATTCCACAGCATTGTTTGTCTCCTGATTTGCATGGGGAAAATCCCGACAACCTTTGACCCACATCCCTAATTGCATAAAATTTGGGTTAATGAAGATATTTCATCCATATTTCAAACCAAAAAGAGAAATGTAACTTCAGAGTTTTTCAACTTACAAATCTTGTCACTCGCAACCCAATTCTTGTTGAAATAGTCTAGAAAATTTTCCTGATCAGCAAATTTGTTGAAGAAAGCATTAATTGCAGTGCTGACTTCAACATTGGAACAATAATTCATAATTAAACCCAAATCACTAAACATTTCTTTTGCTATTTCTGGATTACTGGCCAATCAATTCACATTTTTTAGCCATGCTCGACGTACGTGCCAAACACACAAGATAACATTGCACCTTGTGATTCTCCTGCCACATTCAATTCATTTCAAGCATGTTATTTTTGTAATAAATACAATTTGTACTGTAAAATAAGAATATTGAAGTTACCTTAAAGCACCAATTTCAGCCAATGCATCATCAACCATGAAAGCATTAACTTTCCAACTATGATCAACTTGGTGACACCTATGCATGAGCTGCTCCAACCATAGCGAAATGTCCTATGATGTATTATGTGATGACACCACCCATGCAACGGGCACTCCACTTTGTTGGTGATCAAACACGACGAGTGTGTACAATTGATACTATCACATTCAAAATACATAGATCATCAACTTCAGATCATCAATCATTATTAATCAAGTTATTGTACTAGATCAATCATTCTTAATACACTCACCCCATACTTATTCGTGTTGAATGTCGAATCCATGGCTATTAGGCTATTATTCGATAGCTTCACCATGGTCTCCAACATCCACTTCGTCTGAATTCCAACTATAAAAGGGACATCTCCACCATTGGGCTTTTGATAAAAGAAAAAATCATTTTGGTGTTTCCTATACCAAAGGTTCACACTCATTTCATCTTTCTTATGCTACTGATAATTTCCTTTCATTAGACGATTATATATGTTAACAACATCTTTTCTACACAAAAATAAATCCCTATCTTGAGCTGCAGCATCCATGTCAATATATTTTTTAACATGCATTTTGCAAACAGAGTTAACTAGTACATCCAAGAAGAAACAACTCTCTACATAGGAAACCATGTCCCTTGATAACTTTGCTTGATGCAACACCCTAGTAGGACCCGAGGTGTCATGTTGGCCATGACAAGGCAATCCTTGGCTATCTACATGCTCATACATGTTATATGTTATTATTGCAACCTCAGGGATTTGAACCATAATTTTTACAATGAAATGGCATTGGCATCCCCTCTTTTTCACAAATGAGTATTTTCGCTTCATTTCATCTTTCCCCCTTTTGTGTTCGGGGTCATCTGAACAAGCATAACTGCATAAAAAAGTTTAAAAACTCAAAACATATGATTCCATGAAAATTGTTTGAGCACTATTAATACCAACATATATACGTAGGATTTATAAAAAAACTTACACTTCATATAGCAAGGAAGCCGTAGGCCTTGAGCCTAGGCGTTTGTTTTGTACCCGAGTGAAAGAACATGGAGCATTTGGGTTCATTTCCTCTCCTTTAATAAAGTCTCCAATTCTAGTTGAAGGAATTTCTGCAATCCGATCTAAGGAGTCCATGTGTTTTCCTTGTAGAAGAAACCAATATAAAACTAACCTAGAGAAGATGAGCTTTTCTTTAGGGTTTTGCGTCGGAAGGGCAATTATTGATTCCCATTTCACTTGCTTCACCATTTTTAAGTGAGTATCTGTTTAAGCGAGTTGCCGCAACAGTGGAGTGGGTGCAACGGGGATTATCACTTAAGAATACACAAACATCGAATTAGAAAAAACAGACATTCACTAAACAAAACATATCGGTTTTTAGTAGTGGTCCAACAAAGGCTTCTGTTCAATCGATTTTTTAGTAGTATTCTAGTGATGGCTTTCATTTTTTCGTTCCATCATACTAGGGACTAACAAGGGATTTCAATGTTCCCGGGTGATTACGAGGATCATGCCACGCAACTGCAGCGTCTTCCCTTGGCGGTTTGCGGGGACCTATTTGGAGTGGGTTGAAGCGGCTTGAGGAAGGGAAAATATTTGCATTCATGGTTGCCCCCGTGGATAGGTGGGAGGAAACGAGAAAGCTTGATAACTAGCTCCTAAATCGGCTCCTTCAAACGGTACGAAGTTGTGGGACGGAGATGGGGACGAAAACGGGGAGGGGCGTGGGGCCCGCGTTCGCCAAAGGGATTCGATCGCCGAGGCACAAAACGGGAGCATTAAATCACGACTAATTTTCATGTCAGAATCTTTGCCATGTATTTTGATGAGTATCAAATTATTTATTATTATTAAATTGATAATCAACCTGTGCACGTTGTTTGCCAGTATTGACTAATCGATCTATGCGTCTTAAATAAAGTGACTTTTACTTTAATCCCTCCCAACCTATTCATTGAGTTCATAGTTTTTATGTCTTATTCCGGCAGAGGAGTCACAGAGTAGCGAAGACTCATTCAGATAAAAATGGTGTGGGTGGATATAACAGTTTTAACTTTGTATTAAAATTAATTATTATTGTCCGTTTAAAAAAATAAATTATGTAAGTGATCATTTCTTTCTCAAACTTTATTAATGTTCAAGGGATACTTAATATTTATGTTTTTTTTAATTATTATTTATAAAAATTGGTAAATTTTAATTTTGAAATTTAAATTAATATTTTTTATTTAAAAATTATTTATTAATATTAAAACAAAAATAAATTATTTTAAAAATTTATAATAAAAATGACTTGTTCTCCGCATATTAAATAGAACGAAAACCTGTTGGACAATTTTATTTCACAAGGTAACTCAACCCCAAACAAAGAGTTTAGCCATGAACTTCCATCACTATCCCGCCAGTCATTTATTGCAGGTGAGTGTCATGCCACGTATTTACTGTAGGTAAAGGCTTTATTTATATAAATCTCTGTACACCGAACTATTTGCATCTTCCCAAGAATTATAGATCTCAGGAGACCTAACTATTTGCAATCCCCCCAAAATTTTTTGTATCTCTGTATTCCTAAACTTTTGCAATCGCCGCTGGTAGCAAACAGTCAATACCTTAGACAGTCTTCGATTCTTCAGTTAGCTATGGCGGCCTTCACTTCCAGCTCTGATGATACAGGCAACAATTACCACTTTGATATCTTTATAAATCATCGTGGACCCGATGTCAAAAAGACCTTTGCCAGCCATCTCTACCGGCGGCTTATTACCCATGGGCTGCGAGTTTTTCTTGACAACCAGGAACTGCAGGAAGGAGAAAACTTGACATCTCAAATAAAAGGAGCTATTGCAACTGCCTCTGTCCATGTAACCATTTTTTCTGTTACATATGCAGAATCTAAATGGTGTTTGGACGAACTCCTCCTCATATTAGAGTCTGGAGCTCCTATTATTCCAGTTTTTTACAGTGTTACGCCCGCTACTCTTCGGTGGACACATGGGCAGGACGAAGGAGTATATGCTCGAGCCCTACACAACATGGAAAAGAAGAGAACGTATGACTGTCAACCGCGTTACAACTCCACAACTATTGAGAAGTGGAGAAATGCTCTTTCAAGAGTTTCAGAAATAAGCGGATTAGAGCTAGAGGCGTTTAAAGGGTTAGAACTTAAAACTCCCTCTGTATTAGAACTTAAAATATGTATTTGATATTTTTTACTTTTTTTCTAACAGTTTTAAGCTTCTGTTTTCTAAATAACTAGCTACGAAGATACTTTCATTTCTTTTCTTACAGTTTTAATCTTTTGTTTGTAAATAACTAGCGACGAGGGAGCGCTGCTGGATAAGGTCATTGAATGTGTGTTGAAAAAGGTTAAAAAACCACAGTTGGATGTGGCCAAATACCCATTTGGATTGGATGAGAAGGCACGAGATGTTGAAAGGACGGTATTATCGCAACAGGGCAGAGCAGTTAAGGTCGTCGGCATCGCTGGTCTCGGTGGAGTGGGAAAGACAACTTTGGCCAAGGAACTCTTCAATAGGAAGATTTCAAATTATAGTAAATCCTACTTTGTGTTTGATGTCGTAGAAAATGCTAAAAATGATTTACATTCCTTGCAAAAGAAAACTTCTTAATGGTTTAATTGAATTGGATGAAGATATAAAATACATTCGAAGGTAAATGCTTTAATGGTATCTCTCAGGTTATCGAGTCTTATTGGTTTTAGACAATATAGACTGGCTACGTATCAAGTGGATGCAATGTTGCCCCCGGAAGTCCTACACCTTGAAATATTATTTTTTATTACATCTCATGACAAAAAATTTTCGCAAGGTCGAAAAACACACCGGAAAATCTGATACAAAATGACATTATTTAATGTCCAGGGTAGATGATTTGATGTACGAGACACATTAGAGAATATGAAGTATTTAAAAATATCTAAGGTCTAAGAGGAAAAATCAAATTGTGCACAAAAGGAACCAGTTAAATGCACCTTTGCACGCATAATTCTTCGATAAGCGCGCCTTTACGCAGATTTTCCTCAAAAGCCGCACAGTCCTGAGAGTGGTGGAAGTCACTTTCCGGGACCACAAGGCACACTCCAGGACATTGATCCCACACTTGAGGCTGCCTAAGGACAGCCACCCAAGCCTCCTTAGGACCTCAAGGGAGCACACAATGGATTCACCCTCCTCTCTTGGGTCACCATCCACAATTTACCAAGATAGGGAAGGAGGATTTGAATTCTTCTATAAAAGGCCACTAAGAGATGAAAAATTTGAGAACACATTGTTATGATGGCCATAATTTCCCCAAGCAATACTAGCAGTGTGTGATCCGGAGTAGAGATAGAGGGGACTCAGTTGTTGCCCATCCAACAACTCCAATCCACCATAAGTAGAGAGAGGGAGACTTTGCGCCAAGGTATCTCGAAAGTAAATACATCCTTGCATTGGGACTTAGAACCCCTAGTTCTAAGGGCCCCTTGGAAAGTGGGTAGAATTTTCATCCTTCATTCCTACCAGCACTCAATAAGAGGGGACGTAAGTGCTGCCATTTGGATTATTGAAGTTGTTTGACTCTATTCAGAGCTTTTGTTTTATTTGTTTTAGTTTAGTTTTTATGTTTGAATATGCATGCTATTTCTCTATCTAGTATGTTTATGTTTTAGCATGTTCCACTAACTTGCTTGACTCCATCTATTTTCTGCATGTGACCAATAAATTAAGAGGGAAAAACCACCCCTCTTAAGCAAGTGTGATTTGGTACATTCGTGCACCAAACACACTAAGACAGGATTGGTGACTCCATTAACTTTTATTTCCAAGTTTATGTGGTTGTGCCTTTTTTTTTTTTGCAGAGACTTCTTTCTTTGCTGAGGAGTTGGGCTGGAACTGCCCCCTTTCTCTCCTTCACTACCCGATTCACCCTCAGTGATAAGTTGAAGCTAAAGAGATCCCAAAAATTACTTTACAGGAACTTGCATGGATTTTTCGTAGACAGACACGCCCCAGTGCGTGCGTTCAGAGGTGACCTGTGCGTGGCCTTCTCGCCTGTTTCAGCCTTTTCCATGTGGAAACCAAAAGTAGGATTTTTTTCTATTATTTCCATCTTTTTCTTGCTTGTAAAGTGACTGGCAGCCCATAATACATCTTCGAGCACTAGTTGAGGTGCCCCACAACTTTTTAAAGCTCGCTTTTAGCTTCTTTTAGTAGTTTAGGTGTTAGTTTTATTTCAAGTTGATTTTCGCAAAGTTAACACATAGTTTAAGTAGGAGGCAAATTAACTTGCATTCCGAAATAATTTATGTTTCGCGAATTTTGGTACCAAAACACCTAGTTAATTAGCCAAAGTGGCCCAATTCCAAGCATGCTTAGCTAAATCTCTTTCATTTTTCTAGTGTAAAAGTTATTAGTTTAGTTCAATTTTTGCACTAGGACTTCGGGACAAAGATCGAATTGTCAGTAGAAGAGCAAGTAATATTTGATGCCTTTGCACCTTCGGGTAATCCTAGGCAAGCATATGAACACTCTTTATTGATAACTCATCATCTCCCTATAGTTGACCATTTATATTAACTAGGAAAAATTGAAAGCGGCCCATATCCACACATGTTTTTCTTTTGAGCAAGGAACAACAAAACATAGTTTAAATTGGGGATTTTGAAAACATTCATCGCATATCCACACATTCAAACTATGTGCTTGTTCACCTTTTGTTCACACACATCCACACCCTAAGTAAAGTAAAGACACCTAAAACTAATTGATCAAAATTCACTAAATTCTCCCCACAGGGGCCACAAAAGAATTTATAGTCTAAGTTAGGACTAAGGGGGTAGTTATCCAATACGCCGCCTTGGTCAGTCTTCATATTGAAACATAGAAGTTGACTATTTAGGGAACTTTCAAATCCACCTATCTGCCCATGACAAAAAAAACCCGAGCGTAGCAGAGACCCGATTCAGAGGGGGTTAAGCTTAGGCCCAGTGCGTACGATATCATTCGGGGCTACCTGACCCATCTGATACTTGGTACTGGTAGCTGAACTACCAAGAAACCCAAGACTCGAATGCTCACATGGGACGATGATGCTTAGTGGCAAAAATTAGGGCAACCTTTCCCTATAGGTGACGGTGCAGGCACCACTAGATCCTCTACCCATACCTTGGTGGATTTTCTTCTTTTGATCGTGTCGTACTTTTTGGGACAGCGCATTCGCAAGATATATTCTATGCCTAGTCACATTTGAGACTTGTTTCGATTTTTTTCTTTGATTATAATCTTTATCCTCTCAAATATTTCCTAAAACATACCTAGTTGACGCCAGAACGGACCCAACGGGACCTCTTCAATCTAGACACCTTTTGGACCTCCCCACATTACCGGGAGGGGTACCAGGTCTTTCGCCATTTAGGCGTCAAAGACAAAACATGGATACCATTATTGGTTCATAATTTATTGGGGCATATTTAGTTGGGAACCCTAGTTGGTCTCCCAATGCCACACTGGTGAACACCCCCCAGAGGGTCACCACACACGACTCCTCCCACAACCCCTAGCAGGTAGATGAGTGCTACCCATTTGGGAATCCAGGTGAACGAATAGCAGGGTACGTCATAGACAAGCTCTATTCTTAACCAGAACATTGTGTTTTCACAAGTCGCAATGGCTACAAACTCGCAGTCACCTTTTCTAGCTTCATTAAATCTACCATATTTAACCAAGTTGACAAATGATCCCATTGCACACAACTCCATATGGCCTCCATGCCCACAAAGCTCCCTTCAGAAATTCCAAAATTCGAAGGGAAGCAAGTGGAAGACCTCAGAAATCATGTTATGAATTTCCACCTGTGGTGATCGTCGAACAAAATTGTTGACAATACTATTTGACTAAGACTGTTTCAACGCACCCTAACTAGAATAACAACGAAATGGTATGTGGAGCAGCCCTCCGCTACACATGGAACTTTTAGTGCCCTCGCTACTGTGTTCCTGACCTATTTTCAGTGACCCATCCACCATGATTCTGGAATGGAATTACCGATCCACTTTAGGCAAACCCCCCCCGTCCATATCTCAGACCATCTCCATGAATGGCAGCAGCGTCGTAGTTTGTGCAAAGCCAAACTTGACGATTGAGTTCTATTAGACCTGATCCTCAAAACTCTCACTATAGAGATTTCAAAGGATGTAGCACAATAAAATCCCATATCCAAAGATGATGCCATCAGTGAGGCCCAACAACTCGAGCTGATCTATATGCAGTCAGGGTATATTTACAATATCCTACCAAATGCTCCACGCTTGCAAACTTACAAAATATTTCCAGGCACGTCGAACTCTGTAGACGATTTAATTGGGTCGTTGACCCAAAATCACCTAAGCAGTAGCGTTTAATTCCCCAGTTACGCGTATCATTCTACCCAGAACATACCACAACCTGGCTACTAAAGTCATCCCATGCATCCACAAAATTTGACCCGTAGGGCGTCATCGTACCACCATCAGCATGGAGGAACCTATCCTCCGGCTCAGGGGACCTAGTACGCAGCTAGACATGCTGACGAAAGAGCTCCCCCCCAACAACCATTTACAAACCAGGGACCGGAATACTCCCAATCTCCAGCACAAGAATCGCCCATGCAGAATAATGCACAGGTGAACTTTGTGCAACCCTCCCAAAACCAACCATGCCAACCATAGAACCAGGAGAATCCAAATTATCCTCCTAACGCGGTTAAGAAAAAAGGGAAAAACAAGCCTAAAGGAAATCCCGGATAGGCAACAAACAACAAGGCCTCCACGATCACAGTCGTAGGTAACTCTAACCGAAATCAAAACTAGGGGCCAAGCAAAATCAGGGTCAAGACAACCATTACACTCACCATTGTCCTGACCTCCCTAAGCTGAAGAATTTGTAGAGTAACCGTGGACAAGGGGGATCCACCCAGCAGACAAGAGTCATCCAGGAGCCTTTCCCCCATCAAGAGACAGTTAGCACGGAGTAACAAAATCATGAAGATTCTGGAAAAAATAGCCATGAAATCTACATGACTGGCGAGGAAATGTTTTTTCAGACACGGAATCGGAATTATGATACCCCACTAGACATCAATGCGTAAGGGGCTAGTACAAGTGCACAAACAACACCTTTGACCATATCAAAGATGCCTATTGAAGCTTTGCCAAAAATGGCTAAAGGACCAACTAGGCAGGCAGGAAACTATTCCAAAGCATCCCATAACTGTAGCATCATGGATGATATTGCTCAATTGCCTACCGCTATGTCAGCTTTGGAGGTATTACAATCATGCCCAAAGCAGCGGAAAGCCTTACTTTCCCTTAATAGTGCCATCGACCCTGCTGATTCGCGCCTGATGGCTTTTGATTTAGATAAAGCCACGCCTAGGCTTCCTTCAATGGCCGCCTTTCAGATACTGGTATCGGTCCAAAACATCACCATTCTACGATGTATCATTGATAAGGGTGCATCCACATGCTTCATGTCAAATAATTTATGGCAGAAGTTAGGGTCTCCCAAACTAAAGCCATCAGACATCACACTTAGAGCATACGATGGTCGCCCTTCAGCCCCCGTTGGTCTCTACCAAAACGTTCTGGTTTGCTTAATCAACAAGACGGTCCTTATAGAAATTTAAGTCTTAGTCAGCCAATTGGATGACAATATACTCCTTGGCCAGAGTTATATGTATGCCATATCAACCATCGCCTACTCCGTCTTCTGAACTATGATGTTCCCCAATGAGGACTGCATCGTTATTGTCGACCAGTTGACACATAGCGAAAAGCGGCCCCTAAAAAATACTGATTTCATTTACCCTATGTAGACACATCTGCTGATGTGCTTACACTGTACTAGGAAAATGGCCTCGACCATTTCAAGCCGTCGTCCATCCTAGGGTCATTGCTAGGAGATCCCCCTATTATACCTGAGTCATCACCTGATGTCACAGGGGCTTCGATTTGCATGATGTCCTCGTCAAGCACCTAAGCTAGTCAAGACACAGAGATGAGTAGTAATTACACCGAATCCTCGGCCATGAAAACCTCTCTAGCCTACGCTGCCTCCCAAGCTCCTTTCCTCTTCCCCCCAGCTGGTTTCGTGTCGCAGCAGGTCATGGCCACAGTGGTCCTACCAAACTTATCATTTGCAATACCAGTCTGGTACCTAGTCCCACCTACTCCAATGGGATTTGTGCACATCACCTCTATAAGGTTAATCCCTATCAATCCTGAACTGGCCCCAGCCGTTCAGGAGACTGTCGCAAACATCCATGCAAAGGAAATTCCCATTGCAAAACTGATGATTACGACTAAGAAAACCGAGAGAAGAGGAAAGAAGGTGGAGAGTCCCACCACACAACAGTAATCACCACGCTGCACCATATGTGACGTAGTGGGAAACCCTACCCACATCTACCCAGAGTTGGATGAATTAAAACCACTACTTAGCTCTGCAATAGACATCGCGACACCAAGTTCCCGTAAAAAGGAACTTGCCACCAAAAGTCAAGGAAAAGCATTGCGTACTAATCACGCATGCGCTATCTGCAGCAATTATGGACACTATACCCATCATTTCCCATATATCTCGTGATACAGGGATTCCTTACATGCCATTGAGCAATCCTATCAAGAGGATTCCTCCACCCAGTTATCTGGAGATGAACCTCGCGTCATCCCATACCTGTAGGAGGAGTGACATTCACCTGAAAGAATCCCAGCCATTCCCCCTCCTCCCATCAAACACTGTGTACTCTATGATGAGTGTGATCATTTCATCATCGATTTCCCAGCTCTGGAAATGTTCCAGCGATGGTATCGAGTTCATGTAGTATATTGCACTGAACTAGATACCCAGTATTCATGTCAGGTATGCGGTGGCAATCATCCTGTATGCCATTGTCACTACATCCCTCGATTCCGTGCAATGCTAGCTTGTATGCGATCAACTATAGTTCACCTCTCCCGAGAAGATGGCTCTGACTCAGAATCTATGAACAATTATGTGAAATAGAATTCTTGATGAAACCTTTTGCTTTATTTCTAACCAGTGAATCCATAGAGAACTCCATTAGAAAATGTCAACACCTGTTTCCATATTGATTATTGAATGATGAACCTTGATTTTGATGATTTTCTTCCATCAATTTTCTTATTAGTGAGGTTCCCAGGAGCTACTTCTTCAAGTGCTCCTTCTATTCTTTTATCATGACGCTATTTATATACATTAATTCCTACAAGAAGATGGGACGAGTATATCCATCCTCTTTCTGTCAGCTGAAAAGCGACCAATCAGGGATCCCCTAGTTACCCTCAATTACCCTCTGCAGAGAAGACCAACATGTGCATTGTGTAAATTGCCCAATCATGTGGTCGCCACTTTCCCTAACTTAGAAACGCTACGTCGCTGGTACTTAGTCACGCCATCAAGTGAGTAGGGTGACAACCCCATATCTAGGCTATTTTGCCTAATATGTCAGGGAAATCACCATGAAAAAAATTTTACCTATATCCCGCAAGTATGCCCTCTAATTTATATGATACATACATTCGAAAATAAACGTGAAGCTATCCTTAACCGGTATAGAAGGCAGATCGTCCCCAGGCCATCAACCCCGCACCCACATCGGCATAATGGGAAAACTGGGACGACACACCAACCAAGCATGACCTAGGTCCAACCTAGGATAACATGTGGAATATGCGACCTAATTGGCCATTGAGTCAATCAGTGCAAAGAACCGAAGCACCTCGCAAACAATTTTCGCACAGTATCTTCTCAACCGCAAAGACTTGTCTCTAACCAAGAGAAGATCACACACACTTATTGCCGGATTTGTTCACACTTTCATCATACAATAAAATGAGAGCATCTCTTGAATCTTAGAGCGGCAAGAGCAGCGTTAAGTCTACACTCCCCAAAAGAGTTAGACATACCCAAGACAACAACTCGAAAATGGAAGCAGAAGACCTCATCTTCTACATCAGATCCTTTCCGAGTGTCCACGTCTAGGACGAAGAGAAGTTTTGATTCCCACAAAATCTACTCGGTTGGCACATTGGTACCATGCACCATTTGCACTGGCCATAACCACTAACCAGAGGCATTCCTGCTAATGGAAACATTCAGGCACCTCTACACCAAACACAATTTCCACCCATCCGAAATTTCCCATCATAACGAGGAACCCAGCCTTACATTCATGCAAGCTCCCATCACGGAGATTCTCCCTCCACCAAACGTTGACGACACGATACACCAGATACGATTCGTATCATCATATATTGGAACCAAGACTTGGGCCACCCACACGTCTTGGGTTCCCAACCCTATTCCCGTCATAAAAAATCATCGCACCCTATGCTTTTGCATTGGTTTCCACGAGATCTCAAATTTACATGCCGCCATCGAACTCCTCGATGATACCCAACCTTTAGAACAACGTCTAGTACAACTAGAGCTCGTCGACGAAAGCCAACGACAATAGCTACAACACAACGAGTTCCACAAGAAGAAAGTAAAAGCATTGTTTGACCGCCACATCAACCCTTGCTCATTCACCAAGGGAGAACTAGTCCTCCACTACGATGTTGAAAAAGAAGCCCTAGGGCCAGGAAAGTTCGAAACCTTGTGGAAAGGACCCTACATCATAAAAAATTGCCTCCTCAAGGGGGCATACATCTTGACTGAGCCGGATGAAACATGCCTCATCAACCCTATCAATGGACTTTACCTCAAGAAAGTCTACCCATAAGGGCTGAGAATGCCCTCCCCTAGAGTCAACGTACACAGACCCAACCACTTCAAATTTTTGAACAAAAGACTTGTTACAAAATGCGCTCTAGTGTCACAATCGTTTACCAACCCGGCCCTTACTTCGGATTTTCTGATGGAGCATTGCGATGGTATCAAATTTTAGCAGCAACCGCCTGGGTTATCTATCACCCTGACCGATCACCACTCTGCACCAATGGGGTTTGTATTAGCTCAACAACAAACAATTAGGAAGAATATGACGTCGTTATCAGACTTACGTGCGATGCCCTCAATTAGGGCATATGCCATATACATATCTACCTTGATTCCCATTTAGTGGTGTCACAGTTAAAACAAACATTTGAGATAAGATATTCACATCTGTTTTGAAAATATTTGCGTGCAAAAAGATTAAGCAGAAAATTTGACAACATTACATTCACACATGTACGAAGGAGTCAAAACCAAACAACTGATCACATAGCTAACAATATTATAAACTGGAATGCATCTCGGATAAACCATCATACATAAAAAACAAAATCATAGAAAACATAGATATCCATCAGCGTAGCATAATCCGTAAACAAAAGAGGGGGCACACCATGTAGAGCCGAAAAAATATCTGTCGCATATATATACCAAAAATGTATGTGTCTGAGTACAAAAAATAGTATCTCTAACCCGTAAGTCAGCCCAAAAATATACATATATACAAGTCAAGAAAAATAGGGGGAGCATCCTCATAATGAGTGCTTTCCTCGTGTACAAAAAGACTCTAGGGTGGTGCTCCCCCAGGTAGGGCACCTGGACCCACTGCCGCTCCTGGTACCAATACTGGAGCCGTCGTCAATACAGAGATTGACACCCGACGTAAAACCAACCGATAGCCCCTTTTCCCTGGCTATCAAGGTCTACAGCCACACATCCTCGAGGTCGTTCACAAAGCCTCAGGTAGGCATCCCCTAGGTCAAGCGGTCCACTCGGTCAGCTTAGGAACACGAGCCTCTGCAGCATCAACACGAGCTCACTCAATAGCAGTCGAGCTGCTAACCTCTCCCGAAGGGCTAGCCTCACCACTGGTGTTCCACCCAGAGGCTGTGCAGGAGCACCTCCCTGCCCCTCGGGAGCTCCTCGAGGTCGCCGAATCTGATGGTGCCCCACCAACCAAACCATAGGACGACTGACCTTGCCAAAATCTGCAAGAGTATCGAAGACTATGTCAGTGTCATCATAATACAAATATAAACATAAATACTCAAGTAAATGCAGAAAACACAAAGACATACCTGTTGGCCCCCAAGAATATCTAGCAGGAAGACCCATGTATGGATCTCCCCGGAAGTCCATCCCTGCATAAGGGAATGGTAGGAACATCTGAGGGTTGGCCTCAAACCAAGCCTCTGTTGTGGCGTTCCAATAATGCCCCACCCTACCTCCACCTCCTCGGGGCATCACAGGGTCTCACCTCATCATGCGAAGCTCCTGTGGCCCTCGACCAGCATGCACTGCCACCGTAGGTCTCAACAGCACTACTCGCTCATACATGATACTGCATAAGATGCTGGCATAAGTAAACAACTTCGATCCATCTCGGACCTTGGAAAGCTGCGCCATCATCCCGTCATAACATAAACGGGCAAAGTAAAAAAAGTGCCCGGCCCTCAGCCGGCACAAGACATCGATCTGTGGACCCGATGCCCAATGAGGAGCAGACAACCCCGCCAGTTGCACAATGGCTGCTAGATCACACCACTTGGCAAAGTACGTCACTGTAGCAATATATATACACCTATCCGTAAGGGGTGCCCCACCATAGTGGCCTGCTGAAAATCTCTCGAGATCCACCCTCCCAGAGGGAAGTGGATATCGAAGAGCCTCACCCTAAGGCAAAAACTCAGTCACAAATTAGATATCCATCTCAGGAAGGATACCAAGGTCGCACCATCACCTTGCACCGCCTGTTCTAGCATCGGATTAGGTAGCACAAAAGACGATCCTGTGATTGTAGCAGGTCATTCTCCATAAACTTGAGAAGACCCCCACGCGCCAACTTCTAGCGCGCATTACCATCAGCAGCTAAGGCAGCACAGAGATCGGGCCAATCCCTCTTCCTGCACAACATCCTATCATCAAAACAGAAACACATATGCTACACTGAAAATACTAAAAAAAGACAAAATTTCCAAAATTTTGGCAAAAAATAGCTTCGGCTCTTCGCGCGCATGTTCCTCAGACATGCATGAGGAGGGTGCGTTTGTCCTTCTCACAAACGTGCCAAAGGCGCACATAAATCTAGGAAAAGTGCACTAAATGTGTGCGAAACTCTGTTTTTGCGCGCAAGGTGCGCGTCTGTACCTTGATTTCACACGCAGCCAAGGTAAAAACCGACCTAAGATCCATAAAAACCCATCTTGTATGGACCCTGGCACTGACACACTGAAAAAATTTAAGTGCAGGATGTGATAGGAGCCTAGCTGACTCAAAAATCGCTAATCCCTGGTGCTAAGGCTGATTGCAACGGCAAGAACTGCTCTGCAAAAGCCTCTGATCTTTCAACACTCAACAAACACAAATGAACTGAATTGAGCCATATTCGCCTATATGTCGCCCTTTTCAGAAACTTTGGAGGACCATAACAAGAGCTCAAAAGGCCCAATCACCGGACTGAAATCAAGACTATGATCAACACTCCATAACGCCCAAGGGCGGTGCCTCACATTCACACCCCCGAAAAAATAAATTTTCAGTGCCGGCAGGTATGCCCTCTCTCATCTTCTTTTTTAAGCACATATCTTTCAAATAATATTTGAACGAAGAAGATGCTTTCACTTGGGCTATTTTTTTTTGCAAGTAGTGGGCAAACCATCCACGGCTCCATCCACTAAAAGTTCTAGAGAAGGTATCATTCTACTCCAGCATGATAGAGTCCCAGAAAAACTCTGCATATCTTGACATCATTTCTCCATCATAAATTAACTATAGGTTCCAAACACTCGACCATGTTTATCATCACCTCACCTTGCACATGATAAGCATCTTTGTTGGTTGGTAAAGCCTCCCCTCCATGGTGCTCGTCACCCAAAGTAGACCATATATCACAAAAATAGTGACGCCATTGCCATACTACTGTAGTCCGGGAAGCACCTCATGCCCATTCACCCGCCATGCATCAGGTCAAGTTTTACCATATCGAAATAAAACTCCTTTCCCAGACGACCAAGTTTTGCAAGAAGATTGAAAGCGCACTGCTGCGACTTGCATTTGGCCTACCATACCTCCATCAACATAGCCCCTCTGCGAGATTTTCCATACACTTCATCAACCTTACACATGAGACCAACCAATGGGGCCCCCACCGTCAGCAAAAACACCTTCCTCACATCATCAATGAGCGAACACTTTCATGTTTTAGGGCACCCGTCTCTGTGTTTTATACAAACCAAACCACATTATTTTATTCTTTTGGTAAGTATACAAAGACCGAAAACGGTGCACTATGTCCCCCACCCACCCATCCATTTTTTATCCCATGAAAGTAGTCCTTGGTCACCCTTGGTTGGAGTATCACACTCTCATGCATAAGCCACCATGACATTCATAACCAATATATACCCACCTTGGATGTCCTACCGACTCTAGGGATTTCCCCATCAGAAATAGTTATGACTACCGCCAAGCTGATTTTTATACTCCGACCTTGGGCCACTGAATCCCCTTCATTAGTTTTCAGTCACCCCTCACCGTCAGGCCTATGTTAAACCCATCACATCCAGGATCCTGATCCCCTGTATCAGTGACTCTCTCGTTTGATTGAGGCTTCCTTTTTGTCGACATCAACACCTCTTTTCGAAAAAGGAAGTGGTACCTTGGATCACTCCTCTCCATAAAAGGGACATCCTCGGGGGACACTATGAGAGACATCATTTCCCACAAATGTCATTGATTCTCCTCACATTCGATTACAACATAAGCTTTCATGTCAAGATGGTATTGTACCTTACAACCATTGCACTTTGATCAAATTCGTCGAAGACCCGTGCCTTTATAAGCATCTCTCTCAACAATGCTTACATGGGAAGGTCCTAGCCATCATCGATGTGTATAATCCGCGTTGATATGCCATACCAAGTTTTACACATAAGGGTACCACATTCCACCTATTGTCAAAGAAAAAACGCCCCTGAGGGCGTCAACATTCGTCGTCATCAACCAGTAGATCACTACCGTAATAGTGACATAGAAAATGGGACATGCCCACTTCGTAGAAAATTTGTATATATTGTATCATACCAGTACTTGTAGGGATACCACAGGGCATGGTCGCTCTTCGACCCAGTGTAGCGTGTCTCCAACTCCGGGCTACACGCAGGTCTCTCTCTCTCTCCACACCGTACACATAAAATAAACTATAATGTATTTCGGCTATACAGTTCTTCCTATCCCTCACACATTAGGGGCAATTGTTATCACTGGAAAATCGGACAAGCAAAGATGAAATTATTTAATGTCAGGCAAAAGGATTTACAGGGCTGAGAGACATTAGAGAATTTGAATTATTTAAAAATATCTAAGGTCTAAGAGGAAAAATCAAATTGCGCACAGAAGGAACCAGTTAAATGAGCCTTTGCGCACACAATTCTTTGATAAGCGTGCCTTTATGCGGATTTTCCTCAAAAATTTGCACAGTCCCGAGAGTGGTGGAAGTCACTTTCCGGGACCACAAGGCACACTCCAGGACATTGATCCCGCACTTGAGGCCGCCTAAGGATAACCGCCCAAGCCTCCTTAGGAACTCAAGGGAGCACACAATGGAATAAATGTGGCACACAATGGAATCACCCTCCTCTCTTGGGTCACCATCCACAATGTACCAAGAGAGGGAAGGAGGATTTGAATTCTCCTAAAAAAGCCACTAAGAGATGAAATTTTTTAGAACACATTGTTATTCTTTCCAGAATTACCCCAAGCAATACCAGCAATGTGTGATCCGAAGCAGAGATAGAGGGTACTCAGTTGTTGGCCATCCAACAACTCCAGTCCACCATAGTAGAGAGAGGGAGACTTTTTACTAAGGCAGCTCGGAAGTAAATACATCCTTGCATCGGGACTTGGAACTCCATAGTTCTAAGGGCCCCTTGGCAAGTGGGTAAAAGTTTCATCCTTCATTCCTACTAGCACTCAATACGAGGGGACATAAGCGCTGCTGTTTGTATTATTGAAGTTGTTTGACTCTATTCAGAGCTTCTGTTTTATTTGTTTTAGTTTAGTGTTTATGTTTGAATATGCATGCTATTTCTCTATCTAGTATGTTTATGTTTTAGAATGTTCGACTAACTTTCTTAACTCCATCTATTTTCTGCTTGTGACCAAGAACTTAAGAGGGAAAAACCACTCCTCTTAAGCATGTGTTATTTGGTACATTCGTGCGCAAAACACACTAACACAGTCATGATTACCAGAGTCTTCAATTTATCAGTTAACTGGCCTTAATGCACAGGACTCCAGAAAGCTCTTCTGCTCCTATGCTTTCCACCAACATTTTCCACTCTCAGGATTTGAATATTTGGTAGATCAATTTTTAATGGCTTGCCAAGAACTACCCTTATCTTCAAAAGTGTTTGGGGGACTTCTTCATGGAAAAAACGACAAATATTACTAGGAAGAACATATATTATAACAAACACTTCCAAATGAGATTCAACGCACGCTTCAAATTAGCTATGATGCACTTGAACGAGACGAAAAACAAATATTTTTGGATATTGCTTGTTTTTTCACAGGGAAAAAGAAAGATACTACCATAAAAATATGGGAAGGATCTAGAAAGGTTCTTTGGGTTTTCAAACTCTACAGAGGAAGTGTCTCGTGGAGGTTGACATGGAAAATAACATAATAATGCATGATCACTTAGAGATCTGGGAAGGGGTCTTGCTAAGGAGACAACATTATCCCGTCGCCAAATGAGATTCAAAGTACGCTTCAAATTAGCTATGATGCACTTGAATGAGACGAAAAACAAATATTTTTGGATATTGCTTGTTTTTTCATAGGGGAAAAGAAAGATACTACCATAAAAATATGGGAAGGATTTGGAAAGGTTCTCTGGGTTTTCAAACTC
This sequence comes from Pinus albicaulis, assembly GCA_034641835.2. Classification (NCBI taxonomy): domain Eukaryota; kingdom Viridiplantae; phylum Streptophyta; class Pinopsida; order Pinales; family Pinaceae; genus Pinus; species Pinus albicaulis. Next base: position 8,587 of record JAXQQM020065233.1, on the reverse strand, counting down.
TATAGAGGAAGTGTCTCATGGAGGTTGACATGGAAAATAACATAATAATGCATGATCACCTTAGGGATCTGGGAAGAGATCTTGCTAAGGATCCAACATTACCCCGTCGCCTTTGTCATGGGATAGAGAACAATGATGATTTGATTCAACACTAATCTGTAAGTAGCCAAACATTCAATATTATTCTGTAGTTATTCAATGAAAACATGCTTATAGTTTTTTAAACAATCTTTTCTTTTTCAAAAATCATCAGGGAATTATCAACATACAGCGAATTAGCTTGTTTCATAGTGTATATTAAGATCATGATTCCGAGCAAATTTTCTTTTCACACTACAAAATAGGGAAGTTGCAAGTTCTTGGTGTGGAAATTCTAATGGAAAGCACTCTAAGCAGGGTGCAGTGGCCGAATCTCATATCGCTTCGCTGGCACAAGTGCCACCTCTCTTCCCTCCCTTCCTGGATCCCAATGAAAAATTTATGGGTTCTAGAAGTTCATGGGACAGGGTTGAAAACATTGTGGCAAGCCGAATAGCAGGTAAATAGAAATTCGATTAGTGCAAATTTGTGAGTTCATTGACTATCATTATTATGGAAAAAATGTTAAACGATTTCGAAGGGGAGGGTTTTGTAGATGATAATAATCCATGTAACTGAAACAAGTAAGTTACAGATTTTTTCAACTCCATATCTTTACAATAATCATCCACAACTTTACAAATATTGTAGGTACCTTTGCAGTTGCGAGATTTACAGATTTTTGCTCCTCTATCGATTATTTCTAAGTCTATAGGGAAGTTGCAGAACCTGGAACAGATTGTGATCGATTGCCCATTACGCAACGAATTTGAAGATTTGCCAGACGAATTTGGTCAGTTGCGGTTTTTGAAGGTATTGGTATTAAAACGATGCTCGAAAATGAGGTCTCTGCCAAATTCCCTGGGGAATCTAACAAACCTGGCACACATCGACCTATATTACTGTATGAATTTACAGAGGCTTCCAAACTCCTTCGAGAATTTAATTAGGCTGAGACATCTCGATTTAAGCTGTTGCTTTGATTTAACTATCTCAAGTGAAATACTTGGAAAAATCAGCACGCTTAAATACATAGATCTTAGCTATTGTAACCAAATTGAAGTATTTCCTTTCCAAGTTGCACATCAACGGTTCCTGGAAAAATTAAATTTAAAGCTTATTAACTTAAGAGAATTGCCGAGTGACATTGGAGAGTTAAGCGCTTTAGAAGAGCTTGAATTGGAAATCCCTTTGTTGGAAATGCTACCACCTTCGATTGGTGACCTAAGAAGCCTGAAGTATTTGGTGCTACAGAGGTGCGAGAAATTGAAACATTTGGTGAAATCCATTGGATTGTTGAATCAATTGATTAAGTTGATAGTCCAAGATTTTTCCTTATAGGAACTACCCTTTAAAACAGTTGATGGAGAAAGTGAAACATTGAAAGAGTTGAGACAACAAAGAAGCACTACAAGAAGAAAGGACATTGGTGAGGGGTGAAAAATGTCACCATAAGCTCATTGGTGAGGGTCAAAAGAGCCTTCTTCACAAAAAACTGAACGACACCAAAGGTGGCGTTGCCGAAAGTATAGGTGTTGTGGTGACATTCAAGGTCCATCACCAATAATGATTTATAATGACGGATAGTGACTGTCACCATTTCATATGAGCAATGGTGATGGAAAATAGCCTCCGTCACCAAAAAACTGAACGTCACCAAAGGTGGCGTCACCGAAATTATGTGTTGTGGTGAAATTCAAGGTCCGTCATGAATATTGACTATAATGATGGGCAGTGACCATCACCATTTCATATGAACAATAACAATTTTTTGTGATGGACCTTTAATGACCGTCACTATTGGTGCATATATATGGTGACGTTCGTTGACCATCACCATTTCATATTTGGTGAGGGTCAAAAAATTTCATGATAATTTCATTGGTGACATCAAGGTTCGTCACGAATAATGATTATAATGAAAAACAGTGACCCTCACCATTTCATATCAACAACAACGATTTATGGTGACAGAACTTTCATGGTCGTCACTATTGATGCGTATATATGGTGGCATTCATTGACCGTCACCATTTCATATTTTGGTGAGGGTCGAAAAATGTCACCATAAGCTCATTGGTGATGGTCAAAAGAGCATCTGTCACCAAAAATTGATCATCGCCATTCCATATGAATATCAGGGCACGATGGAATCGAACCACCAACCTCCTGCTTGTAAAGTAGGTGCTCTTCCATTGAGCTAGTACCCTTTAAATAATTAGACTTTTAAAAATTATATCTTAAAAATTAAAGTCTCGACAATATTTTATAAAAAAAACAAAACATTTGTGTTTCCGTTGCCATGCCTGAAAACCATGGAGATCTTTGTCGGTAGTAGAATAAGATCTGTGCCTGCTGCTCAAGAACACATTCCTTATTAACCATTCTTACTTAACAGAATATAAAGAGACAACACAACATCAACATACACAAAATTCCCGACCAATATATAATCATAACTTGGCTAAGAAGTCTAAAATATGTTCTTAATTAATAAAATTTGTATTTGGAAATCTTGTTTCTTCAAATTTAAAAAATACTACGTTGTATAACACTTCTGTCTATTTATCCAGGCAACTATATCATAGCATATGTTACACAGTAGTAATTATGGTACATAAAGTAAAAAGACAAATTTGCTCAAGAAAATAGATTTAGAAAAGATCTTTGAAAACTATATATTTGTCATTAAAGCTTTAATTAGTTCAACAAAAAACTAGTTGGAGTTTGAAAAATTAATATCGTTCATAGGAAAAGAACAGGACAATGGCCAGACTCGCTATTCATACAAATATTAACGCTAGTCATTATTTCCATTGCAGATAACTGGAATTTGGGCAGTGATCTAACATTTAGAGCTAATTAGCGAGGAATAATCGTCAATACCATCAATGTGGGGTGTGACAAAGATCTCTGGACCTTGGTTGTGTACAGGGAATTGAGGATGTCCTTGAATTGAGGATTCCAGCAAAAATTTTCACTCATAAGTTATCTCAGTTTTGAAATATGATGGAATTTGTGTTGGGTTTCACAACCATCAATGTGGGGTGTGACAAAGAACTCTGGACCTTGTTTGTGCACAGGGAATTGCGGATGTCCTTGAATTCATGATTCCAACAGTATGTTTTCATTCAGAGACAAAAGTTATGAGCATGAGTTTCTTCCTATGACAAAGGCTCAACCTTATCCTACAATACTTGAATTAAATTTGAGGCAAAAGAACCAATATTGTATGATCCCAGATAGTTTCAAGGGAAGCATTTCAATTTTGGAGAGATATTCATGGGCTAGAAGTCTTCATGATGGCCATTTACAAAAATGTGCACTCAGAAGTTATCTCAATTTTGAAGTATGATGGAATTTGTGCTGGGTTTCACACCCATAAATGTGGGGCGTGAAAAAGATCTCTAGACCCTTTTCGTGCACAGGGAATTGAGGATGTCCTTGAATTGAGAATTCCATCACTATGTTTTCATGCAAAGACAAAAGTTATAAGGCTGAGTTTATTCCTATGAAAAAGACTCGACCTTATCCTACAACACTTGAATTAAATTTGAGGCAACAAAACCAGTACTATATGCTCTCAGATAGTTGCAAGGGAAGCATTTCAGTTTTGCAGAGATATTCATGGGCCGGAAGTCTTTATGATGGCCATTTGCAAAAATGTGCACTCAGAAGTTATCTCAGTTTTGAATTATGATGGAATTTGTGTTGGGTTGCACACCCATCAATGTGGGGTGTGAGAAAGATCTCTAGACCCTGTTCCTACATAGGGAATTGAGAATTTACTTGAATAAAGACATCGATCTAGGATATGAACAGTGGACCTGCAACATACCGATTGTGAGGATGAAGGCATGGAGGAGAATGTCACTATGCAATAGTAGTTCTGGATTGTGTATATAATAAATTCACTGAGGACAGTGCATAAATAAGGGGGGGGAGGATGTAACATCCCCTATTCAACCCCTATGTTGTATTCACCATGTACATGTGAGATTATTAGGTTGGTGAGCGGGGACATAATTAATTACACTGGTGAGTCAGGAGTTGCTTATAGGGAAATATGCCCATGTGTATGTGTATTTAAGTATTGGGGCCAATGTGTGTATGTGCTTTTTATGCTATGAGACTAGAAAGCTTGATATGGTAAATAAGTTTACTTTATGCATATTAATAAATACATAATGGCTATAAGTGGACCTAGACAAAAGAGTATGTGGGGTTGATGACTCCATGACTAGTAAAGGTGTCTTAATGAAAAATTAATGTTATAATATAATATTATAATATTAAATAAAGGAGAGATATGTTTATAAAAGGGGGGAGTTGGTAACCTAGTCAGGCAGGCAAGTGGATTATTCAGTGATTCATGGTTATGGCAACCAGTCGGTGAACCCTGTACTTGGGTTCTAGACTGACTGGGGATTATTGTTGGTGAGTCCCATGCTCAGAATCTGGAATCGACAACAATTCTAGCAACCGGTTGGTGAACCAGGGAAGGTGGGCCTTGCAGAGGGATTGACCATCTCGGAGAAGGGTGTGCCACTTGGGTTTTGGACAAAACGACGAACTAAATTGGTTATGGCCTGGAGGGTCTTTGGAGCCCTAGAGCATCACAGTTGTTGGGTTGTATGGTAGCCTGTAGCCTCAATGTAATGAATGACCACAACTGAAAACACTACTTGCTACAACATCATTAGAAAAACTAAGCTCTAGGAATTTTCCAAAGGACAAACCCCATGCAGCATCAGAGAAGCAAGGTGGGGTTTATCAGGTTGCTTCTAGAAGTCCATATTTTCGTGCAAATTTTAAGCACCTATGCCACATCCATATTTTTCCTTCACGTTCACCAAGTAATGTCAACAATAAAGGTAACTATCTTACCAATATCATGAAGCTGCCCTAACAGTTTGTGTAGCAAATAACATGTGCTTCTGAGGGTTCATTACAGAAATGACAACGGGAATTATACATGTTTTTGGTGTTTTGTTACATCAAAATTTTCCAATTATTATTGTGTAAATGTAAAGTCTACAAGATCGCAAGAGAAACCTAGGTAAGAAGAAATAGACATGAAGAAAAAAAATTCTTGAAAACTATAGAAGAAGAAAAAATCTACTTGAGCAAACATATCATCCCAGAGGTACCTTCCTAGTGGTTTTCCAAAACTACCATAATACTTGATGCGAAAGAGTTGTGAACGCCCACAGACTGTCCCCTTCAAAACATAGTGACTCGATAACAAAACCAATAAACTTTGATGATCAGAAGGAAAAGGTGGAAAGTATTCTTTAGAGAAAACCTGTTGCCGGTTTCTATACCCTAAAAGTTGCTTATCCAGAAAAACCTTGGACTTTATTTCCTTTTCTACTACTCCTTGATTCTCCCATGCCACCTTCCTAGATATTTCCTCTGTTGTTATCTGATAATTAAGATCAACCTTGGATGAAACAGAAACAGTGAAACCATTTTCCATATCTGAATATTTTGATTCATTATCTTGAAGTTCCAAATATGACGTGATTGCCCCATAAGAACCTGGACCCACATGAGATATAATGTCATTTGAATATGCCTTTATTGAAGTTGAAAATCTAGATAAATCACCTGAAGGAGTAGTTGGCAATGAAGGTCTATGTTTATATGGATATGTATTCCACTGTACCCCTATAACTTGAGCACATGCATCTCCGATTAAATATTTCTTAAAAACAATTTTCATTTGAACAAGACTAGTTCCATCAGGGCTAGTTTTACTAGTAACATGTGACATAGGTGGCCCCATCCCTCCACTAGTAAGAGGCGGTTTGGACTCTCATTTATTGTTATCAATTAGAGGGTCATCTACTAAGACAAAGACAATTGACATTGTCTTATACATTTTCAGGTTTTTCATTTCTCCCGACTGGTTTTGCTCTAGAATAGGATCAACAGAGCTAGGTATCATAGAAATAGATCTATCTAAACTTAATTGTTTGTCTGGAAATGAAAAAAATATTGGTAATTTCAATGGAAGTTCAGGCAAGGTGGCACCTTCATCTACAAGGAAATAGGACTCAAGGGCTAGATGGTAAGCTGCAAACACTGCATATTGAAAAACATGTTAAACTTTTTTCAACTGATCATGACTTGCACCCATAAGCAGAACCTGTGAACATGAATAGAACAAGTCCCATAAATTTTGACTTCAAGAAAAGTGCATATAACATAAGATCAATATTTCACCTATTTTGGAGATAGTCAACGACATGAGATACTTTCAAGAATGCAATTTTGAGAACATATTTACTTCGAAATATTGTAGAGAGAATATTAGATTGATTTCTAGGTTCCAGCCTCCATTTGTGACCTAGATTATCATAACATACATAATAGAAGTTTCATTTCTACTAGACAGATTAGACTTTCAAAGCATATTAAGCATAAATACAATAATTATTTTAATGATAATGAAATATTTAAAATACACAATGAATCCTAAACAGTTTACCACCTTTGGAATCACCATCCTAGGATGGAAAACATGTTTCCAATTTGTATTAGAAATGCAGATTTATTGATTCACATCAGAATCTGTAGGATAGAGCATTGATCAACAAGAGAAAAAATTTATGCATAAAATCAAAAATAAAGTTGTAAAATACCTCGCTGATTTTGGAGGGAACAGATAGAGTGTGTCCACATGGCCTCCCCATGCCAACTGGAATTTGAGGAGGGCTTCCGCCCCTATTTATAAAATTCTGCCCCCCACCCCCCTGGCTCTCTACAAAAGTACTTGAAACCCCAAATCATCTCATTTTTCAGTTTCATACTTTGAAAAGTAGATTTGAACAACATAAATGAGAACAACTTAGGGTGGACATGTTTGGTAGAACGACACTAAAAAATAACTTCAGAAAACAGATTTGAAGGGAGGGACTCAGAACAGAGTATTTGATAGCACAACAACACTCAAAACTCTTATTTGTTCTATTTCTTACTCTCCTATATTCTTATGATGGAATCTCATTCATCGCCTTGGAGAAGGTATGATCATAGAAGTCATGGTGGAAGAAGTGGTGAAGGGAGAGGAGATGGTGAAAAAAATAACAAAAATTTCCGAGTGATTCCCCTCTAAGGAAGTGTGTTAAAGAAATATAGAGAAAAAGGAAAAAAATAAGGTGGAAGCTACTTACAGAATTGCATTAAGTGCAAGGAAAATTTTGGATTCATACCTAAGGGGTAAAGCCCTTTTGCTTTGGATTCCTAACAATGGGGTTGAGTTTTGTAATCTATCACCCCAAAGATTGAGGCCCAATATCAAAAGAAGCATGACAACGCATTAGCCAGGGAAGAAAGGATGGGCAGCAAGCATGTTCTCATAGGTTAAAGAAAGGAGTAGCAAGTTCCCTCAACAGTTGAGGAAGCCTAGAAGAGATTAAACTCCAAACTCTTGGAAAGAATGTTTGATTGTGGCAGGAGGGAAGAAAGAGATAGTGGAGTTTCTCCTGCCATACATGCATGTGGCATTCCCTTATAGAGTATTATGTCTCTATATTGGCAAGTCATGTTTAAACTGGTGAATGAAGCACCCACGGGTTACAAGAGACAAAATTTCAAAAGTAAGCACCACCATTCTACAAAAGGAGAAGTTGTTGTGGACTAATACAACAAACCAGTCATCATTAAATTTGACAATATGTCACCTTCAGGCCCATACTTCTTGAGAGCAATAAATGCTTCAAATGAGGAGAAGATCATTGAATGCATGGCTGAGACTTACAAAAGTAATTGAGATTTCAAATCATGGCTACAATATATGAATATGGATACTGATGCTATACAACAAAAATGTGCACCTAAAAAAATCCCACATTACGGGTTCATCCATTCAGTGAAGAGAAACAAAATTGCGTCAACCAAGGCAGGCGATCCTGTTTACAATCAATCAAATCTTCACCTGATATCTCAATATAGAGACAGGGCTTCAAAGTAGCCTTCAGACTCGGCTGCGAGCTTCTTGCTTGAAGGTCCATTTTCCAGATCTGGTTGCACAAAACTTAATAATAGTCTGAAATTGTTACAGATATCCATGCATAAGCAATTAAACATATTTTCTTACAGCATAACCTTTAAACCAAAATAACCATCATAAACAAGAAAATGCAGATAATTAAAGTATTGGCATACCAAAGCTTCTGCTTTGTCCGATTCAGATTTCAACTCTGTAATTTTCTGTTTCTTTCACTCTACAATGCCAAGTCCCAGCATGTAAGTGAGTAAACTGATTTTGAATATACTATTAAACAATTCAAAACAGTGTCGATGAAAAATATTCCCAAATACTCAACTGGGTGATCTAGTTTGGCCTTTCATTGCTAAAAAATTGTATTATAAGTTTTATAATGTTTGAATCTACACTACCAACCATTATATACAATAAGGGTCGATCCATGACTGCAATTTTTGAACAAGGTCGGTTCAACTTCAAATAATATTCAAAATTAAGTTTATGGATACGTAAGCC
>JAXQQM020061421.1:0-493044 GCA_034641835.2 Pinus albicaulis | reverse complement strand
GCAAGGGGGAGAAATGTATATTTCTTGGACATAGTGATGAATCCAAGGCTTACAAGCTCTATAATCCATCAACCAAGAAAGTAATAATCAGCAGAGATGTTCAGTTCATAGAAGAAGAAACTTGGGATGGAAGTTTAGAGAAGACATTAAGTGTGAAGACATGTATTTCACATGAAGACAAAGAGGAATTGACTACAGAAATTAACTCTGGCAACGGTGGCTCCTCCTCCACCTACACAAGCTCAACAGAGCACACCACAAGCAAGCAATAGAACAACATTTAGAAACCAAGGAAGTGCTTCTCCAAGCACACCACATGGATCATAAACTCCCTTGAGTTCAAGTGCAACTCCAAGCACATCTTCAAAAAATACAAGAAGACCAAAATTCAGAAATTTAAGTGAAATTTATGAGCAAGAAGAAGTTGATAATATGTCGGTCTGAATTATTTATTTACTTTATTTTGTCATGTTAATGACCCAATCCATTTTGAAGATGTAGTCAAAGCAGAGAAATAGATTAAAGCAATGAATGAAGAGATATGAGCAATAGAAAAGAATGAAACATGGGAGTTAGTGGACCTCCCACAAGGAAAATAATTTATTAGAGTGAAATGGGTCTATAAGAGCAAAAGAAACATTTAAGGCAAGATAGAAAAGCACAAAGTAAGGCTAGTTGTCAAAGGCTACAAGCAGCAGCAAGGAAGAGACTATGAGGAAACCTTTGCACCAATTACAAGGATGGAGATAGTGTGGACAGTGTTGTCCATAGTAGCACAACAAAAATGGAAAATTTTTCAAATGGATGTGAAGTCAACATTCTTGAATGGGGTGCTAAAAGAGGAGGTATATCTTGAACAACCTCCTGGCTATGAAACAGAAGGCCAAGAACACAAAGTGTGTAAATTGAATAAAGCTCTTTATGGGCTAAAGTAAACACCACGAGTATGGTACATCAATATTGATGCTTACCTGGTGGACAATGGGTTTGACAAGTGTGATGGTGAACCCACACTCTACATCAAATAAAATGATAGTAAAATTCTTATTGTTGTTTTGTATGTAGATGATTTGGTTTTTACAGGCAATGATGTTCCTCTCATTGTTGATTTCAAAGCAGTCATGAAAAGTGAGTTTGAAATGACTGACTTAGGTTTGTTGAGATATTTTTTGGGCATAGAAGTAAAGCAAACAGAAAAGGGGAATTTTATCTCCCAAGCAAAGTATGTTGCAAAAGTTTTAAAAAGGTTCAATATGCAGAACAACAAGCCATCATCAACTCCAAATGTCATGGGGTTGAAATTGAACAAGGAAGATTGCAGCAAGAATGTCGATCCGACATTGTACAAGAGCATGGTTGGCAGTCTAATGTATTTGACTGCAACTAGGCTTGATATAATGTATGCAATAAGCTTGATATCCAGATTCATGGAGACACCTAAGGAGACACATTGGCAAGTAGCCAAGAGAATTTTGAGGTATGTAAATGGAACAAAGGAGTATGGTGTTATATACTCCACAACTAATGATTTTAAGTTGATTGGTTACACTTACAGTGATTAGGCTAGAAGTGTTGATGACAGAAAGAGCACATTAGGGTATGTTTTTCATTTGGGATCGAGAGCCATTTCATGGGCTTCCAAGAAGTAGCCAATAGTTTCATTATCAACAACAGAAGTTGAATATGTAGGAGCAACAGCAGTAGCAGCATGTCAAGCAGTTTGGATGAGAAGGATGCTGAGAGATTTATGTCATGAGCAGGACAAAGGAACCACAATTTTCTGTGATAACAGCTTAGCAATTGCATTGTAAAAGAATTCTGTTTTCCACAAGAGAACAAAGCATATTGATGCCAAATACCATTTCATAAGGGAATTAGTTAAAAATGGTGAAATTATTTTGCAGCATTACACGTCAGAGGAACAATTTGCTGATATCCTCATAAAGCCATTGGGACAGAAAAGCTTTGTTTATCTCAAACGGTATCTGGGAATGATTGATGGCGAAAATTGTGATTAAGGGGGAGTGTTGGAAATACTCCCACCCACCGCCATGAATAAAGAGTGGTTGAAGCCCACACCTCGTTAATTTTTTTGTGCAGGGAAGGACACAACCCAGTTTTCAAATCCGAGGCGTTTTCATGCAATCCACGCAAGATCCAAAACATAGTACTCGAAGCCTTTCTCTGTGTTTAAAGTTTTTACCTGCTGTTGACTTACCTATTTGCCCACACTTCGCAGCCTGCAACATTTTCGGTTTACCACTTAACACCTTCGCCAAAATTTGTTTCCCTGCCGATGCGATATCGACGGGGCCCACCATATGCCTTACCACATTATCGATTGCCCACAAACCTTTTCATTTCCTTTATTTCTTACCTTTCCGCACTTCGCACTCCCCGTTGTTTAATTGACCGCAGTTCACAACCCGCAAGATTTATTGTTTAGCTCTTAAGCCCTTAACCAAATGTTATATTACCGCATCGTTGCCCAAACGTCGCAAAGTTTATGAATTACCTTTTAATCCGCCCGCAAGTTGTTTTATTTTATTTGCGATGCGATCGCAAAGGGCACGTGGCAAGCTTAGGAGGATAGTGCACAAAAGTGCCCGCAAGCTCAGGAGCGTAGCACTCGCAAACTAAACAATTTAAGTTGTGATGCAATATGTGCCATCGCACATCACAATCGCAAATTCTTATTTGTTCCCGAATCGCGCAAATTATAAAAGTTAAGATCGCTGGTATGTGATTTGCGATGGAGAAATGGACGCGATTTTTTTTCAGAGCTGGAACCTGTAATATTTGAAGTCCGTTGTTATGTATTTTTGTACGTTGTTTCATGTAGAAACAACAGAACATAGCGGGATGACATTTTGGTTGTTAACAATTCGATCTGCATTGAATTTCCTTAAATCTTCAGGCTTCAGCCATTTTGTATAAACGCATGTAATCTCATTTGTTTTTAGAGAGTTGAATCAAATATAGAGAAGAGTTAAATAAATTGAAAAAGATTTCCTCTCTTGTGTTTCACGCTCTTTCTGTCTGTGTATGATTTTTATTTCTGCATTGAATTCTCTATGTTGTTGGGGGAAACACATCCCTTTGCTATGTTTATTCATAATTCCCAACAAAGACTAGCATGTAAACCCTCTATATTTGATCTAAACCAGAGGTCAAATACACCTACATCTCAATCTGCATACGCTCATTTATAACAATCAATGATTCAAATAAAAAAAAAGCAATCTAAATAGGAATAACACACAAATATCAACCATTAAACCTTCGATACATGAAATACATGTAAAATCCACTCAAAACAAAGTCAAATATTTCATATCAGAGCAAGCCTAAGCATTGAACATTAATAATACAAGAGGGAGATGTGTTGGGTTGTTGGGCCCAAGCCAACTAGTGACATTGCCTCTCTAAAATATTATTTCAAAATGAGATTAACACAGCAAGTGCAAGAACCTAGACATCAACATTGATATTATAAAACTCCACAATCTTTACATAAATCAATATAGAGAGGTTTGACTCACTAATATTTCTCGTGAGCAGTATTCCAAACTTAAAACAATAAAGAAACCTAGAGACTCCATCGCTAACTTGGCTCAAGGCTAGCGTTGGAATTTAATAATAGTTACAATACATGAAAGTGCTAAAACGATGCATGCTCTATCTTGGTTTGAAACATAAATGAATGAAATTTGAACAGTCTACAATATTAGGTCAAAATGATAACAAGGTCGTCTAAAATAGGAGTGAATTGGTGCAATCTGATTGACAACTTGAACAAAGTATCCTAGAGCATTGACTTGTTGTTGAACAAATTTCTAGATGAGGAAACCAATTAGGTGTGAAAGGGTTTGAGTATGGGTCTAATTAGAGAAGTGATAGAGTGTGATGTTGTGCTCCAAGAGACCCACATGCTTCTTTTTTATTGGAAGATGTATGCATAAGTACACTTAAACCTTGGTTGCAGGACCCTTCAAGGGTTACAATACCTACAAAACTTTGATTATAAATCCTAAAATAGTGATTAATCTTTAACAATGCATTCAAAATATAGATTTCCGACATAAATTAATTATTTACTTCAAAGCCTTTAAATTGTCTAGTTTTAGCATGGTTATTCATTGTTGTATGTAAAAAAGAAATATAAGGATCTGAAACTAAGGTTTAGAAGGGGTCAAAAGAGGTGTTTTGTCAGCAAAAAGTTCCTCAATTTCTAACCCAAACACTAGCCATAGCCACATTCTCAATGGGGAGAAGATTAATTTATATGGGGAGGATAAGAGAGGGTACCTTGCTTTTATAAATTATAACCTTCAAGATTCGATGGACCTTTCTTTGTGTTTATTAGATATTTTATAGCACCAACCATCACATCCATATAAGGTCAAAGGGGTGAGACGGGCCCCAAAGAAGATTTTTTTACCACACCAAAAATCTTGTAATTTACAATTATTTTCAAGACCAAAATTGACTTTCCACCTTTTATTAATGATTTTCTCAATGTTAAAGTTTGAAATAAGCTTTTAATGAATCTTGACTCCAAGATATTGCATCAATTGACTTCCTTTATGTTGTTATTGACATGTATACAAAATTGGCACATACAATCTGTTTGTTTTGATTATCATAAGTTTGTTTTGCCAATGTTCATTATCACCTGTGAGGTAAAACAAATCCTTGAATATTCATAGTTTCTTGTAGAAATTAAAGGAAAACCTTGTCATATGAACACTATCATTAGTACAAAAGAAAGATGATGATTATTGCAGTTAAAGTAGTGCAAGTGAGACCTACTTCTTCCCAACATGCATCTAACTTGTCAATATCAATTCCCAATAGAGTAGGGCATAATTAATTTTTTTTCGAACAACAATTTGTATTATTAAACTTAGCAATATAATTCTTGGACAACATTTATCATAACAACACTCTATTGAAAATAGTTATTAGAGCATTAATTTTAAATGATCCTACTCAGAACTCTAGTGATCCATGGTTTAAATCTTTTATCCTAACTCTTAGTCATATGCGAATCATTTTTTTCAATATAATTCCATGTAACTTAGCTAAGAGAGGAATAAGAGATGTTTGTTTTTTTTTCCTTGCATTATAAATAAGAAAGACAGGTTTTTGAGTTCATGTTTTAAGGAAACAATTCTCCATTGTAGAATTAAAAAACTTATAAATGTGAAGAAAGAGAGACAAATCCTCTTTTTTAGGATTTCTGTTTCATAATTTTTTATGTCCCTAACTTATATTATACAAAACACCTAATCTAGATTCTATTTCTTTCAAAATAAAAAGCTCTTAAGTTGTTTAAGTGCTTAAATATTGTTTAAAACATTGATAGACTTAGAAATTTCATAAAACTAAATTTCAATCCCTACAAATAAAATATTATTACTTTCTGTAATTTTCCAAATTAAAATTCTAAGAAATAAATACATTTATTGTTTCTTATTTATATAATTTGTTTTCATTTTAATCAATTATTTGTAACTATTTATTCATTTTTTATTATTTTTTATTAAAATTTAAAATTATTTATCTTGCACTTTTCAAAAGCATTTCGATGATATTTAAATTATTTTAAATTTTTGTTTTATATTTATTAATAAAATATTATTAAAAAATTTAAATTAATATTAATATTAAGATTAAATAAATAATAATTTCATATAATTTGTGTTTAATATAAGAAAAACATATATAAAATTAGGCACTTTCTTTGCAAAATATAATGAATTGCAAAAAAAAATACAAATTTAATTTGAAATTATTCTTTATTTTGAAAAGAAATCATCATTATCATCACGTCCTATGCTTGAACGAAACTTTCTAATTTTCATTCCATACTATTGTGTATTTAGGACACTTGATAGTGGTGAGAACTTGGTTGGCAAAAAAAATTCTATAAAGTTAGATGTGTAGGTTAGCTGTAGGCTTGCCTTCAATCGTTAATGCAGTTTTTGGAGCTCCCCCTCGCCCTCACCCTCACCCCACAAAATCCTTGATGTTATGCCTGATCCTCAAGAAATTCAAAAAGCAGTGTTTTCCTTTTCTCGAGATAAGGCCCCTAGACCTGATGGCTTCACCGGTAGGTTTTTTAAAACCTATTGGCATCTAATAAAAGGAGATTTATGTCGAATGATCGGGTACTCCCTGAATATGTCATACATCGATGGTGGAATAAATTCAACCTTTTTAGCCTTGATACCAAAAGAACGATATTCATCCTCTTTCTCGAGATTTAGGCCAATTTCCCTCTACAACTACTCTTATAAAATTATTTCCAAAATCCTAGCCCTTAGACTGAAAGTCCTCTTGCCTCTTCTAATCTCTCCTAATCAAGGCAGCTTTATCGTGGGAAGACAAATATATGACAATATAATCTTAATCTAGGAAGCCATCGACTCAAGTTGGAGATGTGAGGAACAAGGAATGGTCATTAAACTGGATATGACCAATGCATTTGACACGGTTCAGCAAAAATTTCTCCTCGACATATTGAAGAAGATGGGATTTAAATAGACCTTCACCGGATGGATAGAGAAATTCATTTCCAGGCCTTGGATCTCTCCCATGATTAATGGTAGGGGGCCTGGGTTTTTCCAAGCATCAAGAGGTCCCTGACAAGGGTGCCCCCTCTCACCCTTTTTATATATTTTTTTCAGAGAAGCCCTTAGTCATAGCCTTGCAGCAACAAGGCTCTCACAACACATCCCAAGACTTAGATTTAAAGAAGGAATCAAAAGCATAAATCATGGGCAATTTGTTGATGATACAACTCTTCTTGGTGGAGCCTCTCTGGTCATAGCTAGAAGATTCAAATCTTATCTACACAAATTCCAAGAAGCATCTGGAGGGAAAACAAGAAATGCCAAAAGTAGAATATATGCATGGAATATCTCCCTTATAAAGGCCAAAAAAATAGAAGAAATATTGGGGTTTAAGGTAGAAATAGACTGAAAGGAATTTAAATACTTAGGAGTCCCAATTTTCTTGAAAAGGGCCAGTCCTAATGCCTGACAAGGCATGATTGACAAAATGAAAGAGAAAATAATCAATTCGGGAGGGATTTGGCTAAACCTAACAAGTCGTCTCATTCTTATCAAATCATTGTTGTCTTCTCTCCCTATCTATCAGTTTGCGGTCCTCCAAACTCCGAAGTATGACTTGCAACAGCTTGACAGTTTCATACGGAAGTTTCTATGGTAAGGAGAGAAACAAACAACAAGGAAATATCACATGGTAAACTAGAAGACTATTACAGCTCCCAGGAAACATGGAGGACTCTGAATTCGTGACCCAAGGTTAATGAACCCAACAATTGGGGCCAAATTATGGTGGGGGCTAGTCACAAAATTTGAAGAATGGTGGGCTCAAGTAATAAGAGGAAAGTATTTCAAGAAACAAGAAAAGGTAAACAAGTATATTCCAGCCACTCAAGGCTCCCCAATTTGGTGTCTTCTTCTTCCCTACCTGAGAAATGGTCTATAGTCAAATTAGAGGATAGACATGAATAACGCCCAGTGACATTTGGAAATGAATTCAAACTCTTCGATCACTGACATTTTACTAAAAATCACAACCTCTGCACAAATCGCCTTAGGATGACAAGAGGAAATGGAAAGGATGGCTTCGCCATATATCCCCGAAGACTCCAAATGAGAAAAATGAACTATTAAATCTTCTCGAGGAATGCTCTTTGTTGAGAATGCAAAAAGATGATGGAGTTTAGTGAAAAGAAGTCGCCTTCACTAAGTGGGCCCGCAGGCTATTTTTGGCGCAAAGTCTATTTTTAGACTATGTCTATTTTTAGACATATGGATCATGGTCTATGAGTTGCAGGATGCTATTTATGGATGATTGGTTGAGTTGGTAAAAACAGATGGACCTCTATTTTTAGACATTGGGCGGTTTCTATTTTTAGACTGCCAGGCTAAAAATAGAACAGTCAAATATTATTAAATTTTATACACATTGACTATAAATATTATTCTATCTCTTGAGCACTGCAACATGTCAGATGTACAGGCTATGTAGCCATGGTAGAAAATAAGATAACTTTCCATGGGTTAGTTGAGCTACGTGTTGACTTCAAGCTAGAACTCATGTGGTGAGCTCAGGAGCGATGAGACAAGCAGGAGTTGTGTCTTGCCATTTATTGAACTAGTTTATTTAGTTCAACTATTAAATACATTGAAGATGAGTGGTGTGAATTAATTATTAATTAATTCACTAATTATTAACTCATAAACTAACTAAAGAATACACGCTTAACCGCAATGCATGGACAAGCTCAATACATTTTACAATAGAGGGTAAAGGGCGAAAGAGTCTACCATAAGTTGTGAAAATACTGCAAAGTAGATTTTGCACACACATTGATTATCATTAATGAGGACTATGCAAAGACAAGCCGTGTGGATTCGAACTTGGATCTAATCATTATTCATCTTGGATTGCGCAGTAGAGGCAGGCAGACTTGTGGAGGAGATTTGAACCTGTGACTTGTTCATCTTCCGTGCTAGTTTGTGTGTAGCATGTGAGATAGTGCTGAGAGCTGTGAGAGCTTTGTGCTATGTATTATTACATGTTCTCTATCATTATAATATATGTAGAATGGGGGTTTTCTAAATTGTATGCTTTCCATTGCTATACTGTATATATGGGTGTTTGATTATGTTTATTGCAAGAGTACCAGTTTTTAATCTGCAAATGATGATCAATGGCAGAAGAGATTATGTATTATGCATGAAGCTCAAATAGTGGGGATCCGATAATCTCAGAATAACTTAACTATTATTCCAAATTTCTGTTGCTTCCACTTTTAGAGATAAAATGGATAACACAATGAAGAAAACACGTTATCTTTAATGAAGAAGGCTAAAATATCCTTTTTTATATTTATTGCCCTTCCCAGGATATGGAATCGTATTTAGAAGGCAAGGGTCTTCCTATCTTCTAAAGTAAATTACTTCAACTGGTAGCTAAATCACAATAAAATCCTCACACAGGACAACGTCAAGAAAAGAGGTATAAGTGGGCCGACCAGGTGCCCTCTTTGTGAACAAGAGGAAGAAACCATAAACCATTTATTCATAAAATGATCCTACAAAAAAAAAGTCTGGAAGGAGGCTTTCGGGAAGATATTCTCCAGAATTGATTGGCCAGTAGAGACCTCCATTTTCTTCTCAACACCAAAAAAGTGGTACAAAGGCAATCTCCAAACTAAACCGAATCTGAAATGCATCCTTCAATCTTCCCATGACCTACCTACCAGTGATTTGGATAAAGAAAAATCGACTTTCAAAATGGAAAGTCACCGCGAGTTTCATGATCTCATCCTTATCCTTCTCGTTTTGTCTTAACTACCCACATCTTGAATGACTTGACTTTTAGAACAGATAAGAGACATTTCCTCAAAGTATTTAGGAAAGAAGAAAACAAAATAATGAAAGGTGGATCCTCCCGCTGAGGTTCTCACACCCAAACTATGCCACGGACGAGATAAAGAATATAAAGTAAGAACTTGACTTTTAAGAATTATATATTTCAAAGGAAACCTGGGAGGCTGGGGATGCTGTGGGTCCTCATTGATCCTACTGGAAAAAGAATATGCCCTGAGGATCGCCAGAACCAAACAACCTAGCCAGGCAAGTGGCCTTTGGCCAGGAATCACCATCAGCAAAGAGACATCCAGTGGGGGCACTGGGACCCAAGTATCCCAATCAAAACTCCGGTTCAGAAATAAAACACAAAATGCTAGAATTAATCAAATGTTAACCAAAATTAAGGAGGAAGCAAAAGAATTTGAAGGCATCAGGTACACACATGTGCTCAGAGCCCTAAACACTCAAGCAGATGAGTAGGCTAATAAAGGGTGCAAATTTCTGAAGGGTATATGCGACATTAATGGAAACGTTGACACCAAATCTATCCCCTAACCCTTCCATGCTTACTGGCACAAAGAATTGGACCTCGAACCCAGCTTTCATAGGAAAATCATGGATTAGGAAACATCATTTCTTTTGGAACATCATTTCGAAAACAGCATTGTAACAACATTGGAACATCATTTGGATGGAACAACATTTGGATGGAACAGCATTGGAAAACAAAGGAACAACATTTGGATGGAGCAACATCTGGAAAACAAAGGAACAACAATTCCTTTGGACAGAATTGGAACAACACTCGCCACAGATAGCATATGGATAGCATTCGTTATGGACATCTTTGGACCAACATGTGTGTGGCATCTGGATGACATATAAACATCATTCATTTGGGACAATAATGGGACAACAGTACCTCTGGACAACATTGGGACAGCGTACCCTCTAGACAGTATTTGGACGGTATCCTCTTCAGGACGATATCCTCTTCTAAGCACCAGTTCCCAACAGAATTGGATAAGGTAGTACCAATCTAATTTTAAATGGACAAGCAAAAATGCACATACCTCAATAACTCATTTTGTAAGCACTATAGCACACATGGGAATATAATGCACCGTAGATATAAAAAAATAAAAATAAGGCGTTTATGAAGACTACCCTATATGTAGGTAGGGACACTTTTTTCGCATTTTGGCATGAAAATGACATGATGTAATCATCCGGTTTAATGCCACGATCCAGACAAGGATTAATGAAACTACTACTATTCACTTTTTTAAAAAAGTTTAAAAAAATAAAAATAAAAAATAAAAAATAAATAAAAATTTAACCTTACTTTATTTCTATATAAAGTTGATGTAAAATTGAGGTGGAAATTGAAGGTTTTATTTATGGTGGAATTTTAGTTCCTTCTTATTAATTTGTTAATTTAAATATTATTTTATTATGCTCAAATGTAATAGTATGGTAAAAATATTTTTATATTTGATATAAAGGATATACATTTTCTTGATGGAGGTATAACACTCCCTTTGCATGCCATCAATAAAATTTGCATTAATTCTCCTCATTGATCTGGGAGCCTTCCTCTGCGCACCAAGGTGGCTATTACTTCCTCTCATGTTGAAAGCTTCAGAGTCTTAGTTAGTTGGGTTTTGCCATTTTGATCGGCCACGTGGGGGGACAAATTTTCTCTACACCAGCGAGATTCCTGTCGCATTGAGTGCAAATTGTCGCCTCTTTAAATTGCCTATGCCGGCATTTGTTCAACTAAAAAGGCACCAATTTTCCTCATTCCCACTGTTGATCTCATAACCTAGTACATTTTCCCGTCGGAGTGAACTTGGGTCACGATTTGAACTTGGGTTGAAGGCTTGTGGTTAGGAGTTGCAGGAACCCTGCTCAAGGCACGTTCCGCTCCCCACCTACAGTTAATCCTCACATCAACTGTTAACTTACTGCATATGTTTACGACAAGACTAAACATCAATGTAACCATCAACCTAACACGTTGACCTTGCGATAAGGTTTTCATATGTTTTTATGGTTGTTATATACCCGTCAGTCCTATAGTTGCAAAAACTTTAGGTTATACCTTTAATATATGCTTGCAGGGTGTCATATGGTATCTTCCTCCGCCGATATACATTGGATTGCAAACTTTGTTGTAAGGGTTTAATGTATGGTCTCGGGCCAGGGTTAGCCCTTGACCTTGGTTCATTGACTAGGGTCGAGGGTTAATCTCATTCCCCACCCCCAATTGCATAACAAATAAACTTCAAATAACCCATGAAACCTATAGGGGGTTAAGAAACATTGCAACACGATTGGTGGAGGTTTGTGTTGGTTTATGTAAGGTATCGCGCTCGAACCCCATGTAGGGCCACTCTAGCCTATAACAATTTTTGGTTGACCATGAGGAGGCCATGTGGAAGCCACTAGTTGTCCCACATGGCACTCTCTCATTAGACCACCAAAACAACATGTAAACTAATAAAACAACACCAAATCGAGCCAAAATGATTCTGCCAAGTGTCAACTAGGCATTTTCCAATGATGATCTAGTCACCCTGCCATGTCTGCATGGTCCAGTGAGGCGTACACATTGTTGACTGGGAATCCTTGCATCCCAAATCTAATTTTTTTTTTTTATGTTTCCCAATTTGAATAGAACGTGATATCGGGAGAATCCAGTGTCAGATTTGAGTGAAACAATTTGCACTAGATTTAGAACGAAGATATCCACACTTTGGTGTTGGTTTTGAGCCATTCTGAGAACTTTGAACCTTTATCATTAAACTAATCCACTGGATCAATGGAGGAGGAAGTAGCAGAAGCCTAAGGGCATATAGTTAGGATTGCCATTGATACTGAAATCTGGAAAGGTGTGGACTGATAAAGTGAATAACAAGATGAAGCTTCAAGAGAAAGACAACGTTTATGTATGAATTCCTGTGATAACGCATATGTCGTTTACGAGGCGTTGATCAATGATGTGATGTGGGTGCTTTGGATTTTAAAGACGTGTGATTCCAAATATCATCCACTGCTTTTACTTTGTGGTGCACATTGCATGGAATCCTTGTTGAATACTTCCCAACATGCATCACATTGGCTTCCATCAAAGAGTCATCTCTAGGACAACAATGATTAAATTACCTTTAGTGGTAATTTTAACTCAAATAATTCAAGAAATCCTAACTAAGGGGCTACTAATTTCCTAGTGCTAAACCTTCATGGATCGATTGACCTTTTGTACCCTCTTGTCTTTAGGTGGAAAATGGACTCAAGAACTCAGAGTGGGTTCTAAGATCACACTACACGATAAGAAACCTAGGTTTTAACAAGCAACTCCTAATCAACTAGGAAATGTTGTTGTCACACAATTTTAAAAGATAAGGGTGAATAATCCCAAGCTTACCCCAGGGTCATACCACTTCTAAGCATTAATCAGTGATTTAGATACAAAATGAACAATTTTAAATGTTTATAGTCTCTAACACACCCTACTCCAAATTATCAAAATGCAAATTAAATCCATAGATTATCATTTATATAGTAGTACACATATATTTCTTTTCTTACAAGAATTAAACATAACAGAAATGATGTTTGAATTTCAAATCCAAAGCTTCACTCAGAATTGATATGTAATACACAAATTCTTGCTATTAAATATAAATTTACAACAAATATAAATAATGATCTTATGTGAAGACTACGCAAAACACTTTAACCATTCCATTGTATCAACACATATATCTTTGATTCACATAAACTGATCCGGATCTTGGGGGGAGTCCCCCAAGATCTAAAAAATTGGAATGGATCTAACAAGATCTGCAAAATTAGAATGCCAGGAAAAAGAGAGAACACGCAACAAATAAAACCACAAATAAACTTGTTTTATTAAAACATAGAATAATTGTAGAAGTTACATTATGGTGGACAATATGTCCTTTTACAAGATGCAACTTGTTACTTATAGCATATTTTAGTTACAATACCACAGGTAAATCCATGGGTGGGTAAATACCATGGATGAATGAATACTATGGGTGAATGAATACCACGAACAGATGTAACTTACAATACCATGGCTGATAAATACCATGGATGGATATCATTTACAATACCATGGGTAAATTCCATGTGTGGATGAATACCATGGGTGGATACATACTCTGGGTGGATGAATACCATGTATAGATGTCACTTACAATACCATGGGTATATGTCGATTTCCATTTGGATCATTCCTCCCTCTTTACGAAGAAATGGTCCCCATTGTGTGAAGTTCCCTCTTGAGAAGCCTTTGTTGAATATGAAGAGCCACTGAAGAGAAGGGTTTTGTGTTGTCAACTCAAAACCATAATGAACGAAGATCCGAGGATAGAGATACCCTGTAATGCTTATGAACAACTGTGATACTGATAGTGTGCGGCCTAAAAAATGGACTTCGATGAAGTGTGGGTTTTTGGATGACCCATAACCATGACAAACAAAGATCCGAGAATTGAGATACCATGTAATGCTTGTGACCAACTGTGATGCTAACAGTGCAGCCTAACAAATGGACTTCGATGAGAAAGTTTTTGTGCGATTGACCCATAACTGTGATGACGATTGTTGTTGAAATAGCAAGTGCCTACATAGCCTTGGGTAGGAGGGCACATCTCCAAAGGGAACCCACTTTGAATGCAACTTCAGATTTAAAATGGGCATAACTCGGTCAATATAACTCAAAATATTTATTATAACTTGTTTTTTGAAATAGAATGATCATTCTGCATCTTCTCATATGGTTGAAATCGCTATCTAGAGACTCTAAAAACTCAACTTCACAATGCAACTGTCCCACTGTAACAAAATTTCTCAAAAAATAATTGATTTTAAATCAGCTATAGCTCCATCGTCTGGACTCCGATTCGACCGATTGTTTTTTTGAAATTGCGTGGATTTTTAAGGGGAGATCAGATATATAATCATTTTCTCAAATTTTGTAATGAAAAATGTAAAAAATGACAGGATATCCACCGTCCACGAAATGTCATCAGAAAAATTCTTGCAACACTACTAATTTTAAATCAACGATATCTCCCTCATCAGGACGCTAATTTGACTCATTTTTTTTTAAATTGACTATTTTTTCACAATGAATCCAGATCTAGTATATATTTCTAAAAAATTTGCACCCATATTTTTAGATATTCTCTACAAAATCGCCACCCAAAAACTTCCTGCAAAAAACGAAAAAAAACACAAAATCTTCCCGCTTTTCCCAAGAAAGTGCTCCGTGGAGGTCGTGGAACTTGCATAGAGTTTGATAAATATGGATGCAAAACATTGAAACTGAAATATGCTTCAAACTCTCATTCCGATGGATTCGTAACCTAATTCTGATACCACTAATCCGGATCTTGGAGGGAGGCCCCTAAGATCAGAAAATTGGAATGGATCTAACAAGATCTACAAAATTAGAATGTCAAAAAAAAAAGAGAACACACGGAAAATAAAACCACAAAAAAACTTTTTTTATTAAAACATAGAATAACTATAGAAGCTACATTGTGGTAAACAATCTGTCCTTTTACAAGATACGACTTGTTACTTATAACATTTTTTTAGTTACAATACCACAGGTATATTCCATGGGTGGGTAAATACCATGGGTGAATGAATACTATAGGTGAATGAATACCATGGGCAGATGTCACTTACAATACCATGGATGGTGATTACCATGGGTGGATTTCATTTACAATACCATGGGTAAATTCCATGTGTGGATGAATAGCATGGGTGGATACATACCATGGGTTAATGAATACCATGTATAGATGACACTTACAATACCATGTGCAGATAAATACCATGGGTGTAGGCAACTTTCCATTCAGATCATAAACTTCTCAAAGTTATATGTAGTCTTTACATACACAATCCATGCATCAATCAAGATCTATATAAAAACAAAGGAGTTCGAATTATGTAACATAATAATTATAAATAGTTAATAGTGCACATATCTCCTTGAAACAAATCCTTATGTTGTTAATGAATATTTGTAAACCATAAATGTTGATCATGAGCGATATGTCTCAGACCACCTACATTATTATTGTAAGATAAAGGAAGCATAGTCTTGCATTAATTTGAGACACCTCACAACAATAAATCCTGACCCTGTATTTGCAATAAATAATACAAGGCATGTGTTCTTAGACAACAAATTTATTCATTTTAAGAACAAGACTAGCATGTAAACACTCTAGATTTGATCTAAACCAAAGGTCAAATACACCTAGATCTCAATCTGCATACACTCAGTTATAACATTCAATGATTCGAATAAAATAAATAAATCTAAATAAGAATAACACACAAATATCAGCCATTAAGCCTTCGATCCGTGAAATACATGTAAACTCCACTCTAAATAAAGTCAAATTTTTCATATCAGAACAAGCCTAAGCATTATAACATTAATAATATAGGAGGGATATGTGCTGGGTTGTTGGGCCCAAGCCAACTAGCGACGTTTCCTCTCTAAAATATTATTTAAAAATGAGCTTAACACAACAAGTGCAAGAACCTAGACATCAACATTGATATTATAGAACTCCACAATCTTTACATAAATCAATATAGAGAGGTTTGACTCACTGATATTTCTCGTGAGCAGTATTCCAAACTTAAAACAATAAAGAAACCTAGAGACTCCATCGCTAACTTGGCTCAAGGCTAGTGTTGGACTTTTATAATAGTTACTATACATGAAAGTGCTAAAACGATGCATGCTTTATCTTGGTTTGAAACATAAATGAAAGAAATTTGAATGGTCTCCAATATTAGATCAAAATGATAACAAGGTCGTCTAAAATAGAGTGAACTGGTGCAATCTGATTGACGACTTGAACAAATTATCATAAAGCCTCGACTTCTTGTTGAACAAATTTCCAGATGAGGAAACCAATTAAGTGCGAAAGGGTTTGAGTAATGGTCCAATTAGAGAAGTGATAGAGTGTGATGTTGTGCTCCAAGGGACCCACGTGCTTCTTTCTTATTGGAAGATGTATACATAAGGACACTTAAACCCTGGTTGTAGGACCCTTCAAGTGTTACAAGACCTACAAAAATTTCATTAGAAACCCTAAAATAGTGATTAATCTTTAACAATGCATTCAAACTATAGATTTCCGACATAAATGAAGTATTTACCTCGAACCCTTTGAATTGTCTAGTGTTAGCATGGTAATCCATTGTTGTATGTAAAAAGGGAATATAAGGATGTGAAATTAGGGTTTAGAGGGGGTCAAAAGAGGTGTTTTGTCAGCAAAAATTTCCTCAATTTCTAACCTGAACACTAGTCATAGCCACATTCTCAATGGGGGAAAGATTAATTTATATGCGGAGGATAATAATGGGTACCTTGCTTTTATAAATTATAACATTCGAGATTCGATTGATATTTCTTTGTGTTTTTTAGATATTTTATAGCACCAACGATCACATCCATATAAGGTCAGAGGAGTCAGAAGGGCCCCAAAGAAGATTTTTTTCCCAGACCAAAAATCTTGTAATTTACAATTATTTTCAAGACCAAAATTGACTTTCCACCTTTTATTAATCATTTTCTCAATGTGAAAGTTTGAAATGAGCTTTTAATGAATTTTGACTCCAAGATATTTGCATGAAGTAACTTCCTTTATGTTGTTATTGACATGTATACAAAACTGACACATACAATTTGTTTGTTTTTATTATCATAAGTTTTGTTCTGCCAATGTTCATTATCACTCGTGAGGTAAAACAATTCCTTGAATATTCATAGTTGCTTGTCGAAATTAAAGGAACACCTTGTCATAAGAACACTATCATTAGTACAAAAGAAAGATGATGATTATTGCAGTTAAATTAGTGCGAGTGCGACCTAATTCTTCCCAACATGCATCTAACTTTTCAATATAATTTCCCAAGAGAGTAGGGCATACAAGGAAACTTTGCTTATCTCATACATTATAATTAATTTCTTTCGCCCAACAATTTGTATTATTAAACTTAGCAATATAATTCTTGGACAACATTTATCATAACAACACTCTATTGAAAATAGTTGTTAGTGCATTCATTTTAGATAACCCTACTCGGAACTCTAGTGATCCATGGTTTAAACCTTTTATCCTAACTTTTAGTCATATGCAAATAATTTTTTTCAATATAATTCCATGTAACTTGGCTAAGAGAAGAATAATCATAATCATAATACAAATAGAGATGTTTTTTTTTCCTTGCATTATAAATAAGAAAGATGGGTTTTTGAGTTCATGTTTTAAGGAAACAATTCTCCATTGTAGAATTAAAATACTTATAAATGTGAAGGAAGAGAGACCAATCCTCTCTTTTTAGGATTTTTGTTTCATAAATTTTGATGTCCCTAACTTATCTTTTACAAAACATCTAATCCAGATTTTATTTCTTTACAAATAAAAACCTCTTAAGTTGTGTAAGTGCTTAAATAATGTCTGAAACATTAATAGACTTTCAAATTTTATAAAACTAAAATTCAATCCCTACAAATAAAATACCATTACTTTATCTAATTTTCCAAATTAAAATTCCAAGAAATAAGTACTTTTATTTAGATAATGTGTTTTCATTTGAATCAATAATTTGTAACTATTGATTCAATTATTTGATTAAAATTTAAAATTATTTATTTTAGACTTTTCAAAACATTTCGATGATTTTTAAATTATTTTAAATTTTTGTTTTATATTTATTAATAAAATATTATTAAAAATTGTAATATCAATATTAAATAAATAATAATTTAATATAATTTGTGTTTAATATAAGAAAAACATATATAAAATTTGGCACTCTTTGCAAAATATTATGAATTTATAAATATATTAATTAAAAAAAAATTACAAATTTAATTTGCATTCCATATTGCTGTGTATTCAGGAAACTTGATAGTGGTAGTGAGACCTTTGTTGGCAATATTGCCGCCAAAAGTTCTGCTAGGTCAGCTGCAGGCCTGCCTTCAATTGTTGGCGTAGTTATTGGAGCTCACCCTCACCCCGCCTTAGTTTTGGATAGTCACAAGCATCAAGTGTTTTTAGCAACATTAAATGTTTTGCGCCAGAGAACTCTACTATCTCATCCCATTTCTTAACATTCAAACTCCTCAGCTTCTTCAGTTGCCCCAACCCTGGAATGCTCGGCAATTTTTTGCATTCAGAAACATTTAATATCTCCAAAGATATCAACATCTCAAGATTTGGCAGCTCCTCTACTCTTACACACCCAGAGATGTACAAACATTGAAGTTTTGAAAGACCACAAAGCCTGCTTATTTGTGTCAATTTCGTACTTCGATGAAGTGTGGGTTTGTGGATTAACCATAACCATGAAAAATGGAGATCCGAGTATAGAGATACCATATAATACTTGTGACCAACTGTGATGCTAATAGTGCGACTTAAAAAATGGACTTCAATGAGAAAGGTTTTGTGCGGTTGACCCATAACTGTGATGACGATTGTTGATGAAGTAGCAGGTACCTACATAGCCTCGAGTAGGAGGACATGTCTCCAAAGGGAACCCATTCTAAATGCAACTTCAAATTTAAAATGGGCATAACTCGATCAATATAACTCGGAATCTTTATTATAACTATTTTTGGAAATAGAATGATCATTCTGCATCTTCTTATATGGTTAAAATCGCTATTTGGAGACACTAGAAACTCAACTTCACAATGCAATTGTCCCGCTGTCACAGAATTTCTCAAAAAATAATTGATTTTAAATCAACTATAACTCCATCGTCTGGACTCCAATTCAACCGATTGTTTTTTTGAAATTGGGTGGACTTTTAAGGGGAGATCAGATCAATAATCATTTTCTCAAATTTTGTAATGAAAAATGCAAAAAATGACAGGATAGCCACCATCCATGAAATGTCGTCAGAAAAATTCCTGCAACACTAGTGATTTTAAATCAGCGGTATCTCCCTCATCAGGATGCCAATTAGACTCTTTTTTTTTAAATTAGCTATTTTTTCACAAGGAATCCAAATCTGCTATTTATTTCTAAAAATTTTGCACCAATATTTTCAAATTTTCTCTACAAAATCGTCGCCCAAAAAATTCCTGCAAAAAATGAAAAAAACAAAAAATCTTTCAGCTTTTCCTAAGAAAATGCTTCGTTGAGGTCGGGGAACTTGCATGCAGTTTGCTAAGGATGGATGGAAAACATTAAAACTAAAATATGCTTCAAAATCTCATTCTGATGGATTCGTAACCTAAATCTGATACCACTAATCCAGATCTTGGGGGGAGGCCCCCAAGATCTAAAAAATTGGAATGGATTTGACAAGATCTGCAAAATTAGAATGTAAAAAAAAAAAAAAAACACACATCAAATAAAACCACAAATAAACTTGTTTTATTAAAACATAGAATAACTATAAAAGCTACATTGCGGTGGACAATCTGTCCTTTTACACGATGTGACTTGTTACTAATAACATTTTTTTAGTTACAATACCACAAGTAAGTTCCATGGGTGGGTAAATACCATGGGTGAATGAATATTATGGGTGAATGAATACCATGTGCAAATGTCACTTACAATACCATGGATGGTGAATACCATGGGTGGATGTCATTTGCAATACCATGGGTAAATTTCATGTGTGGACGAATACCATGGGAAGATACATACCATGGGTTTATGAATACCATGTATAGGTGACACTTACAATACCATGTGCAGATAAATACCATGGGTGTAGGCAACTTTCCATTCAGATCATAAACTTCTCAAAGTTATATGTAGTCTTCACATACACAATCAATGCATCCATCGAAATCTATATAAAAACAAAGGAGTTCGAATTATGTAACATAATAATTATAACTAGTTAAGAGTGCACATATCTCCTTGAAACAAATCCTTATGTTGTTAACAAATATTTGTAAACCATAAATGCTGATCATGAGTGATATGTCTTTCACCACCTACATTATTATTGTAAGATAAAGGAAACATAGTATCGCATTAATCCGAAACACCTCGCAACAATAAATCCTGACCCTATATTTGCAATAAATCATACAAGGCATGTGTTCTTAGACAACAAAGTTATTCATTTTAATAACAAGACTAGCATGTAAACACTCTAGAATTGATCTAAACCAGAGGTCAAATACACCTAGATCTCAATCTGCATACACTCAGTTATAACATTCAATGATTCGAATAAAAAAAAAGAAATCTAAATAGGAATAACACACAAATATCAGCCATTAAACCTTCGATCCGTGAAATACATGTAAACTCCACTCTAAATAAAGTCAATTTTTTCATATCAGAACAAGCCTAAGCATTAGAACATTAATAATATAGGAGGGATATGTGTTGGGTTGTTGGGCCCAAGCCAACTAGCGACGTTGCCTCTCTAAAATATTATTTCAAAATGAGCTTAACACAGCAAGTGCAAGAACCTAGACATCAACATTGATATTATAAAACTCCACAATCTTTACATAAATCAATATAGAGAGGTTTGACTCACTGATATTTCTCATGAGCAGTATTCCAAACTTAAAACAATAAAGAAACCTAGAGACTCCATCGCTAACTTGGCTCAAGGCTAGCGTTAGACTTTTATAATAATTACAATACATGAAAGTGCTAAAATGATACATGCTTTATCTTGGTTTGAAACATAAATGAAAGAAATTTGAACGATCTCCAATATTAGATCAAAATGATAACAAGGCCATCTAAAATAGGATTGAACTGGTGCAGTCTGATTGACGACTTGAACAAAGTATCCTAGAGCCTCGACTTCTTGTTGAACAAATTTCCAAATGAGGAAACCAGTTAGGTGCGAAAGGGTTTGCGTAATGGTCCAATTAGAGAAGTGATAGAGTGTGATGTTTTGCTCCAAGGGACCCACCTGCTTCTTTCTTATTGGTAGATGTATACATAAGGACACTTAAACCTTGGTCACAGGACCCTTCAAGAGTTACAAGACCTACAAAAATTTCATTAGAAACCCTAAAATAGTGATTAATCTTTAACAATGCATTCAAACTATAGATTTCCGACATAAATGAAGTATTTACCTCGAACCCTTTGAATTGTCTAGGGTTAACACAATAATCCATTGTTGTATGTAAAAAGGGAATATAAGGATGTGAAATTAGGGTTTATAGGGGGTCAAAAGAGGTGTTTTGTCAAAAAGAATTAAACAAAAAAAGGAAGTAAAATTAGGGTTTATAGGGGTCAAAAGAGGTGTTTTGTGAGCAAAAAGTTCTTCAATTTCTAACCCGAACACTAGTCATAGCCACATTCTCAATGGGGAAAGACTAATTTATATGGGGAGCATAAGAAAGGGTACCTTTCTTTGTGTTTTTTAGATATTTTATAGCACCGACAATCACATCCATATAAGGTCAGAGGAGTGAGAAGGGCCCCAAAGAAGATATTTTTACCACACGAAAATTCTTGTAATTTATAATTATTTTCAAGACCAAAATTGACTTTCCACCTTTTATTAATCATTTTCTCAATGTTAAAGTTTGAAATAATATTTTAATGAATTTTAACTCCAAGGTATTTGCATGAAGTAACTTCCTTTATGTTGTTATTTACATGTATACAAAACTGGCACATAAAATTTGTTTGTTTTGATCATCATAAGTTTTGTTCTGCCAATGTTCATTATCACCCGTGAGGTAAAACAAATACTTGAATATTCATAGTTGCTTGTCGAAATTAAAGAAACACCTTGTCATAAGAACATTATCATTAGTACAAAAGAAAGATGATGATTATTACAGTTAAATTAGTGCGAGGGCGACCTACTTCTTCCCAACATGCATCTAACTTCTCAATATAACTGCCCAAGAGAGTAGGGCATACAAGGCAACTTTGCTTATCTCATACATTATAATTAATTTCTTTTGACCAACAATTTGTGTTATTAAACTTAGCAATATAATTCTTAGACAACATTTATCATAACAACACTCTGTTGAAAATAGTTATTAGTGCATTCATTTTAGATGATCCTACTCGGAACTCTAGTGATCCATGGTTTAAACCTTTTATCCTAACTTTTAGTCATATGCGAATCATTTTTTTCAATGTAATTCCATGTAACTTAGCTAAGAGAAGAATAATAATAATCATAATACAAATAGAGATGTTTTTCTTTTTTCCTTGCATTATAAATAAGAAAAAGAAAGATGGGTTTTTGAGTTCATGTTTTAGGGAAACAATTCTCCATTGTAGAATTAAAAAACTTATAATGTGAAAGAAGAAAGACAAATCCTCTCTCCTCTCTTTTTAGGATTTTTGTTTCATAAATTTTGATGTCCCTAACTTTTTACTAAACATCTAATCTGGATACTATTTCTTTCAAAATAAAGACCTAGAAATAAAGACCTCTTAAGTTGTGTAAGTACTTAATTAATGTTTTAGACATTAATAGACTTAGAAATTTTATAAAACTAAATTTCAATCCCTACAAATAAAATATTATTACTTTATCTAATTTTCCAAATTAAAATTCCAAGAAATAAATACTCTTATAATTTGTTTTCATTTTAATAAATAATTTATAACTATTTATTCAATTATTTTATTAAAATTTAAAATTATTTATTTTAGACTTTTCAAAACATTTCAATGATTTTTAAATTATTTTAAATTTTTGTTTCATATTTATTAATAGAATATTATTAAAATTATAATATTAATATTAAATAAATAATAATTTAATATAATTTGTGTTTAATATAAGAAAAACATATATAAAATTTGGCACTCTCTTTGCAAAATATTATGAATTTAAAGAAAGAAATTAACCAAAAAAAATTATAATAATTAATTTTGCATTCCATATTGCGTTTAAAGGAAACTTGATAGTGTAAGTGAAACCTTCGTTGGCATATGTTGCGGGCAAAAGTTCTGCTGTGTAGGTTAGTTGTAGACCTGCCTTCAATCATTGCCGCAATTGTTACCCCACCTTAGTTTTGGACAGCCACGAGCGTCAAGTGTCTTTAGCAACATTAAATGTTTTGCGCCGGACAGCTCTACTATCTCATCGCATTTACTAACATCCAGACTCCTCAGCTTCTTCAGTTGCCCCAACCCTGGAATGCTCCGCGGTTTTTTGCATTCAGAAACATTTAATATCTCCAAAGATATCAACATCTCAGGATTTGGCAGCTCCTCTACTCTTACACACCCAAAGATGTGCAGACATTGAAGTTTCGAAAGACCACAAAGCCCTCCTATTTGTGTCAATTTCATACAATCCTTCAAGTACAGGCTCTGAAGGTTTTGGCAAACACACCTGGAAAAGAATACCTCTGATGTGTCTGTATGCCCTTGAGCGCAAACAAACATTTGGACTCCAACTTATTCAACTCTCTTTCTTCTTCAATCTTTTTAAATGGCAGTTCCAACAACGGACAATCATCCACCTCTAAAAACTCGTAGGTTCTCCATTGCTATCCAAGAAGGCAGGTAAGAGTATGGACACTTATACCAGCGGAGCCATCTGAGATTTGGTGACTGCGCTTTCATCAATATGCATTTTAAATAACGTCCTTCAGTTGCAACAAATTCCAAATTCGAAATAATTTTGAACAGATTTCTGATCCGTAACACCTTTTCCCTCCCTCCGAGAAAAACGCATCCTAATCCACAAGCAACCATCGTGATCCCGCGAATCTCGGTCATTATCTGCTAGCATATGAAAGTTGAAATATATTTATTCTGAGCTTTAAATATTCAAATTTAAAATGAATACGGATGTTTCAATAATTGAAGCACTTACAGGTGAGGATTTCTCCAGCAAATCATGAATGTCTTGGGTGGATTGCTGCCAAAGACGACGGATATCTAATCCCTGTGCAATATTTCTGCCCAGATCACGAATGTGATCATGCATTCTTATACTATTTTCTGCGTCCACTTCCAACAAGCACTTGTCCTGTAGATTTTCGAACCCCCTCAAACCCCATATTCTTATTGCAGCATCTCTTTTTTCTCCTATGAAAAATGAAGCAATGTCTAAAAATATTTGCTGATCATCTAAAATGAGCGACTCGTAACTTACTTTTAGGCTTTTCTGTATCTCAGTGTTAGGCAATATCTTGTGAAGTTCATCCAGTATCTCTTCCCAGTAACATAATTCACTTTGCCCACACACAAGAGCCCCGAATACTTTCAGCGACAATAGCAACCCATCACAAGCTTTCACAAATCGATCTGTCAGATCTGCATATTCTTGTGATGGAAATCGCCGATTCAAGGCATAGCAACAGAAGAGCTCTTTCGAGTGTGATGGACTCAACCCCTTCATATAATAAATTGAGGACTCTATCACTCTTGAGCTTATGAGGACATGTTTGTCCCTCGAGGTAACCAAAATCAAGCTATTGGGGTTAAGAATATCCCTAATTGGCAAAAGAGCTTCCATTTGAGAGACATCATCAACAACTATAACTAAAGTGCGGAAAATCAAAATCTGTAACATTATGAAAATTGTCGGAGAGACCTGTCGGGACACGAGGTAGGACCTCAAATCCAGAACACATCGTTCCTCATGCTAAGTACCGAGGTGGTCTGGTCACCAAAACCCCAAACTAAAGGAAATCCTGTATCTTAATTTTAAGAGCATAACTATGCAGAAATAAAGAACTGTCTTTTTCGGAAAAATACAGTATGCTAGAAAAACTTCACTGTTTATGCGAATTCTATCTAAAAATAGTCTCTTTTAAAGATATAACAAAGGAGATGTTAATTACTCGAACCGGCCAGAAGCTCGGCCTGATATCACACATATACAGATAACCCATCTTATCTAACAAGATAGCCATGAGAATGCTAATATTAAGCATAAACAAGAATTGTGTGGAGTAATTATGCATCACATTAAACAAGACTAGGAAATCTTGTAGAAAACAACCGTAATTATATAGAGCTCCACATACGTAATATGCATAAAGGAAGTTGGGAAAACTCCAACGGCTTCGGAGGGAATCCATCTAGAAACAGAACTAAAAGCTAAATTAAGTACATCTCTGTATAGTTACAGAAAATTACAATAAAACACCGACTCGGCTCTTAAGAGCTAACTGGGATCCACAAAGATTATGGGATGGTTCTAAAAGCTGAGGTCTAATAACCCTACTGTAAATAAACTAACTTTCCGGTGAGCTTGCAAACAAGCGACGAAAAAGTACCTGGAGGAATAGAGAGAAGCTGTTAATCCAGACACTGTAACCAAGTTGATAGATAGTCCATATTACTGTAAGAGAGGGTACCTGCAGATCCAAAAAGGCAGGAACCATAAGTGAAGGCTACTGAAACCTATCGAGAACTAAACTTAAACGTTAAAAAAAAAAAAAAAAGACGAGTAAAATCATCACCACATTTACCTGTAGAGTAATGGAAAAACTCCAACGAACGCTGCCAACCGCCAAGGTATTTGGAACCCGACAACAGAAGTTGAGGGTTAGCATTCGTAAACCAAATTGCAGAACCTACATAAAAAAATAAGATAGAAAGCAGAGTGATTGGAATGAGAAACCCAAAATGTGTTTAAACCGAGAATTTTACCTGTGTTGGGGACTGGATTTAGCTTGAACATGTGAGCGAGCACAGTGGCTGGAAGAACAATTCCAGACTTCCTTATTTGCACAAATGAAGACTCCATTTCTAATCATGAATACAGCGCCAAAAGTTTCTTTCCCATAAACTCAACTAATGCAAAGGGTACAGAGATAACTTTCAATCACAAGACTACAAAGAAGTTGGAATAAACCTGATAAGCAACCTCATGGGCGAATACTGCCGTGACTATGAAAGGAGGCGACGAAGCTCTGCTCCTACCCTCAAAAGTTGCAGAGCAGTTCATCGTGTGGCCATACTAGGAGATTACTGGAAAAATGGTTAGAGTTCTGGGTTATCCCTAGACCCTTCTCATCGAAAATCTCCACCGTTGATCACAAAGAAAAAAAAATCGGACGGAGAGAAAAAAGGTATGTGGCTCTTGGGAAATGCAAACACGAAACCCATACAAATCTAAAATACGGATCCTGGAATTTAATATGCCAGTATTTGTCAAGATTTAATAGTACAAAGATTTAATTCAAAATTTGGAAATACATGCGATTGTGAGTTAAATCTATAATTTAAAACATTAGCCTTTTTGCAAATGCAAAGGTACCTTCATTATTGGAGTCATGTACGCCAATACAATATATATTTTAAGTAATTGAGAACCCAAACAACTTAAGTGCAGATAAGGTGTTCCGCTGACTACGTAAGTTTTGTGTTGTTTAACAACACATATAATAATGTTTTATAACTATTCCAATCATATAGTAGAAAGTAATTTTTTTTTTTATGGTAAAGCTTATGATATGTGACATTAATCAATCATTTGTAACTATTTATTTATTTTATTAAAATTATTTATTTTGCACTTTCAAAAACATTTATATGATTTTTAAATTATTTTAAATTTTTGTTTTATATTTATTAATAAAAAATTATTAAAAAATTTAATTTAATATTAATATTAAAATTAAATAAATAATAATTTCATATAATTTGTGTTTAATATAAGAAAGACATATATAAAATTAGGCACTCTCTTTGCAAAATATAATAAATAAAAAAAGAAAATACAAATTTAATTTGAAATTATTCTTTATTTTGAAAAGAAATCATCATTATCATCACACGTCCTATACTTGAACGAAACTTTCTAATCTACATTCAATATTGCTGTGTGTTCATGACACTTGACAGTGGTGGGACAATTGCTGCCATACTTAAATGGGTCAGGTTAGCCGCAGGCCTGCCTTCAATCGTTGGCGCAGTTGTTCAACGTCACCCTCACCCCACCTTGGCGCAGTTGTTCAACGTCACCCTCACACCCCACCTTAGTTTTGATGTGTCACGAGCGTCAAGTGTATTTAGCAACATCAAATGTTTTGCGCCGGACAACTCTACCATCTCATGGCATCCATTAACATCCAGCTCCACCAGCTTCTTCAGTTGCCCCAACCCTGGAATGGCTCCGCGCAGTTTTTTGTATTCAGAAACATTTAATATCTCCAAAGATATTAACATCTCAAGATTTGGCAGCTCCTCTACTCTTACACACCCAGTGACAACAGATAGTTGAAGTTTTGAAAGACCAGAAAGCCTCTGAAGAATCGCCAAGCTCTCAGCCCCAGACAAGGCTAGACTTTGGAGTTGAGTTAAATTCCCAAAAGATTCTGGAAGCATCGCCAAGCTCTCAGCCGAAGACAAGTTTAGAATTTTGAGTTGAGTTAAATTCCCAAAAGATTCTGGAAGCCTCGCCAAGCTCCCAGCCGAATACAACTCTAGAATTTGGAGTTGAGTTAAATTCCCAAAAGATTCTGGAAGCATCGCCAAGCTCTCAGCCCTAGAGAAGTCTAGACTTTGGAGTTGAGTTAAATTCCCAAAAGATTCTGGAAGCATCGCCAAGCTCTCAGCCCGATACAACTTTAGACTTTGGAGTTGAGTTAAATTCCCAAAAGATTCTGGAAGCATCGCCAAGCTCTCAGCCCCAGACAAGTCTAGACTTTGGAGTTGAGTTAAATTCCCAAAAGATTCTGGAAGCATCGCCAAGCTCTCAGCCCAAGACAAGTCTAGACTTTGGAATTGAGTTAAATTCCCAAAAGATTCTGGAAGCATCGCCAAGCTCGTAGCCCAAGACAACTTTAGACTTTGGAGTTGAGTTAAATTCCCAAAAGATTCTGGAAGCATCGCCAAGCTCTCAGCACAAGACAAGTCTAGACTTTGGAGTTGAGTTAAATTCCCAAAAGATTCTGGAAGCATCGCCAAGCTCTTAGCCCCATGCAACTTTAGACTTTGGAGTTGAGTTAAATTCCCAAAAGATTCTGGAAGCATCGCCAAGCTCTCATCAAAAGACAAGTCTAGACTTTGGAGTTGAGTTAAATTCCCAAAAGATTCTGGAAGCATCGCCAATCTCTGAGCCTCAGACAAGTTTAGACTTTGGAGTTGAGTTAAATTCCCAAAAGATTCTGGAAGCATCGCCAACCTGTGAACCCAATACAAGTCTAGACTTTTGAGTTGAGTTAAATTCCCAAAAGATTCTGGAAGCATCGCCAAACTGTTAGCATAATATAATGTAATGTGCTGGAGGCGTGTTAGCCTTCCAAAAGAATCAGGCAGCGATATCATGCTGCGGCATCCATGTAAGTCCAAGTATTTCAAGGAGTCCAGTTCACAAAATTCTTCGGGCAAACTTTTGAGCTTGCTTTCACCGTGAATCATTAATGATATCTTTTCAAGGTACTTCAACTGTCCTATGGACTTGGGAAACTTTGAAAATGAGGTGCTAGCCCAGATTTGTAGCTCTCGCAACTGAAGAGGAGGCTGCAATGTTTGGCATCTATCAGAAAGAGGTACATGATGATTTTGGCGTACAAAATGTAATGAAATTAGAAAAGAAAAATAAGCATACCCGAGATTCCCTCTGCCACAGTGTTTCCAACTTGTACCCGGTCACTTCTAAA
Organism: Pinus albicaulis; assembly: GCA_034641835.2. Classification (NCBI taxonomy): domain Eukaryota; kingdom Viridiplantae; phylum Streptophyta; class Pinopsida; order Pinales; family Pinaceae; genus Pinus; species Pinus albicaulis. The sequence goes on along the minus strand of JAXQQM020061421.1, from coordinate 464,013 downwards.
ACTCTTAGGTTCTCCATTGGTATCCAAGACGGCAGCGAAGAGTATGGACACTTTAACCAGCGGAGCCATCTGAGATTTGGTGACGAGGCTTTCTTCAATATGTGTTCCAAATAACCATCTTTAGTTGCAACAAATTCCAAATTAGAAATACCACAAGAGCGAGAATCATTGAAGATCCGTAACACCTCTTCCACACAGCTCAGTAATTTACAACCACGCATCTTAATCCACAACCACGATATCACTGGAGATATGTCCATATCCCCTGGTAAAAACCCGCCTTGTAATCCACAATCACGCATCGTAATCCCGCGAATTTCGGGCATTATCTGCTCGCATATGAAAGTTAAATTATATTTATTGTGATTAGATCTTTCTTTCGAATAAATCAAGTATATTTATTGTGAACTTTAAATATTCAAATTTAAGCTGAATACAAAGGTTTCAATAACTGAACACTTTCATGTGAGGATTGCTCCAGCAAATCATCAATGTCTTCGGTGGATTGCTGCCAAAGACGACGGGTCTCTAATCCCTGCGCAATATTTCTTCCCAGGTCACGAATGTCATCATGCATTCTTATATTATTTTCTGCGTCCACTTCCAACAAGCACTTGTCTCTTGATTTTGAACCCCTCAAACCCCATATTCTTATAGCAGCCATCACTTTTTTCTCCTATGAAAAATGAAGCAATGTCTAAAAATATTTAATGATCATCTAAATTGAGCGACTTGTAACTTATTTTTAGGCTTTTAAATTTGTATCTCGGTGTTAGGCAATATCTTGTGAAGTTCATCCGTGTAGCTTCCCGGTAACATTTTCTTTGTCCACAAACAAGAGCCCCGAATACTCTCGAAGACAATGGCAACCCATCACAGGATTTCACAAATTGATCTGTCGATGCATATTCTTGTGTGGAGAAATCGCGATTCAAGGCATAGCAGAAGAGAGCTCTTTGGAGTGTGATTGACTCAACCCCTTCAGATAATAAGTTGGGGACTGGGGAAGTTCGTTTTCGTTGATTTCTGTAGCATCGTATGCTCTAGCAGCTTCCTCAGCGGTTTTTGGATACTCTGAGACCAAAAGGGTTTCCTCAACTGCGTTGCGCTTTCATCCTACCAAGAGTGGAGGCGCAGTGAAGAAGAAGGACTACAGAATAGGATAGGGTTTTGACGGTTAGGTGTCTGGTAAGGTGATTGTAGCTGGAACCCAATGAGGACAATTTGTTGTTGCTTCTGGTGGCTATTTGAAGAATGTTTTTAGCTGGAACCCATTGTCGACAATTTGAAGTTGCCTTTGGTGGCTATTGGTGAATGTTTTTTTAGCTGGAACCCACGTTGGACAATATGTTGTTGCTTTTGGTGGCTATTGCTGTCTCATGTGTGCTTCAATTTTATCGTTAGTTGAGAGAAGTCTGGTCATGTTTGCTGGTTAGGAGTCTGGTAAGGAGGTGGTAGCTGGTACCCATGGAGGACAATTTGTTGTTGCTTTTGGTGGCTATGGTAAAACGTTTTCTTGTTGGAACCCAACGCCGACAATTAGATGTTGATTTTGGTGGCTATTGTGGAATGTTTTTAGCTGGAACCTAATGTGAACAATTTGTTGTTGCTTTTGGTGGCTATCGCTGAATCATCAGTGCTGTAGTTTATATCGCTTGGCCAGGTCGAAGGATTCCCGGGGCATGATCTGGGTTTGGTGCTCCTGAATACCTTGGGATGGCCCTGGGGTCAGGTGCCTGAAGATGTGTGCGTATTTTGTGGAATGATGCTTTGAATATTCAGGGGAGGGTGCTATGTATGGCCATTGGCCATCCGAGATGTTTCAGTCGCTCCTTTTCCATTAGGGATACATGCTAGCTGGAATACAAATGATATAGTTGCCAATGGTAGAATTGAAGTTTTGTCTTTCAGTTGAGACGATTTAATATATCGGTGATCTTCTCGTGGATGAGATATGTTGTCTCTATGGGTCTGATGCCGCTGCTGGCTATGAATAGTGGACACGGGATGGGATCTATGGACTGGTGTATATTTCAATCGCAGGAATTTTCGATGCTGATGATGAGCTCTCCCAGGATGCCATTGCTGTTGACGCTGCCAATTCTGTGAACTATCTGGTTTTTCCGATCAGTAGTTTCTTTTTCCAGCTATTTTTGAATTGGTTTCAACGGCACTGATTCATTTATTGCCTCTGTCCTGGAAGTTTTTCACATTTATTGGTTTGCAACGTTTTATACGGACCTATTTATGATTTGGGTGGATGTTCGTCTCTATGCATATTTACGCCCCTCAGGTTCTCGAGTTGGGCGTCCTTTTTGCAGTAAGGTGGCATGTAGCCGTTTTGGCTTCGATGCTCCCCCAAGTCTAATCTGATTGCCGGCCGATCTTCCCCGGATATTTATGTACCTGCTTTTGTTCGCTGATCCATTGCTGGTCGGATTCACATGGATCTTTTCTCCAGCTGGTTTTCCCCCGGTCCCATATTTATTTATCTACTGCAGCTGTTCGACATCATGTTGTCAGATCACATGATCTTTGTAATGATCGTCGATTATCACAAGCCTCCAGTTTTCATGATGGTTCTGGATTTGAATATGGGATGGGATGACGAAGAGTTATTATTTCTTCATGGTCCTTTTCTCCCTTTCCTTTCCGATCCTATGGAGCACACCGTTCTTCGTCGACAGAAGAAGAGTGATTGGCGTGAGGTTTTGATTGCTGCGTCATTGTTGGGGGCCTTCTCGCATCTTATTGATGACGCTGTAGGGGGTCTTGCATTTCAAACTTTCCGCTTTTGATTGGTGCCGGGGAGCCGGACTTCCCCCCATCATGGGTATCAAATATCGGGCGCCTTTTTTTGATTTTCAGGACGGTCTCTCTTTCATCTAGCGAGACAGTCTATCTTTTTGAGTGCAGGGATTGGGTTTTTCCAGGGATGCTTTTTTTTTAACAAGCGAGCGTGACTATATTGAACAAGCGAGCCCGAGCTCCATATGATAGCTTCATGCGCACTTTTGCCGTCTTCTTCGACTATCCGTTATAGATTTTATCCTTTCAATTTTAGGCTTTTATCTTTTACTAGGGTATGCACAGTATGTGGGATATCGAAGGTGCCCTAGGTTTCAAGTGTGCCTGATCTGGTGACTGCTCAAGCGAGCCTGCCTCAAGTTAGACTTGGATGACGCTATGGAACATACCTTTTTTCGCCTTCTTTCTATGCATTTATCCTTTATTTCCTCATTGTTATGTATCATGATGCTTCTGTATTATCTTTGAATGTCTTTTCATTGTATACAGGTATGATCTGATGGGTATGTTTTATACTACCCGATATGGCTGACCATGTACATCGAATATCTTCTCCTCAGAAGTGTATTCTGTATGTATTTGGAATATGGTGTTTTCTCGCTGTTTTATATAACAGTTTGAGAATGTATGATGAACATGTACTGTCATATATATCTATTAATATATACAGCGTTTTTTTTCTTCTGAAAAAAAAAGATAAAATAAAATAAATAAATAAATAAATTGAGGACTCTAACACTCCTGAGCTTATGAGAACATGTTTGTCCCTTGAGGTAGCCAAAATCAAGCTATCAGGGCTAAGGATTTCCCTAATTGGCAAAAGCGCTTCCATTTGAGAGACATCATCTACATCATCGACAACTATAAGAGCGTGACAGGATGAGAGATATTTTCGAAGTATCCCTACTCCTTCATTACCACTCTCAAATTCTAATTGAATACCTGCTAAGTCTTTTAAAAGCTTGCTCTGCAAATAATTTACACCTTTTCTATTTGTGGTTTCTCTTACATCAAATAGAAAAGAGGATTTACTGTAATCTGATCTCCTAAGATTGAAGATTTCTTTGGCTAGGGTGGTTTTCCCAACTCCACCCACACCTACAATGCCCACAACCTTGGCTTCCACGCACCCAGTCTTCTGCTTCTGTAGGACCGTGGTTTCAAATTCTTCTAATTTTTGGCTCAATCCAGTTGGATATTCTGCCACTTTCAACAGCGGTTTTGGAACATTTTTTACAACGCTTTCGACTACCTTATCCAGTCGCTCACCTTCGTCGTCCTCGTCCCTGAATAGTGTAAACCAAGCTTAAGTACATCCTACAACGTATATAAATCTAAGAAATGAAAACTAACAGAATCAACTCACAGTATCATACAGCGTTAGTATATCAATATACAAAGTATATCAAATGAAAACTAACACACTGGCAGATGCACTCACTGAATCACGAAACCGCTTAAATTAGCCGCAAAAGAAAGTGCGCCTCTCCATTTCTTAAAACGGTCTGAGTTGTAGCGTGGCTTCTCTTCACCAGTTTCAGGATCAGGTGCAGTTTTCCGTTCAAGGTTTAGCAGGGCAAGAGTGTACGCTCCGTCTTTGACTGTATGACGGAGCACAGAAGGTTCAACTTTGTAAAATACAGGAAGAATGATTTTCCCCGACTTTACAGACTCTACCATGAGGACAAGTTCGTCCAGGCACCAAATAGATGCAGCATAGTTTGCTGAAAAAATTGCAATGTGGACAGACGCTCCATGGATAGCCTGTTCTATTTGAGAAGAGATATTTTGACCAGCCTCCAACACCTCTTTGTCCAAAAAGACTCTCAATCCCCTGGAAGCAAGACTTCGATACAAATGGCTGGCGAAGGTCCTCTTAACATCCGGGCCCCTGTGATTAATAAAAACATCACAAGGAGCTGAAGAGTAAGAAGTGGAAGCAGAACATGAAGATGAGGCCATGGAGGAGGAAGCAGCAGAAGCCTGAGGGCATATACTGAAATCTGGAAATGGTGTGGAGTCTGGACTCATAAACTCAATAGCGAGATGAAGCTTCTGGGCTTTGGGCATATATGCTGCTTTTTTACACTACGCGTTTATATATGAATTCCGGTGAGCACCCTTATGCCTTTTACAGGGTAGGTATGGGTATGGGTGCCCATCACACAGTCAAGGCCCATAAAAATTTAAAATACATTTTCGTAGGTCCCACCACGCGTTTATATTTGAATTCCGGTGAGCACCCATATGCCTTTTACTTGTTAGGCATGGGTAGGGGTGTCCATCACACAGTCAAGGCAGCCATAAAAATTTAAAATACATTTTCGTAGGTCCCACACGCGTTTATATATGAATTCCGGTGAGCACCCATATGCCTTTTACTTGATAGGTATGGGTATGGGTGTCCATCACACAGTAGCCTTCATAAAAATTTGAAATACATTTTCGTAGGTCCCACCACGCGTTTATATATGAATTCCGGTGAGCACCCATATGCCTTTTACTTGGTAGGTATGGGTATGGGTGCCCATCACAGAGTCAAGGCAGCCATAAAAATTTAAAATACATTTTCGTAGGTCCCACATCCCATCCGCGCCATTCATGTGATTTAGTAATGGTAGATGATGTGAGACTCTATGATAAGGATTGGATTGTTGAATATTTATTCGTCTCCTGCCTTAAAAAAAAATTGAAGATGATACATGCATTATCCGTCAAAATGTAAGGCACCCACATATTTAGAGCTCCAAATGTTGCATTTTAGATCCAATTATATTTATTAATTAATTATGTTGGAAACGAGCAAATTACCTTAGGATTGAAATGTAAAAGTTGAGAAACTAGCAAATCGCCCTCGGATTGAAATCTAAAAACTAAGGATTAAAAAGAAACGGTGGAATTGTGAAAATGACAATGTAATATATATATAGATATTAAAAATTTAATAAAAAATTGTTGTCAATCTTTGATTCTTAATAAATATCTAATTTATATACATAACTTTGATACATGAATGAAAGAACACATAAACATACATTTAAAATTTGGATTTGAGTTTTGTTGAATCTATTGTAATGTTGAAAACGATTATTAAATGTCAAGTAAATTGGATTCATTTAATGTATACATTAAATTAAAAGAATTTTTTCATATACAATTTAGTGGTGTTGTGTGTACATAAACTTTGGTATCCTATAATTCAATTTTGACATATATCTTAAAATATAATAATTAGCAATTGCAGGAGGTCTGAGAATGTCGGAGCGTAGAGGAGGCGTGAATTATGTTGTGTTATCAATAAGTGAAAAATGGCCTTGATAGTTTGTTGAACAAACATTACTTGAGCTCGCATTAGTGAGACTCATTGACCTATTTGAGTATAAGGATACAGAAATGGTTGTCAATCCCTCTCAAACATCTAGAAATCGAATTGATATTGGTTGCCATAAACTGAAGCTTGTGCTGCTTAACGTCACTGAAGTTTGAGGCATGATAAACCAAGATACCCAATATTAGTGCTACAAATTCCAATCGGAGATTATTTATTGTTAATATAAAGAAAACCAATTGCCCGATTTTGATAAACCAACACTAATCTCTGCAAATAAGGCTGCTTTAGGACTCTCGAGGGGATATGAAACTCGGTATGTAAAATCCCTCCATTCCAAAGGCTTCCTCCACTCATTCTAATAGTCTTGAAAAATCCCATCCACTGACCTCCTCGAGACATTGAAAAACCCAAAACCATATGCCTGGACACTACCCACTTCATCCTTCACCTTGTATTCACTACTAGAAGTGAATCTACATAGGGAAGATACAGTATAAGTATTGAAAATAGGGTAACTTTTAAATTGGTTTTGGCCATACCTGCAACTACCCTCATTTCGATTTCTCACACGAGAATGATGAATTTAACTCAAGCCACCTGATCAGATGGTGTTAAGGTAAGCTAAGTGATAATCCAAGGCATCAATACTATGACAACACCTTAACATTCTACTAGTATCAAGGTAAGATATTAAGGTAAGTGAAAGTCCAAGGCATCTGCATTGATAAATAGCAACCAAAAAATCTGTTTCCATTTCCAACTGGAAAATGTAAATATTCCCACTATGGAAATTAATACCAATATTGATTACAGTGATATTCACTCCTTGTATACGTCCTTGGAAAAATCCACTCCATACAGAGAAAAGTAAATGAGGGAAATTATTGTTTGGAAATGAAGGAAAGTTTATCTAAACAAAGTTGCGAGAGGGAAAAAGGCTCTATTTCTGGCGAAGTTGAGTCAAATAGGTTAAAGCAGTTTCAGTTGCAGTTGCAGGCATGTATGAATTGCAGATTGTAACCCATTTTCTTTGCCAATATAAATTACAGATTGTAACCCATTTTCTTTGCCAACAATTTTTCATCAGGGTTTTCCTTGGGGTTGTTTTTTAAAGTTAAGACTTCTTCACATAACAAGCTGCTTTTCTGGTTTTTTAGATGGTGGCTCTATATTGCAACTTGAGTAATAGATTAACTATAGTCTACGAGGCAGGTTGGGTATAGACCCACTATCATAATCCAAGTAAAACATTGTTTCAAAAATGCACAAGAATAATGGCTATTTTGCCCAAGCATGAGCAACCACATTGTAACTCATTTGTCAAGTTGAAAGAAAAGTAATTGAATCTTACTTGCTCAACATCAACACAAAAGTATTAGTTTTGTGATTTGACAAAACATTAAAGATTTCCCAAGCTGTTGTTTCATGGTCCACCTAAATTTCCATGCGGTTAGGTTTTAATTTTATTGTTATTTTGTTTAAATGTACTTTTAGTATTTAGTATTGAATAATATCACACCCACGGTCACCAGCAGTCCTAAATAACGACTCTAGTAGCCCTAAACAATAGCCCAGATACAAAGTTGAGCAACAACTTTCTCTTGGTGGGCACAATTTCACCACCAGGATTCATTCTCGCTACTCCATATGTGATGCCCTCATGGAGAAACAGTTGAGTATGTCCTTCACTGTGGACATCAATGTCTCCTCTGGACTCCCCCACCTTGATGACATCTTGCATCTTGACAGCCTTTTGCTTCTTGGTATAATTCTGTCTGTGCATAAAATTGAAAAACAAATAGGGAAGTGCATAACTTGAAAAATCAGTAAGTGCAAAGCTGACTGTTGTCCAACTTGAATGAGTTTAGTTCTATTGCAACGTTTGTTCAACTCCTCAAATCAATGTAGTTTCAACTCCTCAAATCAATGTAGTTCAAGTCATGATCTCAGGTAAGAAAGACCTCATTCTGATAAATGCCACCCTAATACTTTTAATTCAGTTTATTTAAATCTCTGTAGATATATTTCTGAATACTTTGTTTCAGTAGTATTAGAAAATTAACATAGAATAGGCAATACTGAGCCTATTCATGACATTTTTTTTTTAATCTAAACTTAAACATAGCATGAAATTTAGCTTGAGCTGAAATGCATAAATTCTACTAATAAAGTTAAACATTGTATTGATAGTAAATGAATATTGTTAATTTGGTATTGAATAATATCACCCACGGTCACCAGCAGTCCTAAATAACAACGACTCTTGTAGCCCTAAACAATAGCTCATATACAAAGTTGAGCAACAACTTTCTCTTGGTGGGCACAACTTCGCCACCAGGATTCATTCTCGCTACTCCATATGTGATGTCCTCATGGAGAAACAGTTGAGTATGTCCTTCACTGTGGACATCAATGTCTCCTCTGGACTCCCCCACCTTGATGACATCTTGCATCTTGACAGCCTCTTGCATCTTGGTATAATTCTGTCAGTGCATAAATTGAAAAACAAATAGGGAGGTGCATAACTTGAAAAACCAGTAAGTGCAAAGCTGACTGTTGTCCAACTTGAATGAGTTTAGTTCTATGGCAATGTTTGTTCAACTACTCAAATCAATGTAGTTCAAGTCATAATCTCTGGTAAGAAAGACCCCATTCTGATAAATGCCACCCTAATACTTTTAGTTGATTTTATTTAAATCTCTGTAGAAGTATTTATGAATGCTTTGTTTAAGTAGCAGCAAAATTACATAGAATGGGCAATACTGAGCCCATTCATGAAATTTTTTAAAATCTAAATCTGAACCAGACCTTTCGGTCAGACCCCCGTTTTGAATGTTCAGTGTAGTGATCAATTGTGGTGAATATTGCCTCTGAAAGAAAACCTTGTAAAAATTTAACATCAAAGATAACGAGGAATGGCAAAACCATTGAAGTAATTAGCAATTCTGATTATGTTCTGATTCTGAAAGTGATCATTGCTAAAAAAAAATTAATTGTTGCACTGTCTTTTCCCTTATTACACTGATTTATCATATACAGACCTCATGGCAAATAAATCAATATATACAATTTCAAATCTATTAAAATTGACATTTTCCTCGAACTGGAAATCCTCGTTGAGACAATTTACGTTATTTATAGTGTGCATCTCTTATGTTTCATTGACATTTGTTTGCATATTTTCCATGACAAATTGAATCTTTTCAATGATTGAGTATGTCTTGCAACGTGATTTGATATTTTACTTTTAGTCATAGTAAGCTGTGTTTTGGCAGTTACATCCAGTAGAGATATACAACTATTATAAATTGAACAATATGTGCGGGGATTGAAATTCTAAAATGATGATGTAAACCTACGAAACACTCAACATTTTGGTGAAGCTAAATTTGGATGACAACTAGCTTTGCTTTCTACGCTCAACACGGTAGTCATGTAAGTATGAATAATGGTGCAAAAATTGTTAGCAATGTTTTCTCTTATTATTCGGCTTTAGTGACATCTTCTTTGTTAGATAGGGAGGAAATGTTTGTTTTTTTTTTTTTTTTTTTTTTTTTTTTTTTTTCAGTAAGAAAAAAAAGTTGTAGTATTATAGTTGATATTCAATCAAATACGAGTGATTACATCATAAGAAATTACACCCAATTTTAGTCCTGAAGAATCCAACAATTGGAAACACAATCCTCTAAGCATTCTCTAAGCATTTACCATAACAGTCCATGAATAGAAAATCCCATAATGGCCTCCGATTTTACTGGAATTCAATGCCTCACAATACAAGAAACAACTCAAACTCAAATACTGAGTGATCTCTGAGACTGATCTCTGAGACGCCTAAATGGAGGAAAAACCGAGAATCAGAATGAATCATGTCTGATGAAGTAATGCCAAGAACAGAGTCAATGCCAAGAAGCCACCAGCAGCCTCGCTTGTAGAAGAAGGCTCGCTTGCACCCAACATCGAAGAAACAAATTGGAAAATAGGCTCGCTTTCAGAAGAAGGTCCCCATCATCTGTCATCTATTAAGGAATAGGGAGTATCCGAGTGTCGGGGCAAAGGGAAATTTTGTAGGGAGTAAAAATTATAGATAATGTTGCTCTAATAGTTTCTTGTAAATGCTAATGTACATTTGCACAGGTCAATAGTGTAGATAATACATATCGGAGGAAACGGGATCGAGAAGAGTACCTTGAGCGTGCACGTGAGCGAGCTGTATGTGTGCATCAGTTATTGTGCTTTTGAAATATTTTCATAGTCTAGAAATGCAATTGCCTTTTATGTGAGACTTTTGCAAACTTGTGATTTGTTTAAGTAGCAGCAAAATTACATAGAATGGGAAATACTGAGCCCATTCATGAGATTTTTTAAAATCTAAACTTAAACATAGCATGAAATCTAGCTTGAGCTTAAATGCATAAATTCTACTAATGAGCAATACTGAGCCTATTCATGACATTTTTTTTTAATTTAAATTTAAACATAACATGAAATCTAGCTTGAGCTTAAATGCATAAATTCTACAAATACAATTAAACATGGTATTGATAGTAAATGAATATTGTTAATTTAGTATTGAATAATATCACCCATGGTCACCAGCAGTCCTAAATAACAACTCTAATAGCCCTAAACAATAGCTCAGATACAAAGTTGAGCAACAACTTTCTCTTGGTGGGCACAATTTCACCACCAGGATTCATTCTCACTACTCCATATGTGATGTCCTCATGGAGAAACAGTTGAGTATGTCCTTCACTGTGGACATCAATGTGGACATCAATGTCTCCTCTGGACTCCCCCACCTTGATGACAACTTGCATCTTGACAGCCTCTTGCTTCTTGGTATAATTCTGTCTGTGCATAAATTGAAAGACAAATAGGGAAGTGCATAACTTGAAAAACCAGTAAGTGCAAAGCTGACTGTTGTCCAACTTGAATGAGTTTACTTCTATGGCAACATTTGTTCAACTCCTCAAATCAATGTCCTCAAATCAATGTAGTTTAAGTCATGATCTCTGGTAAGAAAGACCTCATTCTGATAAATGCCACCCTAATACTTTTAATTCAGTTTATTTAAATCTCTGTAGAAGTATTTCTGAATGCTTTGTTTAAGTAGCAGCAAAATTATATAGAATGGGCAATATTGAGCCCATTCATGACATTTTTTAAAATCTAAACTTAAATATAGCATGAAATCTAGCTTGAGCTTAAATGCATAAATTCTATTAATGGGCAATATTGAGCCTATTCATGAAAAAAAAATTTAATCTAAACTTAAACATAACATGAAATCTATAACATGAAATCTAGCTTGAGCTTAAATGCATAAATTCTACTAGTACCTCATTCAAGAGGAAGACACAATACTCAAAAGAAAACCATGAAACACACCACTATTGCCCTGCAAATTTATTTGACCACGTACAGGCGAATTTAGGCGAATTTGGGCTAGCTACTCATGTACAAGCCTTTCGTTCTTAAATCTAAACTCAGCAATTTGCTCTTCTCCGAGCGGTTAGCCCCTCCCCAATACCTTATTATCGCTATGCATTTATTCATGGGGTGAGTGAAATAAGGTCATACCTAATATGTAAATATATAAAAGCGTCACCACCAGCAGAGGTCGAGAGAACACCAGCACTTGAACCAGAGCTTCCAGCAGCATATGTTGATCTTGTTAAATAAACACTACTTCGCCCAGCGTTTCCTCCAGTCCCAGAACCTCCAGGTCGAGATCCGGTTCGGTAGCGAGATCCCAAAATAGCAAAAAGAAAAGTAACCCTCGCAAGCCTGCCTCTGCTACTGCCCCTCTTTATTTAACGATCCCGTTCGGCAATAGTACTTACTCATCTTACTGTCTAAGGAAGAGAAAGGTCTCCAAAAGCCGCTTCGGCCACCGTTGTTTGCTACATCAGCTTGTGTCTAAGGAGGAAGGTGACCGAAGCCACTTCTGCCACAACACCATCATCCATGTGTGGAGGAGCAAGGTATCCGGAAATCGCATCCCCCAGCCATTGCTGCTACATCGGCTACTTCGTTCGAGTGGAGGAAGAGGACCGAGCTTCGACTGCTGCCGCTCGCCTTCATCCCCATTGAGAGAAAGGTGAGCATGAAGGCACTTCTTGTTGCTACTCCTCCGCTGTAGAAACATTAGCATATTTTCCTCCCCAGTACGATTTCCCCTTTGCGGATGTAGTAGAGGCGCGGATGTTGGCGAAGATGCTTTTGTGTTGGTGTCGGTGTTTGAACAATACGATTTCCCGGCCATATCTTCGGTCTCGAGGAATGGTGCCCGGGGGTTGGGATCCTGTGGCATTCAATACAAATGAATCATAGCCATATGCAACTCTTCGGAAGCAATATCATAGCTCTTAGGGGTTTTGCTTTTATTTTACACTAGGTGAAAGTCTTGATACCCTGCAACTTTGAAGCTGCTCTCGCTTTCCATTGCTCTACCAAAACATAGAACCCCAGTCAGGACCATTATCCAAAATGAAAAAAAACAACTTGTGAATATGTGCAGCTTGCATTCCATGAAACTTCGGGTGCCATTTCTAAATTTGTTTTTCTTTGATGGAGAAAGAGAGTGTAGTTCCTAGTATTCTCAGTGGAGACAACCATACAATTTAAAGAGATAGAACAGAGTAAATCCAACAGTTTAGTCAGCGTTTACAAATGAGTGATAGCTTACAGGGATCGAAGCGAACTGAAATGGCCCTGCTCTCAGCCCTATCTCCATTTCTGAGCTTTGCTAACAGCGACCTCCAATGTCTGAGGCGAGTATGTGAAAACAGAATCCACGATCCCACTTTCCACAGCCATCTGAGCACTAAACTTTCGGGCGCCCAATACCACATCCCTTAGGGTTCCAGGCGAGACCTTGCTCAGTATGACGGCCATGAAACCTCCTACTGCGGCGTGCCCACAGATCGCGGCAATGGTGGGCACCTTAACCTTCATGAAGGAGGCGGCCAACATGTTTTGAAACTTTGATTTGATTGTACTCAAGTGGTTTTCTGGCTTCTGAGATATCCATTGGCCTGGTTTGTTTGCGACCGTCGTGTTGACGCCATAGCCCTACGGCATAACAGAAAACCCTCTGTTCAAAGAACACAAACCACGCAACAGAGATTTGTAAGGAATTTATTGGACAGATGACCAATTTTTATTGGTAAGAGGAATAGCTAAATGTTAAATTTTAATTGGTGGGAAGGGCGATAGGCAAAGCGTCTCATTGGCTACGATGAATAGTGTTGCTCACTCTGAGCTAACAAAGAGAATGCATCCGGCATAAAAATGACATTTTTATAATAAAACACTGTGAAAATGAAATGTAAAGTAACTTATTTAATCATTATAGTGGGGAAAACATTGTCTATTTAATTATTTTTTTAAATTCAAAGTTCGCCAAAAATAAAATGGTTATTCAATAAAGATTGTAAAATATTTATATTATTTTAAATTTTTTATTAATATTATTATTATTATTTTTTAATTAATAATTTTTTATTAAATGATTATTTTCTAATTAATAGAGATAGTAAATTTAATTACGTCAGAGGCATTTTCTTTGTTGGCTTTGGGTGAGCAGACACTGTTCACTTTAGCTAATAAGAAGTTTTTCTCATTGCCCTTCCAACCAATAAAAATTAGGCACGTGACAGCTCCTCAAACCAATAAAAATCTTCCACCTGTTACTTTTGTCCCTCCAACCAATAAACCTTGCATGCGCCTCCAGCATTCCCTTTGCACGATCGTGCAAATGCTAGTATTAAATACTAATGGAGCCGGATCATGAGCATAATAATTGTCCATATAAAAAGATCATAAACATGAGGACGCATTAGAAATAGTAAAAGGAGAATTAAAAAAAGTCACAAATTGAAATAACTCATCTCATAAAAGCAAGAAGGTTAGAAAAAACCATGATCTCATTCTCATAGACCAAATTAATGAAAGAGGTTGAAAAGGTAAAGGAAGCCTAAAAAGAAGGAAAATGGGCAATCATTGCAAATAAGAAGGTTGTTATTAGGGATAGAGACCAAAATGAGAGTGACAAATAGGAATTTCGAACACTTTGGATCTTATTAGGAATTTGAATTTGGCTTCTGTGATCCATAAAATGTGTATACAAACTTTCGGTGAAAATTCACATGTATTAAACTTTGGATCTTGTTTTGGAATTGTCATGGGTTTACATTGCATAAAGGTCCTACGTTAAGTTGGATACCAACTAAAATGGTTATTGTTTTCTTAGTCGAAACTTGGGAACATGATGAGTCTAAGGTCCCCTCACATAGATGGATTTGTTCTATGGTCAACATGGAACAAGAAATCCTCTCATAGAGAAATTAGAGGTATTATAGCTTATTATATAAAAAACAATGTTTCCCATCATACTCGACTTCATAAGATAAAGTCCCTCAATTAGTACATTTGGATCGAAATATCTCGACACTAACGCTAAGAGAATTTATATCACAACTTTTTATTTTGCACCTATCAACTCTACCTTCTATAAGAAAAACAATCTAGATAAGGATTGCCCCCTATAATACCCTAGAACTGGGATATTCATAATCTAATGAATGAAGGTAATATCCTCTTGTTAGGAGACTTAAATGCTAGAATTGCAACTAAGCAAAGCTATTCTTCTAAGTAATGACTCCAACCCTAATCCTCTTTGGATAGATGAGGACCTCGATTTAACTAGTAGATTCAAAATAAACTTTGAAGACCAGATCGAGAAATTTATTTGGTATTGAGTTAATCAAGCTCATTAGTTCCCAAGAGCCTATAATTTGTAATGCCATAACCAAGTGGCCAAAGTCTAATAAGATGACTTGTATTCATGGGCTTAGCAGTAGTGTCATGGATTATGTGATATTTGATATTCTTGTTTCCAACAAAATTGTAAATTTTGACCTCTCAAATGACCATGAGCCTGATTCTAATCATAGCACCTTTATCATTAACTCTAAAATTTGACATGCACACTAGCCACATGCAAGAAAGTTTGTGATAGCCAAAAGACCTACTCTTTGACAAAAGTAAAAATGGGACTCTTCTTAGAGGATTTAAAAAGGGATTTATATTTTTTAACTTATAAGGATAGCATTGAGCATCTCTATCATAATTTTACTACAACCCTCCCCACTACCATCGGGGAAGTTATCTACTGGGGTGACATATAAAAAGAATAATAGAACTACGCAACCATTGGTAAGATAATGATTATAAAATTACTAGAAATTTTATCGGTGATGCTCATAATGAAACCTTAAAATTTGATAAGATAAATTTTGTACAAAGCTATTATTAAAAGAAAGAAAATATGTTATATAAATAGGAAGCAAGAACAACTACTTCCCCTTTCTAAAGTTGATTACAAAAAAGTTTTGGAGAAAAATTTCATAATTCATAAAAATAAAGAAAATAATGTGTGATCCCCTTAAATAATTGGAATATCTACCCTAAAAACCTTTATAAGTCCCCTAATTCCAAGGGCATCGTTTTGATTGCTCCTATAGATGGTGATATATTTTCTTTAAAAGACATTGAATTTGGGATTAAGCACCTTACTAATGGGAAAGTTAAGGATATTGAAGGCTATCAAATTGCAATTTTTAAAATGGGAGGGCTTGTCCTCATCCCTCACATAGACAAGCTCTTCAATTTGGCATTGAAGCAAGGATTTCCTAAGCCTTGGACACAAAGCCTTATTGTGCCTATCTTTAAAAGTGGGATAAAACGAATTCCTTCTAATTACAAAAATTATTATGATCGACTACATTTTAGCCAAGTTGTATAGGATTATTTTGGAAAAGAATATTAGCTTATGGCTTGAAAGCCATGGTAAAAGAGTTAAAGGCAAAGATAGGTTTAGGAGACATCATTCAATTGTGACCAACTTGTTACTCTCGATCATTAGCAAAGGAATGTCGAAATTATAAGATTGGGCTATTTTGTTGTTTTTGTGGACTTTAGAAAAGTTTTTGACATTGTTATTAGGACAAAGCTATGGAAGAGGTTAGAGGAGATAATGGTTCCTCCTAAGCCTAAGGGTTGTTGTGACAAAGCTATATGAGAATGTTATTGCCAAGATTAAGACCACTAAGGGTTGGTCAGAAGAAATTAATTGCAATATCGAAGTCAAGCAAAGGTGTCCCTTATCCCCTACCATTTTTGACATTTATATTGATAAGCTTGAAGAGTGTTTAGAAGATTCAAGTTGTGTTGGCCCCATGTTCACTAGTATCATACATAACTCTTCTCCTTTATGTTGTCAATATTGTTCTTCTCGTAAAGAGTTTGTGACAACCTCAAACAAACAATTAAGAATCCTCCAAGATTTTTTCTCCAAGATGGGTATGACTATTAACACTTACAAATACTAAATTCATGATAATTAAATCCAAAAATATTACCTATGATAGTTTCATTTACGATAATAGCTACTTGGAGGAAGTTTCCTTCATATCTAGGAATCAACATCGATCATCAACTCAATTGGAATTATAGCATTGAGAAAAGAATAAGTGGAGGGTGGAAAGCTTACTACAGGGCTCGAAAACAATTGTAAGTCAACATATCTCCGGATTTGGGGTTAAAAAAAGTTCCTCTTTGAGACTCTTTGTCACCCCTTATTATTTTATATGGATGTGGGGTTTGGAGTTGTCATGGGAATCATGGAAGAAGATGAGCAGATCCAAAAGAATTTTATAACCTAAAACCTCAATATTAAAGGATGTACTCCCTACCCTATCCTCCTGATTGAATCTAGTCTTTTCCCCTATTGAAAGCATGGTTATGATTGGGTATATCAAGCATAAGAAGAAGTCTTAATGATGAACCACATTAGATGGTTCGAAAACACATCGAAAATCAACTTGTTTATGTGATGGATCTCGAAGACAATTGTGTAAAAAAAAAGTGTATAATTAATAAAATAATAATAATAATTTAGAATAAAGTTATAATTTTAGTTAATTTTTATGATTTTTTTTTAATTTAGGAAATGTGAAATGTATAATGGGGTAAGTGTTTTGATTCTTATCATGGATTGATGTCTATCGACATTTACCATCCGTTTAATTTATATGGTTATGCTAGTGCTATATTTAAATATAATAAAATAATACTTACATATAATAAATGAAAAAATATGAATAACAAAAGAAAAAATGTCAAAATACTTCAATTTTCCACCTTAATTTTACATGAAACTTTATATAAAGAGATAAAGTAATTGAAAGTAAAAAGTAAAAAATAAAAAATAAAAAACTTTTTAGTATGAGGGAGATATCTAATTTTGTTAGTACTTAATACAATATTGGCAAATGTCATGTAAAAATAATAGTATTGATACTACATCATGTGTAATTCATTCTATGTTCAATAATGTAACATCCACTACATAGACTATTATGCTTATAAACATGTTATGTAAATGTGCAATCTGTTAGGTCCTCAGAATTAGCAAGATTGGCAAAAGTCCAACTACGTGTGGGTAACATCAAACTCCATGGGATTCATGATCTAGCCCTCCCGAATCCAGAGAGGGATCTTTCTATGAATGAGTTTAAGGATGTGATCTTTAAAGCCCGAAATGTGATATTAGGCTAGTAATGAAGAGCATGAGTTTTGTTTTGTTTGTTTTGGTTGGGCAAAAACATGATGAAGGTGAAGGCGCTCAAAATGAAGGGTGAAAATGCCTGCAGTGGAAAGGAATGATTTGGCCAGACAAAAAAGGCAAAGATAGTTTTAACCCATTAGGCTATGGAGTCATAGGAGGATTTTAATTGGATAGCAAGGTTCAAGAAGGATCCATGGGGCAAGTCACTTATGTCAAAGGATCTCTCAAGGTGATTTATGGAGTGAAACAGATAGGAAGTGGAGAACAAAACAAAATGAAGAACACATGTGCACTGACCTAAGATCAAGTAAGTGCTTTAAACCATCTTGCTTTCAACATGTGCTTAGAGAGACAAAACATAAAAAGAATTATGTGATCGGTAAAGTACTTTTAAACTAGCCTCGCATTGAAGTACTTTGAGTTTAGAGAAACAAAATATAAAAGCATTATGAGATCGTGCAAGTGCTTTAAACTAGCCTCGCTTTGAAGTACTTTCACTAAAAAACATTCAAAAAATAGTTAGAGCATGATCTTAAGATCGTGTGAGTACTTTGAAACTAACCCCGCTTTTCAAAGATATTCTAAAGGAAAATACCGATGATCATCATAATGAGCACCCTAGACGATGCAAGTGCTTTGAAACCAACCTCGCTGTAATATACTCAGCATTAACAAGAGAAAAAACATAGAAAATAAATCTTCTCAAAGAAGAGTAGGGTACTACTGAGAGTAAGTCCTAGCTCTATGTTTGCTTTTCCTTATCAAAGAAAATGAACAAAGTGAAAACTTAAAGAAAATGACAATCGATGGTGAGGAACACATCACCATCTGACACAAATCAGATCCCATAAATCAGCAGAATTGTATTTGATGTTCAAACCAATTACAATCAAAAGTCTTGAGAGGTCTCTACAACTTCAAACTTCTCATATCAGCTTATTTATCTTCAAATTGCACATCATCAGCACGTAGCTTCGAAAACCATTACATGCATTCAGATCGTCCAGAGACCAACATTTGCTTATGTTCTATAGAGGTATTTATAGAGAAATGAGAAGTGGGAGGATTTCTCAAGGATCAAATATCATTAATCATGTAATCATTTATAACTCGCTCTCCCATAAACATCTGTTTCGCTTTTCGAGTGCATAATGATCGAAAGATGCTTCTCGAACTGCTTTCTTAATCTTCTAAAATGGTTCTCACGATAATTAGAGATAAGATTCTTTGATTTGTATTAATTGTTCAACTCGTCTTCGGTGTAAACACCTATTGTTCGGTAATGATTGAACCTTCATTGATTTCTCGTGAGGTCACAGTGATTTAGGAGCCGAAGCAGGGGTCTCAATTGGCCTTCGCTATGAGTGCGGAGGGCTTTTCTCAACTCGACAGGTGTCTTCGCTTTTCCCTAGAAAACACCTTTAATTGCTGAGATCCGTGTTTTGGGTCTTCAATCTCTTTTTTCGTGTGTTCCGTCTTCACGTGCGATACTTTCTGATCTAAGTGCTCGATTAACTATGTTTTCTGTGTGTGTAGTCGTATAGTGGGTTCAAATGGCATCAATGCTCTATGAATTCATTGATAAAAATGTGAATTTAAAACTAGTGATTTTGTGGTGAATCGCAGCGAGAGGATCGTCACCTCGACTCTTGAATTTTTTCTTCAAACGATGATGGAAAAAACCATTTAAACCCCGTAAAAATACGAAATACTATTAAAAATCTCGCATATATAGAGTTGACCGTCTTAAGGCATGTGGAGGGATATACCGTTGGATGGCATCATCCAACTACGAGATTGATCATGAAGAGCTGAATGGCAAGGCTAAAAGAAAATCGAAATGTAGCCGTCGATCGCGTAGAGATCGACGTACGGGAGCGTAGGTGGAAAGTCAAAACGAGAGATCGGCGACACTAGCCCTTAGTGCGCCGGATCCCGCAGATCGATCGAAGGCTGAGATGTTGCTACCACCGCGTCGCACCGAGTTATCGCGTGTGCATCTTCAACAAGCGATAGCGTTGGATGGCCCGCCCCGCATCGCCGGCGGACGCGCACATCGCGCGGGGTCCACGTGCCGACATGTTAACGCACGATGGATGGAGGTTTTATGAAAATGCCCGGGGACGTGTGTCAATCGTTGTATGGAATCGTTCCGAAATGAAAAATACCGCGCCCTCGAAGGCGGTGCGATGGATACCGCCGTTTCGCACAAGAGCGTTTAGCGCGGGCGGGGACCACCGACCACGATGAGTCCCCGCACCGTCGATCGGTACGGATCGGATCATCGACGGGAGATTAATTTGAAATTTTTCAGCATCACGGAAAAATTTTTTTCCTTATAAGTAACCGACAAATTTAATATATAACCAAAGGTTTTAAACTTTGAAGGAAATATTTATTCAAAATGGCTCGGCGCCCGATCTGCGGGGCCTCGGGGCGCATGTGAGAAGCATATGACCGGGGTTATAGAGTTAGGGACTTAGCCCAAGGGGGCTTAAACCCTTAATATGAAAAATGTGATTTTTTTTCATGGATCTTCAATGGTTTTCAAAGGGTTTTGGGGGGTTTCGATAAGGCCAAAAAGGATCTTAAAAATCTTATGAAAGGGATTTTGACAAAAGGGGAGATGGAAAAATTATGAGAATGAGGGATCTTGATGGGGGAACGAGAGTAGAAAATGTAGGTTAGCTTCGAGTGTGAAGGGGAAAAAAAGGGATTTTACAGTTTCTTTCTCATGGAATTCACCGAATTTTCCTTTGAGCTTGAATGGGAATAGCAATGAAGATTGAAACAAGGATATGATGTCTTCCGTAGGCTTCAAGAGATACACCTTTCGCAATGAAACTCGTTCCTTGAAGGCTAACAATGTTTTGGCCACCTTTTGATAGAACAAATTTTATAGGTGGCCAACGGTGGCTCCACTTGGGATGGTGCCTTCCGAAGGCATCAAGAACTTCATACTTGCATTCTCCGGAGCCGACGTGCCTTTATCCATTGGTCGCCTTTCTTTGCTTGGATGCTCTTCTTTTTCCCGAAAACATATTAGCAACCATGGAAAACAATGGATCTTCATCAACGCTTTCTACCTACCCAATCCTACCGATCTAACATTTTTTTCTTCATTTAGAGTGCACTTGGATTGGCAAACCTCTTTACAACATGAAAAATGAAATCTAATCTATTTCTACTCCTTATTTCTCCATGGACCCGCATTAGCCAGTTGAGTCCATATACTCTCTACCTAATCTACTATCTGCTGGGATTAAACTGTCCAAATGCATTTTATTCTCTAAATTCTACAACAAAAATTTAAAAACGACCAAGTCAAGATTAAGCCGTTTGACTTGTCGTGATCCATGGCATAAAAACAAGCTACACATAGACATTTATTTTACGTAAAAAATTAAAATAAAAAATGGAAGGCTTAAGATCCGAAAGTCCATGCACTTCCTTCACCTTTTTTATAGCCTCTGTTTGCCTCTCGATTGAGTTGTTCTTTCTTTTTCCTGTCTGTATTTTGAGCTGATTAGAACCAGATCACTCTCGTTTTTGACTTAGAATAAAACATAGTTTGGAGTCAATTCTTGCTTGGAAACTTAGGTTCGTGTTTTGAGCAGTGTTTGAACCTTTAATTTATAACCTAATCTATCTACCGATAAGCCAAGTTTAAACTAGTTTGGAAAATCAAATTCACTATCCTATCAAGAATTTAAAACTAATTAGTCAAGATTAAGTCGATTTGACTCAACTGTGAGTGTGTTTTTTCTGTGAGTGGCATTTGAGCTTGCACACTTTCTAATTTGTTTCTCTTTTTGGCATGGGGGCTATATCCTTTCTTGTTTTGACAATCATGTCCCTCTTTTTCTTTCTTTTCTTTTGTTTTTGTATTTTTTGAATCTTTTGATTTTTCTTCAGCAGAAAACAACATTCTACCTATGCTCGAACCGAGCTTTATTGATATTCCTATCTAACCTATTCTAAACATGGAGTATTTACATTTATCATATGATACAAAAAATGCCAATGTACTAAAATGAGTAATGTCAAGAAATAGCAGAAACTTCCGGTCGTCATTGTAGGTATCCATAGAACATATTGAAGATTAACCTTCAATATCAAGGCTATCACGAAGGTGACAACTTTTCATGTCTCTGGCTTCTCTGCAAAGGATCACCGCTGATAATTTGAGCCATTTGGGAATTCCACACACTCTTCCATAGATCAATAAATAAAAGATGAAGATTCTCTTTTTGGCCCTCCACAATTGGTAGATTATATACTTCAAGACATCAAAGCTTTGAGGACTATCTCTTCAATATGTAGCTTGAAGTGATGTCATCTTTAACTCGCACAATAGCAAAACAGTTGAAATATTTTCTTTCTCTAAACATATGCTTGCTTTCGATATAAATTCGAGTTCTTTTCAATGCGATTGATATCAACGATAGGAGAAGTTTCTTCTTGAAAATAGAGTATATCCACATCGAGATAGTCTTGTATTTGTTTTCTCCCTCTTCTTCATCATCATCCGAACTCGGAGGACTCATCATATTTGGCAGGTGTTGTCTCCTCAGTAGCCCTCGGTATGCTTGGATTCGTGGGTTCAACTCTATGAAGAGATTATTATGTTCTTGAGTGGGGGTGTATTCAATGGTTTCCTCTTGCTCAAAAATTTCTTCATTACTCTTCTCTTCACCTTTCCCGAGTTGAAAGGTCGTCGATTCAATTAAGTGAAATTTTTTTATGATGGATTGAAAAGGATGATTGCGATTTCAAGCCGATAATGGTGAAACTTATAACACCAATCAAATGTCTGGTTGCCCCGCATGATTAGTTTCTACTGAAAATCATCATCATAAGATCGATTTAAAGTTTGAAATTTTATTAGAATAAGCATTTTTCATCGCTCAAACATATTGATATCGTAGGTCCTTCTTCATTCGATCCACAAAAGAACTTTCTAATCCGTACAACAAGGTTCTCTATGTGATTGGGCAAGAGTGTTTGTTTTGCATAAAGTTTCGGAGACCGATCGTTTATAAATAGTATGATCTATTTCCTTCTTTGTCAAAGGGAAGATGTTTCCATGTCCCTTTGAATGTATGACAACAGCTCTTTTGTCTCTTGTGAAAGACCGATTTTGAGGTCGATATCTTCTTGAGTCTCGGCTATAAGGGATGATGAATTAATTTTTTTGAGTTTTCAGAGATATCTTGAGGATGTTCTTTATTTCTTGGATCATCTCTTCCTCAATTGATTCATCTATGTTCTCAAAATTTTTCAATAGGAGATTAAACTCATGAATGGTACGTTAAAAAGATCTTCGTGATGCATCGCTTCCAAAGCTTCCTCATTATCTATAATGTGTTGGGTGATGTTTTGTGATGGATCATAACATATTGCACCCAATGATAATGATGTAGTGTTTTCTTTATAGTTCTCATAGAACACATATTCAAGGTCTCTTAAAGAAAACAAACTACTAGATCTTAAGCATTCATACCAATCCCTAGCTTTTTTCTTCTAATGTCAACATGAACATTTTCATCTGCGCACTTTCATGCCATTCAACTTTCAACCTCCATACATGTATATGAAATTTGATGAGATGCACAGAGGGTCATCAAACTTTTCACCTTAAAAAACATGCGTGTTAGTCATCCCAATTCACCTTGGGCATCTTATGTGGAAACCCAGTGGATGTGATCTCTACTCATTTGGGGCATATCTTTCGTTGTATTCCCGGAATCATATTTGTAAATCAATAAAGAGGTCACCGTGTCCGGTCAATCGCCTCGTAGGTCTTCTACGATGGGGAGTCATTTGGCTCTTTCCGGGAGTTTCGCAGTGTGAGTCGCCCGAGTGGAAGATTTTAGCTCCTAAGGAGGTACAAGGTTTTATGGTCCACCACCATGTTTATTGTCGAATACCAACTCAAATATTTTGCCCTTTGAGTTTATGTGGTTGTAGGGAAAACTAAAGAGTTTTATAAAAGCTGCCAAGCAACTATGAACTCAAAAGTTCTCAAATGAGTCGCCATTATGTTAGGTCCTGCAATTAGCAAGATTGGCAAAAGTCCAACTACAGGGGGTAACATCAAACCACTTTCGGGATTCAAGGATCTAGCTCCTCTCGAAATCCAGAGAGGGATCTCTCGTGAATGAGTTTAAGGATGTGATATTTAAAGCCCGAAATGTGATATTAGGCTAGTGTATGAAGAGCATGAGTTTTGTTTTGTTTGTTTTGGTTAAGCAGACATGATGAAGGTGAAGGCGGGTTCAAAATGAAGGGTGAAAATGTCCTGCAGTGAAGGAATGATTTGAGCTGACAAAAAAGGGCAAAGATAGTTTTAACCCATTGAGGCATGTGGAGTAATAGGAGGATTTTAATTGGACAACAAGGTTCAAGAAGGATCCATGGGAGCAAGTCACTTATGTCAAAGGATCTCTTAAGGTGATTTATGTGAGTGAAACGATAGGAAGTGGAGAACAAAACAAAATAGAAGAACTGCTGTACGCTTAAGATCAAGTAAGTGCTTTTTAAACTATCTTGCTTTCAACATGTGCTTAGAGAGACAAAACATAAAAGAATTATGTGATCGTAAGTACTTTTAAACTAGCCCGCATTGAAGTACTTTGAGTTTAGAGAAGCAAAATATAAAAAGCATTATGAGATCAGTAAGTGCTTTTAAACTAGCTCGTTTCTGAAGTACTTTCAGTAAAAACATTCAAAATGCTTAGAACATACTTAAGATCAGGTGAGTACTTTGAAACTCAACCTGCTTTCAAGATATTCTAAAGGAAAACACACGATGATCATCATAATGAGCAATCTAGATCAGTGCAAGTGCTTTGAAACCAACTCCGCTTTAATATACTCGCATTAACAAGAGAAAAACATAGAAAATACAAACTTTCGCAAGAGTAGGGTACTATTGAGAGCAAGTCCTAGCTTTATGTTTGTTGTTCCTTATCGTAGAAAATGAACAGAGTGAAAACTTAAAGAAAATAACAATCTGACGCGTGAGGAACACATCACCATCGACACAAATCAAAGATCCCATAAATCAACACTTTGTATTTGATGTTCAACCAATTACAATCAAATAGCTCCTGAGGGTCTCTACAACTTCAAACTTCATATCAAATTTATTTATCTTCAAATTGCACACAAGCAGCATCGTAGCTTTAGAAAACTATTACATGCATTCAGATGTCCAGAGACCAACATTTGCTTATGTTCTATAGAGGTATTTATAGAGAAATGAGGAAGTGGGAGGATTTCTCAAGGATCAAATATCATTAATTATGTAATCATTTCTAACTCTGCTCCATAACATCCTGCCTCGCCTTTCAAGGCATAATGATCGAAAAGATGTGCTTCGAACTATTCTTAATCTTCTAAAATGGTTCTGCCGACAATTAGAGATAAGATTCTTTGATTTTTATTAATTTTTTCCGACCGTCTTCAGTAAACACTTATTGTTCTCGGTAATGACTCGAACCTTCATTGATTTTTGTGAGGCTGGCTGTGTGTCTCTAGGGAGCCGGAGAGGGTTCAATTGACCTCCGCTTATGGCGGTGGAGGGTTTCTCATTAATAGATGGTTCGTCTTTCCCTAAAACCACCTTTAATTTACTTGAGATCCGTGCTTTTGGGTCTTCAATCTCCTTTTTTCTAGTGTGTTCGTCTTCGACACCGATACTTCGATTGGTGCTCGATTAACTCCGTGTGTTTCTCTCGTGTGCAGTGTTGCACATGTAGTCGACATCGCATAATGCCTCATGAATTCACAAAATGCGACTTAAACCTTGAAAGTGATTTTGTGGTGAGTCGCAGCGGGAGATCGTCACCTCGACCCATGAATTTTTTCTTCGCACATGACGGAAAAAACCATTTAAACCTTGCAAAAATACGAAAACTATTAAAAAATCCCGCTATATAGGTCGATTACTTCAAGGCGTGTGGAGGGAGCATAGTCGTTGGATGGCATCATCCAACCCGTCGAGATTGATAGTGAGGAGTGCAAATGGCAAGGCGGAAAGAAAATCACCGGAGCCGTCGATCGTGCGTAGATCACTCGTCGGGAGCGCAGTGGAAAGTCAAACGAGAGACGGCGAGCGATGAAATTTGGGCCGTCGATCTGCAGATCAGATCGACGGCGGAGATGTTGTTACCACTGCGCCGTACCCTGAGTTATTGTGTGTGCATCTTCGGTAAGCGATAGCTGTTGGATGGCCCGCCCCAGATCGGATGGTGGATGCCAATATCGCGTGGGGTCCACGTCCGAACGTTAACGCACGATGGACGGTGGTTTTATGAACAGTGCCTAGGATGTGTGTCAACCGTTGTATGGAATCACTCCGAAATGAAAAATACCGCCAGCCCTCAGAAGGCGGTGCGATGGATACCACTGGTTTCTCGCACGAGCCTGCGCGCGGGGACCACCGACCACGATAGGCTCCACAATCGTCGACCGCGACGATCGACGACGGAGATTAATTTGGAATTTTTGCACCGACGTAAAAAATTTTTCATAGTAAATCCGACAAATTTAATATATAACCAAAAGTTTTAAACTTTGAAGGAAATATTTATTCAAAATGGCTCGCGCCCGATCAAGCGGGCCTCGTGGGCGCATGGAGAAGCATATGACCGGGTTATAGAGTTAGGGACTTAGCCCAAGGGGGCTTAAACCCCTTAATATGAAAATGTGATTTTTTTCATGGATCTTCAATGGTTTTCAAAGGGTTTTGGGGGTTTCTATAAGGCCAAAAAGGATCTTAAAACCTTATGAAAGGATTTTCGATGAAGGGAGATGGAAAAATTATGAGAATGAGGGATCTTGATGGGGAACAAGAGAGTAAAAATGTAGGTTAGTTTCGGGAGTGCAGAAGGGGAAAAAAAGGGATTTTGGTGCTAGCTTCTTTCTCATGGAATTCAACAGACTTTCTCCGAGCTTGAAATGGGAACAAAGAATGAAGATTGAAACAAGGATATGGATGTCTTCCCTAGGGCTTCAAGAGATACACTTTCGCAATGAAACTCGTTCCTTTCGAAGGCTAAACAAGTGTTTTGGCCACCTTTTGATAGAACAAATTTTATAGGTGGCCAAAAGCTGGCTCCACTTGGGGATGGTGCCTTCCCCGAAGGCATCAAGAACTTCGTACTCGCATCTCTCCGGGGGCTCATCGGCTCTTGTCCATTGGGCTGCCTTCTTTGCTTGGTTGCTCTTCTTTTTCCTAAAAACATATTAGCAACCATGGAAAACAATGGATCTTCGTCAACAATCTTTCTACCTACCCAATCCTACTGATCTAACATTTTTTCTTCATTTAGAGTGCACTTGGATTGGCAAACTCCTTTACAACATCTTTTAAATAGGAAATCTAATCTATTTCTACTCCTTATTTCTCCATGGACTTAGATTAAACAAATTGAGTCCATATAATTCTCTACCTAATCTACTATCTATTGGGATTAAACCGTCCTACCAGTATTTTATTCTCTAAATTCTACATCAAAAATTTAAAAACAGCTCAAGTCAAGATTAAGTCGTTTGACTTGTTGTGATCCATGGCATAGAAACAAGCTACACATAGACATTTATTTTGCAGAAAAATTAAAATAAAAATGGAAGGCTTAAGATCCGAAAGTTCATGCACTTCTTCCCTTTTGCGTACTGTTTTCCTCTTGATTGAGTCTGTCTTTTTCCTTTTCTCTCGGTTCGATTTTGAGCCGATTAGAACCCAGCATTTACCTCTATTTTGACTCAGAATAAAACATAGTTTGGAGTTAATTCTTGCTTGGAAACATAGGTTTAGGTTTTGAGCAGGTTTGAACCTTTAATTTCTAACCTAATCTATCTACCGATAAGCCAAGTTTAAATAGTTTGGCAAATCAAATTCACTATCCTATCAGAAGTAAATTTAAAACTAATTAGTCAAGATTAGGCTGTTTGACTAACCAGGAGTGTGTTTTTCAGGAGTGGCATTTGAGCTTGCACACTTTCAGAATTTGTTTCTCTTTTTGGTATGGGGCTATACCTTTCTTGTTTTGACAATCATGCCTCTCTCTTTTCTTTTCTTTGTTTTTTGTATTTTTGAATCTTGATTTTTCTCATAGCGTAAAAACAACAACTACCTACATGCTCTAACCGAGCTTTATTGATATTCCTATCTAACCTATTCTAAACATGGAGTATTTACATTTCATCATATGATACAAAAATGCCAATGCAACCAACCGAGTAATGTCAAGAAGAATTAGAAACTCGGATGCTTGTCGAGGTATCCATAGAACATATTGAAGATTAACCTTCAATATCAAGGCTATCAGCGTAAAGGTGACAACTTTCATGTCTCCGGCTCTTGCAAAGGATCACCGCTTGATAATTTGAGCCAGCTTGGGGAATTCCACACACTCTTCCATAGGATCAACAAAGAAAAGATGAAGATTCTCTTCTTTTTGGCCCTCCACAATTGGTAGATTATCTACTTCCAGACATCGCCTTCGAGGACTATCTCTTCGCATGTAGCTTTGAGAAACGTATCGTCATCTTTAACCTCCGCACAATAGCAAAATGCAGTGAAATATTTTCTTTTCTCTAAACATATGCTTGCTTCGATATAAATTCAGGTTCTTTGAATGGCGATTGATATCAATGATAGGAGAAGTTTATTCTTGGAAAGAGAGTATATCCACATCGGGATAGTCTTGTATTTGTTTCTCTCCCTCTTCTTCATCATCATCCGAACCGGAGGACTCATCATATTTGGCGATGTTGTCCTCAGAGTCCTCGGTATGCTTGGATTCGCAGGTCTGAACTCATGAAGAGATTATTAGTATTCTTGAGTGGGGGTGTATTCAATGGTTTCTTGCTCAAAAAATTTCTTCATTATCTCTTCTTCACCTTCCGAGTTGAAAGGTCATGATTCTACTCAGTGAAAACTTTTTATGATGGATCGAAAAGGATGATTGGGCTACTCTGCCGATAATGGTGAAACTCATAACACCAGATCAAATGCTAGTTGCCCCGCATGATTAGTTTTTGCTTGGAAATCATCATCATCATAAGACTGGTTGAAGTTTGATGATTTATTAGAATAAAAAATTTTTCATCGCCCTAAAACATATTGGGATATCGTGAGGTCCTTCTTCATTCGAGTCCACAAAAGAACTTTCTAAACCGTACAACAAGTTCTCTATGTGATTGAGCAAAGAGTGTTTGTTTTGCGAAAGTTTAAGAGACTGATCGTTTATAAATAGTTCTGATCTATTTCTCTCTCGTCAAAGGGGAAGATGTTTCCATGTCCTTTGAACAGTATGAGCTTCTTTGTCCTGTAGAAGACCGCATTTTGAGGCCGGATGTCTTCGAGCCTCGCTTTCATAAGGGATGATGAATTAATTTTTGAGTTTTTGGGGATATCTTGAGGGATTTTCTTTATTTCTTGGATCATCTCTTCCTCAATTGATTCATCTATGTTCTTAAAATTTTTCAATAGGAGATTAAACTCATGAATGGCTGTTAAAAGATCTTCAGGATGCATCTCTTCCAAAGCTTCCTCATTATCTATAATGTGTTGGGTGATGTTTTGTGATGGATCATAACATATTGCACCCAATGATAATGATGTAGTGTTTTCTTTATAGTTCTCATAGAACACATTTTCAAGGTCTTTAAAGAAAACAAACTACTAGATCTTAAAGCATTCATACCAATCCCTAGCTTTTTTCTTCAATGTCAACATGAACATTTTCATTAGCGAGCTCTTCATGTCATTCAACTTTCAACCTCCATACATGTATATGAAATTTGATGAGATGTAATAGAGGGTCATCAAACTTTTCACCTTGCAGAAACAAGTGTGTTGTCATCCCAATTCACCTTGGGCATCTTATGTGGAAACCTGTGGATATGATCTCTACTCATTGGGGCATATCTTCATTGTATTCTTGGAATCATATTTGTAAATCAAGAAAGAGGTCACCTGTGTCTCCGGTCAATCGTCTGTGGTCTTCATCAAAGGGAGTCATTTGGATCTTCTTAGAGTTTCGCAGTGTGGAGTCGCTGTGTTGAAGATTTTTAGCTCCTAAGGAGGTAAAAGGTTTTATGGTCCACCACCATGTTTATTGAATACCAATCGAAATATTTTGGTTTCTCTCGAGTTTCGTGGTTGTATGGAAAACTAAGAGAGTTTTATAAAAGCCGACAAGCAACTACTGAACTCAAAAGTTCCCTACTCGGAGTTGCCATTATATGTTAGGTCCCCGTAATTAGCAAGATCGGGCAAAAGTCCAACTACAGAGGCACATCAAACCGCTTTGCGGGATTCAAGGATCTAGCCTCTCTCGAATCCGAAGAGAGTGGATCTCCTCCGAATGAGTTTAAGGATGTGATCTTTTAAAGCCCGAAATGTGATATTAGGCTAGTTATGAAGAACATGAGTTTTGTTTTGTTTGTTTTGGTTGGGCAAAGACATGATGAAGGTGAAGGCAGTTCAAAATGAAGGGTTAAAATGTCTCAGTGAAGGAATGAGTTTGGGCTAACAAAAAGGGCAAAGATAGTTTTAACCCATTGGGCTATGGAGTCATAGGAGGATTTTAATTGGACATCACAGGTTCAAGAAGGAGTCCATGGCAAGTCACTTATGCCAAAGGATCTCTTAAGGTGATTTATGGAGTGAAATAGATAGAAGTGGAGAACAAAACACAAATGAAGAACAATGGCATGTCTAAGATCAAGTAAGTGCTTTTAAACTATTCTTTGCTTTCAACATGTGCTTAGAGAGACAAAACATAAAAGAATTATGTGATCGGCATGTACTTTAAACTAGCATGCATTGAATTACTTTGAGTTTAGAGAAACAAAATATAAAAAGCATTCCGAGATGAGGTAAGTGCTTTAAACCAGCTCACTACTTTGAAGTAGCTTTTCAATCAAAAACATTCAAAAATAGTTAGAACAGCCTTAAGATCGGGTGAGTACTTTGAAACCAACCCCGTTTTCAGCATATTCTAAAGGGAAAAACACCGATGATCATCATAATGAGCAATCCAGATCGAGCAAGTGCTTTGAAACCAACCCTGCTTTAATATACTCAAAGTATTAACAAGAGAAAAACATAGAAAATAAAGCTTTCAAGTAAGAGTAGGCACTACCGAGAGTAAGTCCTAGCTCTATGTTTGCCATTTGCCTCATCGTAGAAAATGAACAGAGTGAAAACTAAAGAAAATAACACCGATAGTGAGGAACACATCACCATTGACACAACTCAGATCCGATAAATCAGCAGACTTTGTATTTGATGTTCAAACCAAGCATTCAATCAACAAGCTCGAGGGTCTCTACAACTTCAAACTTCTCATATCAGCCTTTTATTTATCTTCAAATTGCACATATGGCATCGTAGCTTCGTAAAACCATTACATGCATTCGTGATGTCCGAGACCAACATTTTCTTATGTTCTATAGAGGTATTTATAGAGAAATGAGGAAGTGGGAGGATTTCTCAAGGATCGATATCATTAATTATGTAATCATTTCTAACTCGCTCCATAACATATGTTCCCGCCTTTCGAGGCATAATGATCGAAAGATGTGCTTCGAATCGTTCTAATCTTCTAAAATGGTTCGCACGACAATTAGAGATAAGATTATTTGATTTGTATTAATTGTTCAACCGTCTTCGAGTAAACACCTATTGTTCTGTAATGACCGAACTCTTCATTGATTTTTTTGAGGTCGCAGTGTCTTTAGGAGCCGGGAGAGGGTTCAATTGGCCTCCGCTTATGGTCATGGGAGGGTTTCTCACTGACAGAGTGTCTTCATCTTTCCTAAAACACCTTTAATTTACTTGAGATCCGTGTTTTGGGTCTTCAATCTCCTTTTTCCGGTGTGTTCGTTTCGATGCTAATACTCTTTCGACTCGTGCTCGATTAATTTCAGTGTCGGTGTGCGTGGCGTACAAGTCAAATGGCATCAATGCCTCATGAATTCATCGATAAAATGTGAATTTAAAACCCCGCAAAGATGATTTTGTGGTGAATCGCAGCGAGTGAGGATCGTCACTCCCTCGACTCCGTGAATTTTTCATCAAGCATGACGGAAAAAACCATTTAAACCCGTAAAAATACGAAAAACTATTAAAAAATCCCGCATATATAAAGCCGACCGCTTAGAAGGCATGTGGAGGGAGCATAGCTCGTTGGATGGCATCATCTAACGGTACGAGCTTGATCGTGAGGAGTGAATGGCAAGGCGGAAAATAAAATCGAAATCGAGTCGTCGTATCGTGCAGAGATCACTGGCCGGAAGCGCCAGGTGGAAAGTCAAAACGTAAGATCGGGGCGATGAAGCTTTGGGGCCGTCGATCCGTGCATCGATCGATCGGCGAGATGTCGTTACCACCGCGTGTACCGAGTTATCACGTGTGCATCTTGCAAGTGATAGCCGCCGGATGGCTCCGCCCGTATCGGGTGACGGATGCCAATATCGCACGGGTCCACGTCCGAACGTTAACGCGCGATGGATGAGCAGGGCGATGAACAAATGCCCAAGACGCGTGTCAACCGTTGTATGGGAATCGCTCCGAAATGAAAAATACCGCCTAACCTCAAAAGGCGTGCAATGGATACCGTCGCTCGCATAGTGTTTGGTGTATGGGACCACCGACCACGATAGGTTCTCGCACCGTCGATCAACGATCGATCGTACGGTGGGATTAATTTGGAATTTTGTACATCGACGGAAAAAAGTTTTTTCATAGTAAATCCAACAAATTTAATATGTAACCAAAGGGTTTTTAAACTTTGGGTGGAAATATTTATTCAAAATGGCTTTTGCGCCCGATTGCGTGGACCCGTGGGCGCACGAGAAACATATGACCGCAGAGTTACAGTAGTTAGGGATTTATCAAGGGGACGGCTTTAAACCCCTAGTAGAAATGCGTGATTTTTTTCATGGATCTTCAATGGTTTTCAAAGGGTTTTGGGGGTTTTCGATAAGGCCAAAAAGGATCTTAAAACCTTATGAAAGGGATTTTGATGAAGGGGAGATGGAAAAAATTATGAGAATGAGGGATCTTGATGGGGAACAAGAGAGTAAAAATGAAGGTTAGTTTTCGAGATGCAGAAGGGGAAAAAAAGGATTTTGCAGCTAGCTTTTCTCATGAATTCAGCAGAATTTTCTCGAGCTTGAAATGGGAACAACAATGAAGATTGAAACAAGAATATGATGTCTTCTGTAGGCTTCAAGAGATACACTTTCCGTAATGAAACTGTTCCTTGAAGGCTAACAATGTTTTGGCCAACTTTGATAGAACAAATTTTGATAGTGGCGAACACAATCTTTGTGTTCAATTATGTACTAATTGTAGTATCCATGTATGAATATGTGATGAATACTTAAAATGTGCTCAATAATTAAAGTTATTAATCATGTAGTTGATGCTTTAATTAATGATCATGCATTATGCTTGATTATGTGTGTGTGTGTTTTATTTAATGACGAAAATTATAATTTTCACTTAATTTATTTTTGAAATTTAAATCTGCTAGAGAAAGATGACTAGTCAGAGTCTTGGGAGATGGGGTCTTCATTTTCACCCACTTGACTTGAAATGCCATACCCATATACCACTAAATTTAATCCCAAACCCTTATTTTTGGGAAAATCCTCTCTGATCTGATTTGGTTATTAATGCAACCGGGTTGTGTCACCACGACCTTCCTTTCTCGTGAGTCAAAAGGGTAATGTATGAAGGAAGGAAGCATGGGGGGAGGGCGAGGGGGGGTTGGAAGGGGTGCCCTCTTAGCCATACCCAAGACACAACATGAATACCATAAATATGTTGTCCAATTCAGACAAGGGTTTTTACTAAATTCTATAGGTTTTTCGTGGAGAGCCAACATGAGTGTGAAACTCACAGAGAGTATTCAATCTATGCTAGATTGCTACTGTCTCTTCGGTTTTGACCTTGGATTATCAGTTTGGACATATATAGATTAAATTGGAAACTTCGTGTTCTTGTTGAGACTATGAAACCATTGGTGCTTGTTTCAACTGTGAAACCACTAGTTCTTGTATCTTATTGTGAATCCACACGTACAACAAATCACCGGTGCTTGTGGTTGGTTGTGAAACAAGAAATGCTTGTTGTGGATGTGAAACCACTAGTGCTTGATAGACCACTATTAAACCACTTGCAAGTGGTATCCATTTATCAGTCCAAGTGGTGTTGCCCTTGTGAAATTAATTCATCGTACTTTGGACCTAGCACGGGGGTGGTCAGTTATGAGATAAAACAATGTAACTGGCATATGGTTGGTAGGATAGCGTGAAGCCCTTCTCCAATTTCTTGTGGAATTTGACTTAATAAAAAAAGTAGAATAGTATACGCCTTCATTTTATGAACTCCAAATTATGTTTATTGATAATTACCATTTAATATTTATGTTTTTGTGTGTTCTATAAATGATTGATTTTTTACTATATAATCATGATTATAATTGACCTTTGATGTTCATGGTCAGATAAAGTTGTTTGGTTGTGTAATTCCATTTGATAATTTAGAATTTACAACCTATATCATATTCTAGACAATACTAAAATCATGTCATGGATCGATGTCCTTGAGATATTGAATTGGTACTATGATCGTGAAAGTCAGGATGTCTTAAATCTTATGACTATTATGTACTATGGTTTCTAAAAATGATATGAATTATAAATTGTGGTTGCATGTTCTTTACTTAATTAATGGATTATGTGTATTTCATTTGCTGGTTAAAATTTAAACTGTTCTATGTAAATAAACACTAAATAATTTTCCATAAACAACTAAATTATATGTATCCTTGAAAGTTAATTGGGTCACACTCTCCTTTCGGGCTGTTGGAGTGTGTTCCCCTAAGTCCAAAGACCAATTTTTGCTATATTTTTGTAATAGATTTTGCAAGATAAGATGTGCGTAGGGGCTTTGGGGCGGTTTAAAGGCCCTCATGAATTTTAATGGGTCAAAAGGGTAGAAAAAGGGTCCGCAAACCACAGTTTTCGGACCATAGAGTAGCACAGGCTAATAGTATAAATAGATGGCTAGATCGAGTCTAAGAAAGTAGTTTTTGGATAAGTCTAAATGTTGATGTTAGATATGGAAAGTTGGTGATATTTTGTGCGGATTGTATGAATAGAAGGCTCTTGCTGGCTATGTGCACGGAGACCTTAGTCCTGCTATGTGCAGACACTGTTGGCTGTGTGCACGGGTTGTTGAAGGTTTTTTTTATGAAGGATCTCGACTGATATTAATAAAGGAACCGTTGTTGCGAATATCTAAGTATGAAATGATGTGATGAATATTTTTGTATTTGATTTCTGATTCCTGTATTATCTGCAATTAGATCTCATCCGCAACTGTGTTTAAGTTTATATGAATGATTAATGGATGGATCTGATGGTATATGGTTATGATATTTCTTGTTAAGGGTTATTACTCGAATTCTAGATGTTGTGTTAAATTGCGCAAGGTATTCTGCATATTTGACCTAAAATCTGTCTATAAGGGTTTCCTGGTTAGGGCTACTGTTGCGAAGGTCTGTTTATGGCTACTTTGGATCTTAAGGCACCCACATAATTCAAACCTCTCTCAGGGTGTGGAAACTTGGTTCCAACACCCCCCCATACTACTTCGGGTGAGTCTTTGAATTGCGCAAGAAGGTCACTACCAAAAGGGCCAGTAGTAAGAGGGTTTTGTTGGTTAACCTCAAATTTGAACCTAGGTCAGGACTCCTCAAGCCAACAAATGGTTCCGTGCCGAGACCTGGAACATTTTGAGATATTTTGGGTGATGCAGAGAGATAATTGGCAGCCATTAAAGCCTGAACTTGAGAACTAGTTTGAAAAATAGATTCAGGAATTTTCCCTAAAAGAAAACAGAAGTAAGAAGTTGTCTGCTGAAGGGTGGAAGAATAAGTGTATTTTCACTGAGGCACACGAGATATTCTTCGTAACCTTTGCACACAAACTGCAGGAGTGGTTGGCAAGGTTAGTAGAATTCTAAACTTGTTGGAAGGACGATCAAGTCACACAGTGGACCCCTGAATTAATCCAATAGTTGGAGAAGACTGATAATTCCATTACCCGAACTGTAGATCACTTGGTTGATAGTGTAATGGGGGAGTTTGTAACAAAGTTTGTAGTCGATCAGTTTGTGTCCTACTCTAAACCTGAAAGGAGATTTTTCAAGGGATTGAGGGGTATGTTATTACAAACTTTTCCTCTACTGATTAAGATGCTATTGTGCGAAAAGGGTATTTTTTGCAGCCACACCGAGTGAATGACCCCTGATCATAGTGAAGGTACTACGTGCAGTGGTAAATACTATCGGGTCAATTAGAGAGGGGATAGATCTGTATATAATCATCCGAGAAACTCCCTTGATATAAACGAAAGTGATTCTACGCACGTTGAGAATA
Organism: Pinus albicaulis; assembly: GCA_034641835.2. NCBI lineage: Eukaryota > Viridiplantae > Streptophyta > Pinopsida > Pinales > Pinaceae > Pinus > Pinus albicaulis. Next base: position 427,769 of record JAXQQM020061421.1, on the reverse strand, counting down.
TCCCTCCTGCTACGCCACCATCAAATTCACGCAAGGGTAAGAATCCTCCTACCCCACCACCACCCCCACCGACGGAAGATATGGCCACGCATATGAAGTTACCCACCATTAAGGGTGCAGGGGATGAGTATATGGACCGATTTTGGTTTGTGGCGAATGCAGTGTGAACTACAAAGAATGTCAATACAGATGTTGTCAAGAGAGCGCAACTGGCTATGGCCTTTAAAGGTCATGCTTTAGATTGGTTCATGGGATACCTTGCTCAACATGTGGATCCCACATTTCAGGAGATCAATGATGCCTTGAAGCAGCAGTTCCAAAAGCCAAAATCTTATTCTCAATGCGTAATACAACTGAAATATATTAAGCAAGGGCTTACGGAATCAGTTTGGGAAGCTGACCAACAACTGAAGCAAACCATCAATGACGAAGGATTTTCTTATGATGATTAAAAGCATAAGGAATGGCTCATTTCCATGCTATTGCCACATCTACGTGGGCTTATGGGTCAGCAGAATATTGATTCTCGGGAAGAAGCTCTAGAAATTTCTATGAAATTAGAAGGTGCACCGAGGGACGATGCTCAATTTAGAGTGCTGCAAATTCAAAGCCAATTAGAAGCTATGCACTTGGAAATACAGAATTTACTAAGAGACCAAGGTAAAGAATTTGGCACAGATGTCTGGTGCATACGCTGCAAGGGAGTTAGCCACACCAAAGACCAGTGCCCTCTTCTGTCGCATTATATGCAAGCTAGGGGACCAAGTCCACTGCGCCCGAGAGATGTTGCTAGGCCTAGTACCCCCACACTATGGTTCGCTGATTTTCGGGTGGCTGGGTGACATGATACAGACCACTATCTGACATTAGGAGCCTATGTACCAGAAATGAAGCAACATTGGTGTAGATTTTACTCTTCAGTTGGTCACGATGAGCACAACTGCCGAACATATGACCTGATGATCAACAAAGAAAACCTTTACAGAGTGCAGGTCGACCCTTCATCGCCAGCATCTCCCTCCGAATGAGGATGATCCCCGGAAAGAGGACAAGGAGGGAGGAGAGGTGGAGGCGCAGGTCGAGGGAGAGGGAAACTAATTTGTTACAACTTTGGAGACGCTGGACACTATGCACGAGACTTCCCGTACCCTACGTGACGATCCTACAGGTAATGTAGGAAATTTGATCATGTAATCGAAGATTGTCCTATGCTAATAGCTAAAATGCAAGAAAAGCAACATACATCGACGCAGAATATAAAAATGGTTAAATTTGAACCGTGCGATGATGGAACAAGTGTAAATGTAAATACACGTAGTGGTGTTACCACCAAAGGAAATGAGGAAAAGGTTGCTACAAAGGAATTGATCAGAAAGGCATCTGATAAGAAGGAAGGCCTCAACTTGCAGAAATAAAAAGATATTTTTATTAAGGCCAAAAAGTATTTTGCTAATGCAGGAGCATCCACGTCAAGAACTCAAATGGAACCAAAAGATGATGATGAAGTTAAACCATTCCTACAAGCCTGAATTAAGCTACTATGCAACCAGAAGGCAGTAGATAATCTCCAGGCCCTGATGGACAGTTGCGCGGAAAACAAGGTGCCTTGAACAGAAACCAAGGCTGTGAACAAGGTTTATAAGTAGAAGAAGAGAACTGGTAGGGAGATGCGCATGACTATGGAGATTGGAGGCTATGAGATGGATCAGGTCATTTTGGATCTGGGGTCTAATGCAAATGTCTTACCTAAGAAAACCTGGCAGAAGATGGGAGAGCCAAAATTGGAATGGTCCACCATTCAGCTGTGCATGTCTAATCAGCAAAAGAGCATTCCACTTGAAAGGCTTCCACAGGTTGCGGTAGACATTATCAGAGTGAAGGTATGTGCAGATTTCGAAGTAATACAAATTTTGGATGATGTAGACCCATACCCTGTGCTGTTAGGATTGGATTGGGCCATTGATATGGGAGGCATCATCAATCTGAAGCACATAAGTATGATTTTTGAGAATAATGGTATGTGGGTCATAGTCCCACTAGATCCAACAGAAGGAGAATGGTACACAGAACCAGTGCATGGAGGGGGGTGATGTCAACCATATCTATAATCTGACTGCTCAGGAAAAATACTGGATCAACCCTACAACTGATGGCATGTTGAACTGGGAAAAGGATAGCTCTTGTTTTTCTGATTCTGATGGTGAGATGGAGAATTGGCAGAACTGGTTGCACAATGTCTATGTGCTGCACTGCCTCAAGATCACAAAGAACTTCCGATGCATCTCCTTCGAGGTAATAGAACTACCCTACTTTGATGGTTCTGGTAATGTCAAAGAATTTTTGGAAGCATTGGAAAAATTTGTCCGAGAGGAATGAAGGTTCTGGTCGCTTGATTTGGCTATGTGCGCAACTCCAGCGCGTTGGTGGGAGATGCACAAGGGAACTTTCCAAGACTAGGAGGAATGTAGAAAAATGATGATGTTGCACTTTGAACCTCTAGCCACTCCAGCCATTGAGTTTTTCTATGGTTAGGGTAATCCGCGCAAGCACCTTGCCATATGGATGGAAGTATGGGATGAAAAGACATGGAACGAGTGGGTTCATAGGTTTGTACACTCGTTGGGGTCGATATCCACCACCTGGTATCTAGAAGTCGAGCTACACAGAGGTAATAGAGATTGGTTTACAATAACCGAGGATTTCTTGGAAACCTTTGGCTTGATTGGGGGCTCAGAAAAATTGGATGAAGCCCTGCATGACATAGATGCTTTGGTCTTTAACGAATCTCGGCCCCAAAAAGAGTGTGTTGTTTTGGTTTTCAAATTCCTGTGGTTTTTGTTTACTGGAGAGTTTTCCGGATTATCCACAGTCTCACGAAACCCTTGAGACTGTGGATAATCCTAAAACTCACTAGGATGCAGACAAAGACATCGTCAACTGCAGGAATCTGAGAATCAAGGATAATCAAGATGACCCAGGGAACGTTAATATCCTGGAATCAGAAGGAGAGTGTGCAATTGCAGGGCTCGCATTAGGGATGGTGGATGTTACTAAACCTCTGAAATTGAAGGAAGTCAACATTGGGACATAAGAGCAGCCCAAGTTGGCCAAGATTGGGGACTACTGGGACGATGATATAGTAGGAAAGATTGCAGAGCTTCTGACAGAGTATCAAGATCCGTTTCCTACAAATTTCTTTGAGCTCAAGGGAATTGTAGGGGACCTGGGTGTCATGAAGATCATGCTGAAACCAGATGCACGCCCTGTCAAGTAGCGCCCATATCGATTGAACCCGAAATATAAGCAGAAAGTAAAGGACGATTTAGAGAAGATGGTGGCTGCAGGCATCATCGAACCAGTTGAATGGTCTGATTGGGTAAGCCCAATAGTGGTTCAGGAGAAAAATACCAAAGGAGAAATAAGGATTTGTGTATATCTACGCAAGTTGAATGATACCTGTGTACATGACCACTTCCCTACTCTGTTTTTTGATGAGATTCTGGATAATTTAGGAGGACAAGAAGCTTATTCCTTTACTGATGGATTTTTGGGGTATCATTAGATCAGAATTGCGCCGGAAGACCACAGTAAGACCACCTTCGCCACCGAATGGGGTTCCTTCCAATATACTGTCATGCCATTCGGATTGAAGAATGGGTCTGCCGACTTATTGTGTGTGGTAGTGGCTATGTTTAATGAATTCATACATAAATTCTTGGAGGTATATTTTGATTACTGGACAGTATTTGGATTGGTAAAGAAACATGTGTTGAACCTGCGAATGATGCTTCACACATGTGGGAAGCACCAGATTTATCTCAACTTGAAGAAGTTCATATTCTGCATACCTTGCTGGGGCATATAGTACATCAGCAAGGATTTATGGTAGACCCAGCCAAGATCGCAATTGTCATCAACATAGAAGTTCCTACCAATGAGAAACAATTGCGCTCCATCCTAGGACACATTGGTTATTATAGGAAGTTTATCAAAGGGTATGCTCTAATCACTGCGCCAATGGAGAAGTTGTTGAAGAAGGATGTACAATAGTACATTTGGCGGAAATTCTGACACTTTAGTTCTGACACTTTTGACCAAATGTCGGAAATTTCCCCAAATTTTATCAAATTTTCAAATCCTGCCCCAAACTATCGCTATACCGACATTTGGAAACAAGTGTAGGTGTTGCGACACATAGAGGTAAGTGTCGGTCTTGTGATGTTTGTAGAAAAGCGTCATAATTGTGAAAAAATGCAGAAATATGTCGGTATTACGACACTTAGACAAACTGTCGCTATTGCGACGTTGCGAGGAAAGCGTCGCTATTGTGACGGCTTGGGGCCAAGTGTCGCTATTGCGACGTTACAGAGCCAAAGTGTTGCTATTGCGACGACTGGAGGAAAGCGTCGCTATTGCGACGAATTGGGTCAAAGTGTCGCTATTGCGATAGATTGGGGCAAAGTGTCTCTATTGTGACGTTACAGAGACAAAGTGTTTAGGAGGCAAGTGTTGTTAGTGTTTAGGAACAATCTTAGGGTTTTGGGTTTGGGAGTTATATTTTAGGATTTAGGAACAATGTGACGGGTCATGTGATTGGTTTTATGGTTTAGGAACAATGTTTCAGGTCGTGTGATCGGGTCGTGTGAACAATGTTTAGGAACAATGTGTTGCCACATTCAGGCGGCCCATTTGTCGTTTGCTCCCTTGTGGCATCGTTCGGTCAGGCACGTTCGGTTCGGGCTGTTTTGTTCGAGGGTGCCCATATCAGTTTTGCTAAGTTGTGACCGCCCGGGTGCCTTGTGCATGTTCGGGCGGCCCACTTTCTGTTTGCTCCCTTGTGGCATATTCGTTCGATTAGGCGCGTCGTGTCACGCCGTGTGAGGTCGCCCGACCGGGCACGTTCGAGTCGGGCCGTTTCGTTCGAGGGCGGTCGTATCAGTTTTGCTAAGTTGTGGCTGCCCGGGTGCCTTGTGCAGGTTCGGGTGGCCCGTTTTCCGTTTGCTCCCTTGTGGCATCATTCGGTCGGGCGCGCTGTGTCGCGCCACGTGAGGTTGCCCGAACGTGCGCGTTCGGTTCAGGTCGTTTTGTTCGAGGGCGCCCGTATCATTTTTTCTAAGTTGTGACCACCTGGGTGCCTTGTGCATGTTCGGGTGGCCTATTTTCTGTTTGCTCCCTTGTGGCATATTCATTCGTTCAGGTGTGTCGTGTCGCGCCATGTGAGGTCGCCTGACCTGGCGCGTTCGGGTCGGGTCGTTTCGTTCGAGGGCATCCGTATCAGTTTTGCTAAGTTGTGACACCCCGGGTGCCTTGTGCACATTCATGTAGCCCATTTTTTGTTTTCTCCTTGTGGCATTGTTCGGTTGGGCGCGTGGTGTCACGTCGTGTGAGGTCGTCTGACCAGGTGTGTTTCATTTGGCCTATTTTGTTCGAGGGTGCTTGTATCTGTTTTGCTAAGTTGTGACCAGTCAGGTGCCTTGTGCATGTTTGGGTGGCCCATTTGCTGTTTTCTCCCTTGTGGCATATTCATTTGGTCAGGTGTGCTGTTTCACGCCGTGCGAGGTCGCTTGACTAGGCGCATTCGGTTTGGGCTATTTTGTTCGAGGGCGCCCGTATTAGTTTTTCTAAGTTGTGACTGCCTGGGTGCCTTGTGCACATTCGGGTAGTCTGTTTGCTATTTTCTCCCTAGTGGCACATTCATTCAGTCAGGCACGTCATGTCGCACCGTGTGAGGTCAGCTGACCAGGCACGTTTGGGTCGGGTCATTTCATTCGAGGGCGCCCGTATCAGTTTTCCTAAGTTGTGATAGATCGGGTGCCTTGTGTAGTACGTTCGGGCAGCCCGTTTTCCATTTTCTCCCTTGTGGCATCGTTCGGTTGGGCACACAGTGTCACACTGTGCAAGGTCGCCCGAATAGGTGTGTTCAGTTCAGGTTGTTTTGTTCAAGGTGCCTATATCAGTTTTTCTAAGTTGTGATCACTTGGGTGCCTTCTGCACATTATGGCGGCTCATTTGCTATTTCTTCCTTGTGGCATATTCATTTGGTCAAGTGCGCCCGGTTGCATGGTGCAAGGTCGCCCGACCGGGTACATTCAATTTGGGCCATTTTGTTCGAGGGTGCTCATATAAGTTTTGCTATGTTTTGACTGCCCAGGTGCCTTGTGGATGTTTGGGTGGATTTTTTGCTATTTGTTCCCTTGTGGCATATTCATTCGGTCAGGGATGTCATGTTGTGCCATGTGAGGTCACCCAATCATTTGAGGGTGCCCATATCAGTTTTGCTAAGTTGTGATAGCCCGGGTGTCTTGTGCATGTTTAGGTGGCCTGTTTCATGTTTTCTCCATTGTGGCATCATTCGGTTGGGTGTGTGGTGTCACACCATACGAGGTCGCCCGACTGGGTGCATTCAGTTTAGGCTGTTTTGTTCGAGGGTGCCCGTATCAATTTAGCTAAGTTGTGACCACCCAGGTGCCTTGTGCATGTTCAGGTGGCCCATTTTTTGTTTGATCCCTTGTGGCATATTCGTTCGGTCAGGCACACCGTGTCGTGCCGTGCAAGGTCGCCTGACTGGGTACGTTCAATTTGGGCCATTTTGTTCGAGGGTGCCCATATTAGTTTTGCTAAGTTGTGATCGCCCGGGTAGCTACTTTTCCTAGAAATAACTTTCTCATTAGCTGACTATAATTAATTCAAGATAAACACAAAAGGTCCAAAGTATCTTTTTTACAATATTATGGGATGCTATTGGATGAATTAAAATTGTAAGTGTTGCACATGAAATCACTAAAAAGTTACAGAATCAAGCATTATGTGTATATAATATTACAACAAAATTGTAGTACACCCTCTTAGATTCAATATCCTCGACCCACAGGTAAAATACTTGCATAGCCTCGTCATAAAATTTTGATGGTAACATAATACTTGCAAAGTGCTTCAATATCCTAAGATAACCATTAAAATGAGGGCTTGTTTGTACACATCATTCATTTACAAAAAAGCTATGACAATTTGGATAGATTTGGCACAAGGCTGAAAGCCCATCTGATCAATGACATGAATCTTAACGGAAGACAGTACTCCCTTTGTTAACAGATCATAAAAGCTAGTTGGATCTCTCCAGTAAACTTGATCAAGTAATAGAAACATTCCTGGGGTGACTGATTTCTGATTTGAGTCATCCATGAGTGGCACAAAAATAGAAGGATTCATTCTAAAATGGGAAACTATTTCATCTTTGCATACGTCCATTCTAGTCCAAAGAAATGAATATAGTCTTCCTATTTGAGAAATTATTTCTTTGAACATGCATTCATATTTTATCCATTGAGAATGGAGACTAAGGGCATCTTTAACAAGAACTTGTGTCCTAAATCAAATGTCTTCCACAAAATTTTTACTATCAACCCAACAATATTCACAAATATTTAAAACACATGAAGGCTCTATATTATTTCCTTCCTTTCCATGCTAGGTCCTTTTAAACTTGATAACTATATCACTTTTAATCATCTTGACTTGTCTAATCAGTTGCTCAGTATGGATAAGGATAGTTGCTTGGTATGGATAAAGAAGGTCGCGAAGGAGTACAAGGACATATTCACCTCTCCTGCAGGGGTACCTCTACACTGTTAGGTGAATCTCTCCATCGATCTAACCCCAAGCACATTCCAACCCAATGGGTCGATATGTCGATGTTCTATTATGGAGACTGCCTTCAAGTCCAAGGAGGGAATTTTTGATGGTTGGTCATGCCTTTCAAGTTGACGAATGCTCCCTTAACCTTCATGAAACTGATGGATGACATTTTGCGACCTTTCACCAACTAATGATTCTTGGTGGTGGATTTGGATGACATCCTAATATTCAACTAGAGTTACCCCTTAACCCCTTAACCCCTTAACCCCTTGATCTGCTAGGGGCCGGTTACCTTGATAGTAATGGTGGTGTATTCATACTCCTTCTGAATATCCAATAAAGGGTTAAGGAAATTGACCAATATGTTGTCAAGTTTTATCTTATCCATCTCTGGGGTAAGCTTCTTTTCGACTAACTCCACTGTGTTTGATCTCAATTTTTCCAATTTCTTCCTTCTCTCATATGATGCCTAAGCCTTTTCCTTTCTCTTCCCTTCTAATTCTATAATAGTGTCATAGTGATGCCAACCAACTTCTTTGGAAAGCCTTCCTAGTACACAGTACTAGGTTATGAGGGTATCTCAATTTTGCCAATTGCTTCCTTCTCTAGTATGATACTTGAGCCTTTTCCTTTCTCTTCCCTTCTAATTCTGTAATAGTGTCATAGTGATTCCAACCAAATTCTTTGGAAAGCCTTCCTATCACACAATACTAGGTTATAAGGGTATCATGTGTTTGTGGGTAATGCCATTATTACCATGTGTTTGTAGAATAATTAGTAAATTTTAATTAAATTTACTAATTCATAATTAATCAATTGATACATGATTAAAAACCCCTAATTAATCAATATATCTATGCCAAATGCGGTTTGAACTTGTGTCATTATCATGGTGGTGCACTGTCTCAACTACTAGTCTAGAACATAGCCTAAAGGACATAATTAGCAGTGCATGTTATAACCTCAATTCATAATTTCCCCCATCAAAGTGAAAAGGGTGAGCATATCAAGTAGGAAAGTCCCATGCCTCTCTGGTTAGGGAAAATGAATCCATTATGTTCAGATGTTAGTCCTGAGAGCTGGCCGAAAAGGAATTTTCAGATCAATCAGAAGCTGGATAGGTGTACTTTGACTGTACAACTATTGAAATTGCAGAATAAAGGTCCTTTTAAACTTGCTAACTATATCACTTTTAATCATCTCGACTTGTCTAATCGGTTGCTTGGTATGGATAGAAAAGGTCGCAAAGGAGTACAAGGACATATTTACCTCTCCTACAAGGGTACCTCTACACTGTTAGGTCAATCACTCCATCGATCTGACCCCGAGCGCATTCCTACCTAATGGGTCGATATATTGACGTTTCGTTAAGGAGACTACCTTCAAGTCCAAGGAGGGAATTTTTGATGGTTTTTCATGCCTTTCAAGTTGATGAATGCTCCCTCAACCTTCATGAGACTGATGTATGACATTTTACAACCTTTCACCAAGTCATGATTCTTGGTGGCGTATTTGGATGACATCCTGATCTTCAACTAGAGTTACCCCTTAACCCCTTAACCCCTTAAAACCTTGATTTTCTAGGGGCCGGTTACCTTGAGAGTAATGGTGGTGTATTCATACTCCTTCCGAATAATCAATAAAGGGTCAAGGAAATTGACCAATATGTTGTCAAGTTTTATCTTATCCATCTCTGGGGTAAGTTGCTTTTCAGCTAACTCCACTGCTTTTGATATCAAATTTTCCAATTGCTTCCTTCTCTCATACGATACATGAGCCTTTGCCTTTATCTTCCCTTCTATTTTCGTGTATCTCAATTTTTCCAATTGCTTCCTTCTCTCATATGATACCTGAGCCTTTTCCTTTCTCTTCACTTCTAATTCCATAATAGTGTCATAGTGATGCTAGCCAACTTCTTTGGAAAGCGTTCCTAGCACATAATACTAGGTTATGAGGGTATCATGTGTTTGTGGGTAATGCCATTATTACCATGTGTTTGTAGACTAATTATTAAATTTTAATGAAATTTACTAATTCATAATTAATCAATTGATACATGATTAAAGATCCCTAGCTTAGCCTATTTTTTCAAATTCCAAAAAATTAGCCTAATAACCTTACACATGCACCGTTTTTCCAAAAACTTTTACCAATCGATTTCGATACCCATGCGCCCTTTTTCCAAAAATTCTTACCGAATCGATTTCATTATCTCTGCAACGGTGCTGAGAGTTCGATTCTCACCTAATCGATTTAATTATCTCTGCAACGATGTTGAGAGTTTGATTTTTCGTTCAACCGGTCATTTGTTCATTGGTTCAAGGGTTTAGTAGGTTCGGGGGTTTAGCAGGGGACCCATTGGTTCAACCACCAAAATGGTAAGCATACACCAATCCTTTAACTGTAATGTCCCCAATTTTTTCTCTGATTGAAAATTCTTTGTAGATAGATGCATTTTATTATGTTTGTAAATTAAAACCATCCTCAAAATTCATGTCAAACAACAATAAAGACCTGTTTGGACAAGAATCCCATATTTCATATACTCCTTGTATGAGAAACAATGCAATATAGCACAGAACCATCATGCGGTCTTGTGACTTTATCAAAACATTCATTTCTCACTGAATTTGAGCTTACATCGCCTTTGGACAAAAGAATGGGCATTTGGTAAGGGTAAACATTTTTTTTTGATCTGTTGGGACCACAAACCCCAACTCTGCATTATCATGGCAAATCCACGTTTAAATTGGGAGATTAACTCCTGAACATGATCGGGGATCTATGCTGACTGCGGTTTTAACTTGTGTCATTATCATGATGGTGCACTGTCTCAACTAGTAGACCAGACCACAGCCCAAAGGACATAATGAGAAGTGCATGTTACAACCTCAAATTCATAATTTCCCACAGCAAAGTGAAAAGGGTGAGCATATCTGGTAGGAAATTCTCGTGCCTCTCTGGTTGGGGAAAAGAAATCTATTATGTTCAAATGTTAGTCTTGAGAGCTGGCCCAAAATGAATTTTCAGATCAATCAAAAGCTGTATAGGTGGACTCTGACTGTCCAACTATTGAAATTGTAGAAAAAAGGCACACAAGTTCTGTTCTCAAGTTCTAGCAAGGTCAGCCTTGAAATGAGAAATATTGGGATTACCTGACCATAAACCCATAATTCCTAAATGTACAATCCCCCCTTGCTATTCTCCACCAATAATACTCTCTAACAGTTCAATATACACAGCATGTTATAGGATAGAAATAAAGCTGAGGATTGTAGCAAATAAGTAAAAAATGGCTAAGTATATTGGAGTATGAGATAATGTATATAAACTTTGAAGTATTAAATGTTCTCTTGTCATTTCATATCCCACAAGAATTGTCTTAGACAGTGTTGTAACACTCAACCTAATTAGCTATTCCATGTGTGATGATATTCCGACCAAAATCATATTAGATGTTCCAACTTGCTTATATTCTTATGAATGGGTATGAATTGGACTTGATAATGCATTCTCATAAGTTTTATTGTCATATATTCAATGAATTAGCTCACAAAATAAACACCTTCATTTCAATTACACCAAGCGCAAATAAATCATACAATAGCACAATCATTAACTGGAAAGCTTCCACCCAATTAACCATAAAAAAATGGGCATAATATCATACCTACCTATACTTTTCTTTGTTAGGTGCTTGAATGGTAAAAAAAAATAGAAGCCTTAGAGGTATCTCATGGAGGAAGGTAAGATGCTAGGAAATAAAATCTGTTTGTCATGTAATCGTCTAAGTTAAATTGAATACATCTTGAAAAAGACCCTTAATATCCTAAGATAGCTTAAATCACAAATCTACAACCAAAATGTTTTTAGTGTGCTATATGATCAAGTATAATCTCTATCTCAATTCATCATAAACCTTCGATTTTCTCTAACTTTGCTAATACTGTTGTTGTGTATTTGACATCGAAAAATTAAATCACATTCTAGATAAAATATAATTTAAAATCACCATTAATAAATACAAAACTGCCAACCAATGGTTGAGTATTTATTCTAGTAAGCCTATCACATTCAGTAATTATAATAGGCTTTATGATATTGTACATACCTTATGTGGCCCAGGCTTGCGGATAACCTCTGTAACCTGAAATATGCAAAAAAAATACTTCAACACATTTTCAGACTTCCATTTGATCAAATCACTCTATGAAAAGCTTGTTTCTTTCACAACTTTCAGGTCACAAATGACTGATACAAAGACTCGATGTGGATTTTTCTTAAATTATCAATTAAAAAAATCACAAAACCACACATTATTTTTATTGTTGGAAGACATCATAAATTTCATCATTCCCTTCAAGGAAAGGGGAAAAATATATCTGATTTGATACCTCCAGAGTCGAGAGACATCTTCAAATACCATATGATATATATTATAAACATCTATAATGAGGACACCTCCCAGGAACAAATCTTCAAATGTCAACAACTCAAGTTGTACAAATCTTATCAATCGTAAAGAGGTTTTTCCCCTCGTATGGGAAGTACTAAACTAGAGATAGCCCCTACTAGATAAATGAACCAAAAAAGCTTATTTTACAAAATTCTTTACCATTGTTTTAAAAAAAATTCAAACTAACAACATCTCTTGCTGCAAAGATTAATGAAAAGTAACAAAATCCATGACCTGAGTAAGATTCCATGGATATACCATTCTTGTTCCTCAATCACTACTCACACCACTTGTTGATTGATGGTTTTGGCATGAAGATTTTGATCCCTCTAACCCTAGTCAAGATCATTTTCCAATGTGGATTAAGTTTATGAATATGTTAGACAAGGCTAAATCTGTGTAAAGTCAATAGAAGAAAGTTTGGGCAACGTTTCCCGTATGTGATCAAGGTTTTCATCAAAAATGGCTAACCAACCCCCTCCTCCGCCACCCAACATCGGAGCATTAAACTTGTTAATGGAGGTCAGATATTTGTACCAAAGATGTTGTATTTGAATTATCGTGAGACTTGTTTTGCCTATCAAGCACTTGATCACTATGGCAAGGATTGCCTCCACCAAAATATTTTGAAACCTTACAAGGTACCTGATGCAAAGGCTCCAATTCCATATGTGTAGAATGAATAATTCCAATGCAATGGTTCAAAAGAGGGTTCAAGTAGTAGAACTCAAGAAGGAGATTGTTAAGTCTTCTAATACTAAATCTTCAAGCAACATCCTAGAGTTTTCTATGATAAAGATGGTTGGAAAATTCAACAAAGTGGCAAAAGGAAATCCACATCTAATATTCAGAAATACCAATTGAGCACCAAAATCCCCTGTTAACACTTGAAATGGTCCAGTAACATGGTAACTAGAAATTTGATCACCATCACCACAAATTCCTCTCTGTTTTGGCTAGTGCATGTTGACCACAGCAGGGAACTCCTGGATAATCTCAGCCAAAACATGAATTCTAACTTGCCAAACCAAACTCAGATCTGTGTAATAATTGAGGGTAAAACAAGCTAAAAGGTGTAGATTTACACTTAAATTTATATTTTGAAGCTCATTTTCCTTTTTTGTGTTTTCCCAAGGAAAATCTCTGGCACTTGTAGTCTATGGGTGGTACACAATGTGAACCTGCCAGTGTAGGGTTGAGTGAGACACACAACATAGGAGGCCAATGCATAGTATTGATTTCAATGCCTCCTTCATTTAGCTCAAGGAAAAAATCCACTTGTGCTAGCCCACTGGACTTGAAAAAATGTTTTGAACATCTTGTACCATTTCAAAGCACTTAATAAATATTGAGATTACTGGTGCCTTGCTAAACCTATGAAGTCCATGTTGGGCGAACATTTCCCAAGTGAGGTTTGAACCAAGATGGGGAGGATATAAAAACTTATCCTCTTAATCACTCCAACTGAATCATATTAACAAGATTGCATGAACATATACATGCACCTTTGAATGATTTCATACTTTTAAGAATTTTGACTTTATGACTGAATTACAGATCAAATGTTAATTTCAATCTTCACATATATTATCTTGATTCCTTGTACTAAGGTCTAAAAAAAAGTTTACAGATCTATTTTGGCTGAAGGGTCAAAGTGGGTTTGGGACTTCGAAAAGACTCATGAGTCAACCCAGAAAAGCCTAGTAAAGTACAAAATATAAAATTTACAAAACTTCCAGAAATATATATGTAGTTTATGTTCAACTTTGATATGAAACTTTACAATGTATATAATGAAAAATTAATTTGTTTGGATGTCTGTAATTTTATTATGATGTACATGATGCATAACGTATGCCATGGAACATGGTATGAAGAAACAATTATGTTGACATTAGAGTCTCTGTGCTTATCCTAAACTTTGGTAAAGGCTTCAGCAATAGAGTTCAAAATAGTCTGAGAAATTCCACTTAAATACAACGTTATCATCCAACTAGTGCTTGCCCTATTCTTGTAGCTTAGGCTGGGAAGATACATGATATCCATTTGACAGTAAGATGTTGTAAACGAATTTAGATGAAAACCAAACTAGGGAGACTCAAAGAAAAAATTGAAAGGCTGAAAACATGAATGTGTACAGGTTTGTCCTTGGCAGCCAGGTTTAATACAGAAAAATAACTACACATCTATGGTTGTATCTTGTGTTCATTTCCACTGTTTGTATGGTATTGATGAAACTAGTAGAAACTCTACTTTAGAGGTCACATCACTACTATAGTTTAATGTGATTATGTTCTTGCTTTTCTAGTGTTTTGTTTCTTTTTTTTGTGATTTATACATAGCAGACTCAATAATACTGAAGTTATGAAGCTGATTTATTTCGATAATTAATATACCTTTTGAGATTTTAAAATTTCACTACAAATAACCCAGTTTAGTTTCATTGTCAACTCTTCTCTTATTTGGGTGCCTTAATGTGCAATGACATGTTTCTAGGAATGAATTCAATTCAAGGCATATTTTAAACTCGAACTCTGTCTTCCGGTGTCTTATTGGAAGTTATTTTAGTTTTCATTTTGTGTTTTCAAGTTAGATATTGTTTTCAAGTTTTTACATTTATAATTTTATTGCAATGTGGAAGATTGATCAGGGCAGTACAGGGACAACCCCGAGATAGGGTGATCACAAAAAGGGGCCAGTGGAAGAACATGTAAAGTGCCAGCATTTCTCTATCTTCAGGTATTTTAGTTATTTACATAATTGAAATAATATTAATTTTGTTCAAATATGCAGACACCTAGACATGGTACACCTGATGATTCCCTGTATGAGGAAGAGCTTTCTTCATCCCCATGTCCATTGCTCTTGCTGCGAAAAAAGGTGCAAAAAGAAACATTGAAATTTGATAGTTTGGTAGATGCACCTCAAACACCTGGAACAGAAGTGAGGATTAAACAACTTATGACCCAACTAGCAACATATCGGGTAATAATAAAAAATCAAAAGGATATTTTTTTGTTCTACATGAGATGAATTGTGATAGTTTGATTTTAATTTTGCATTAGCTATACTAACAAAAATTTCTTTTGTATGTAGCATTATCTGACACTTGGTGAACCCAGTGTTGGTAGTAGTGGGACATAAGGGAAAGAGATTTCCAAGCAACCCTCTCGTACACCTTCTACTCCTTTAGGTGCCAGCCAAGAAACACACCCTACCCAAGTAGACACCCAGCCAACCGCTGAACGCGTTGGCAGTGATGAGGCTGATATGGCCAACTATATTATTGCGTTTCCTAGAACTACATGTATCAGCTCCACGAGCACCATTCATGGCACATTTTTGGTGAATGATGAAGGTATCCCTATAAATCATGTACAACTCCCAGGTAAGTTTTAGTATTTTAACTATTTCATGTACTCTATGTAAACTATATTTTATCATGATCTTTATTTTCAAATTCATGATAATATCTTTTTTCTGTGTAGGAAACAATGAGTTCTACCAGTTTTTGGAGAGTAAGGTGTTGTATATTTTTGGCCCAACCATACGCACAGGGTGGAATTCATAGAATTCCAACCTGAAAAAAGAACTTCTAGATTATCTAGAAGGCCTTTTTGGGGTGGGCACATTTGACAGAACAACAGTGGCTCAGGTAGTTGGAAAATACTTGAAATATACCAGGGACACCTATAGGACGCACTTGAAATTTAACCATAGATACGATCGTCATCTCACAGTTTCAGAGAGTGAGTGGAGAGCACTCATCCATGATGGAAAAGAGAAAAGGGAAAAGAAAGAAGGAAAAATGGGACCCGCAAGGTAAATTACAACTTTAATTCAATAGCTTTAATTTTCTCTATTTCTAAAATAAAAGTGTGCTACGTCATATCTTACTTGAATATTTTGGTGATAGGTTGCTTGGCACCTCGAAGGAAACCAAAGCTAGGATTGAAAAAAAGGGCCATCACAAGCTAGGCTAGGGCGGCTACTTGAAATTAGTCACAAGAATTGCAAGTAGCTAAACATCTTATAATTAATTGTATCACCTTCCAACGGTTTTGTAATCCTATCAAATAAAATTAAAAATACACAATCATATGTAATGTAGGGTGATGACTTCAGAACAAAAACTACAGAGGAAGATAAAAATATCACTTTCCATTCCGGCTATCAAGCCGTAGTTGAACATCGCAAAAGCTTGGGGCAGGTCCCAAGATCCAGAATGCCTGATAAGGTAAAACATTAACCTATCAATATGTTTTTTTTCGTCCATAAATTTAATGTCTAACAAAAATTTTTAAATTAGGGGAGAAATACTGTTGACGAGGAAAATAACCCAATTGTAAAGCCAGATGTAGATGTTTCTCACGTGCAATCTGATCATTGTAGTGGGGACAAGGCCAACAATGCTACTATTAGTGAGGGCCGTGACGGTAATTAATTTCCACTTATAATTTTTTCTAATTATACCTTGATGGTTGTCCTTATAATGTTTTTTTTGTTTAAATGATAGAGAATGTTTCCCTTGAGGATCTTACCACTAGAGAGGAAGATAGGGTAATAGTCCCAACGGTGACAACTGGTGCACTAGGTAAATAATCTCATTGTAATTTTTTTTATTAATATTACCGAACTAGTTCAATGATATTTAAAAACTAACAATTAAAATGTAATATTATCTGTTTTTGTAGGCAATGCCCCATAACTGGATGAGACCAGACATCGTGACTACGCAACTAGGTCAGCAGTGTAGGAAAGGCATGAAACAGGAGTAGAGCACAATGATATTGATGATGTAATTAGGAGCTTTAGAAATAGGAAGAAGAAAAAGAAAATTTGATAATGTAAAATATTGTATTATTATAAGACAAACATTTATATACTTGGAACATTTTTTTGCGTTATATAAAAAACTCATTTATCATACTATTTTTAGTCAAGCATTAATTTCAATGTTTCCTTGCGTACTTTTTGTTGCATTGTTTTTTTATTAGTTATTGATTATTTTTTTTATGCTTATGAAAGTAAAAAATGAAATATAGATTTGGTATTGCGGAATTGAGAGTGATGTGAGGTGGGGGGAAGGGCCATAAGAGCTTCCACCTTCACGTGGTTGGCCCTGTTTAGTTGAGAATAATTTATTGGAGTGATTTAATCTTGGAGCAAACCTCCCTCGATCCAACGTAGCAAAAAAAAGTCATTGTTGACTTAGTTGCTACTCTTTTAGATCGTGGGAGGCTTGTTCCAAGTTCATGCGACTCTAATAAATTGTTCCTGAAATGAAGAGGAGATTATTTAGGTATTTTTTCACATTTTCAACATATGTTCTAAAATTATCATAAGAATGCATCTTAGAGTAAAAAATACTACATCAATTACTTGTATTTATTGTATAGATAATGATGGATTTTGATTGACTTGGTAGTGCAGGTAAAAATCCTCTTGCATCATGAGCAATACAACTTGTCAACCAGGGTCATGTCCAAGATATTTTTTCTTGTGTGCTTGACCAGGTTCATAATGTCACATTTTGTTAGTTCATTTACAGTTCATAATCCAATTATAAGCTTGTTCATGATTATTATCTTGGTTTTTTGTATGTTTTTTTTCATCTATTTGATTGTAAGCAACTCTACATGTTTTCTATTGTTCACTATGATTTCTCCATTTACCACTCCTAGGATGAATCTGACTTTATTGTTACATAGGTTACTTTATTGTTACATAGGTTACTTTATTGTTACTATAATTTCTCCATTTACGATTTCATAGGTTACATCATGTAAAGTTGTCAATCTCAGGTTGGTGATGAGCTTTAGTTCTCCAGATTTGGGGATTTTATGATATTTTCTCCCTCATGTCATTCCTGCATCACCTCGTTGTTTGAGCATGCCAATTGTCTACCACTTGTACCAATTGGCACATGTCAATCTCTGAGTGGTGCCACATTTCACCTATTTTTGGCCCACTTGACCACCTGAAAAACTCAAATCCACACACCATGTGTCTTTATCATGGAGTGCCACATGTCCTAGATATTTTAGATGCTAACATCATTCTTCTAATGTGTTATGTCAACCAATCACAGTGGTCCATGTGGCCTTATGCCATGTCACCAGTCTGGAAGAGAGATTTGAGCCTTTTATTTTCATGATTTTTCTATTCTAATTTTTTTCTTCAAGAGGGGAAATCCCTTTTGCAATAGATGGGGATTTTCCCATTTCCCTGGAGTCATCTCCTAGGACACCCTTCAAGCCAACATCCAAGAGTAAATCTACAACTCTTTGTTGTTTCCCTCTTGCCCTTGAGTTATGTGCTTCTAGAAGACTAGTTAGGGCACTCTTCTAGCCCTTATCCCATTGCTTCATCATTGTATCAGCTTCTCCCACAGGCTGCTTCTATTTTTTGTCCATTTAAAGGAAGAAAACACTACCTTAGGGTGATGTTTCTCCTCAACTATCCCTACCACACTTATGTACCAACTAGCAATATGAATGTTTCCCTTACTTATGGGGACACCCCCTATGCTACTGCACATTCAATTCTAGGAGCTACTTGCTAAGGAACACTCCTACACTATGCCTAACGACCCTCCAAACTATCCCTCTAACTATTGTTGTATCAACCTCCCTTCTTGGTATTTTAGACAAAGGTGAGCCTTACATCATCAAGCACATAATGCTATCACAATACTCAAACCCAATCCTACATTTGTTCTCCAAAAACTTCTCTTCCAATTACTTAAAATGTGATCTGTATTTTTTGAAGAACTCAGCCCTAGTTAGGGCACCTATCCTTGCTCAAATCCACCCTTCCTCCCACCTGTAAGCCTTCTTATTTATGTGTTCTTGTTGGAGATAGTTGTAGCCTTATTGTGGCTTGTAAGTACCTCTAATGGCCTCGCTACAGGATAGTAGCACATTTATATTTGTAAATGAAACTGAGCAGACATAACATGGACCTAATTTTCCCCAAGGAATAATGTTTAGACTTGGACTTCTCCTCCTAGCCATGATAGTCCATGGTGAGTAGAATGGAATGGTTAAAGATGCTTTTCTGTTGCGCAACAATTCGGGACCTTGCCTAGTCTTGAAATTTAAATAAAATTAGGGCTATGGCAGCCTCCTACTCTGCCTCTTGGGCCTTGGTACTGATGCATACAGTAAAATTGATCATATGAACTAACCAAGCCCTCTACAACCATATTTACAATCTCTTTTGTTCTTAGGGAAAATATACCTCTGGAACAAACTAAATTATTTATAAGGCTAATTTCTGGTCCTGGAAACATTGTATCATTGAATATGAATGTACTATCTACCACCTTATCCAATGGCTAGAGTTTCAAAATTCAATCTATGTTTTTTTGTAATTAACAATGGGCTTGGCAGGGTAATCAAGGAAGGAGAGATGATCTCAAGCTAATCAACTGGAATTTTATTCCATAAAGAGCCTACACAAATTATTTACCATAAAAAAAGTAAAATCATAATAGGTTGTGGTTCATAGGCCCTATTGGATCTCATTCTTGTAGGTTATAAGACTAAAAGGTTGATAGGGACTTCCTTCGCAATTCTTCCATTTACAACTATTTTATATTTATGAATATATACAAGGGCTGATGTTGAAATGGGTTGTAACTTGTGAACCAAGGAGAAGAGGCCACCAAATCTAAACTTTCAGGTAAGGAGAGAACTCTGTAATAGGTGAGAAACAAGTTTGTATAATGTCCTCTAAGATAGTGTGTGGGGGAAACTGAGGGTGATACAAAAAAAATGATGGAGGAGGTTTATAGGAATCCTTTAAAATTGTTGACCAAACCTTGGATTGCAATCATAGAACATAATGATGTTTTTGGATAAAAGTGAAATAATTCTTTTAATCTTTAGGATCAACCTGTACTTGATATTATATTTATACAATAGGTAAGTGTTGTTTAATGCATCATATTAGGCCTTTAAATCATATTGGTAAGGTTGGCCAAGCATCATACCACAACAATTCATATTGGTGACATCACGAGTGATGTCTTTTTCCACAAATTTATGAATAAAAGTAATTAAGACAATGCATATGTGAGTGATATGAGAAGAGTAACTGTACATCCAAGTGCATTTGGATGAGAATGAAGAGCCACTATAATGTCAGTGTATTGATAATAGATTTGACAATCAAATTCTCTTATGAGCCATTGTTGAAGATGCAAATAGTGGAGAAATCATGGCAAAGATGTGCACATATGATAGACACAATATCTTAGGCCTTCTAGGTAGTTGTTAAATTTAGACAGACATGGTATGTTCTTATGTATAATGCAGTTTTACTTAAAAATTTCTTATAGGCCTATTGGATGAGAGCAGGAGAGAAAAATAAGGGGCTTCAAGAGACACAATAAAAAAATAGGAAACCTAAAAGAAAAAAATGGCAAAGGAACCGAATGGTAGTGATTTAGTAGTTATAAAAAAAAAATGCTATAGAACATTGACTCTCATAACATAGGCCAAGAAAAATTTGGTGATCATATTCCTGCCCCCCACTGGTAGGGTAATCTTGAGACTGTGCTACCTAACTAGCCTAGTTTTCTATTTTATGGCTGTTGATATCTTGAATGCTATCTTGTAAATTTGGTATAGAACATGTCGATTGGTGAAACAACATCTATATAACTATTTTGTAGTATTCTCTAGATAATTTGGTTTTGGTATGGAACCTTGTTCCCAGTGGGATACATATGCAATTGAATCTCAACCCTTTCCTTGAATATTTGTTAATTGATTAAGCATATTCTAATGTTTGAGAGGAAAGAATATAAGATTCATTTTTATTTTTTGGGATGAATGTAATGGGTGCTGGAAACTCTACTCTGCTTGATAGTCCTAGTATTATGTTGGAGTTGCTTATTTGTTGAATGCTATGGGGCAAATCTCGTGCAAACGTTTAAACATCTTGATGAGTTACATTCCATTTGTGTAACTATTTCTTGGCAGTTTCAACATTCTGCATAGTTTGGCTTTGATGTGGAATCTTCTTCATAGTGGGACAAGCATTTAAGTTAATCTCATCTCTTTCCTTAAATATTTTCCATCACTTGAGTGTCTGATATCATTTCAGGGGCTGGAATATGAGATGCACTTTTAGCTTCTGGGAATAGGTGTAATTTGTTGGGGGATTTCTTCTCAAATTGTGAGGGAGTGAGACATAGTAAAGCTCGATGGATATGTTGGGTAACTAATTGGTGATGGTGTAGAGGCTGGTACCTGTGGCCCTGGCCTATGATATGAGTTCAAGCTTGGATAGTCTGTTCCATAAGTTGTCTACATCTATGCAATTGATTGCATTTGTGGAGATATTGTAGGATTGTAGTATTAACTTCTCCTTGGCCATAATTTTTCAAGTTCTGATATAGGTCCTTCATTCTTGTTACTTTATACGATTACTTGTCCTTTTGCGTTCAACTTTGAAAATCTTCAGAATGAACAATTAAATCTTCAATCACATTTCTTCATCGTACTTTCATACACCTGTAAATACACTTATAATGAGATCCCAAGTGATGAAAAAGATAAAGGACTAAAAATTGAAGGTATTGGGTCTCTGTAATTATTGTCAAGATTGAGAGTTCAATCAATTAACATCATTTCAAACAAACTTTTGGATTCTGGGGTCCTCCTCTTGAATCTAGAAGAGGATCTCTCCAATATGTGCAAAGATGGATATTGCTCTTTGAAAAGCTTGGTAATGATATTAGGGTAGTTATGAAGGCCAGGGTTTTGTTTTGTTTTGGATGGTTGGGCATGGAAATACTTCATAGAGGGAAAGTCCTAAGTGCAAAAGTTTCAAAAGTGAAAGTTACAGAAAAAATTAAACAGTTTGTGGGAATAAATATATAAATCTCATGTTGGTACAATCACAATGAGCTATGGAAGGTCATATCACAAACTGATGAACAACAACATCCAAAGTATGATCCAAAGCAAATCATCTACTAAGATTAACAGAGATTAAAATGATCAAACAAAACATTAAAAAAAAAATGTTGGAGAAGGAAAAATAATAATTTCTTCGGAAGAGATTTATAGATGGGTCAACCAACCATAAATGGCCATTTAAAACCAGCCAGAACGGAGGCTAACTTGTAGACTTCTTGGTAAGTTCTTATTAAAATGGCTTAATTCGGCAATCAATCCGATAATCTGGGTACCTTAAATGCTGAAAAGCTTCACATAAGGAAAGCAAAATTAACTTAAAGATCGAGATAATGCTTTTAAACACGTACGCACAAATTAACTGAAGAAAACTTTCGAATACGCACAGGAAAAGAATCCCAAAATGGAACAAACACTATCTTCTCTAACATCTAACTAATAACAAATAATGGAAATGTGATGGGGGTGATATTTGAGCAACGAAGGATGAAGAATATAAACATTCCTAATACCATTTAATGTATTGAATCATTCTTAAATAATAAATACGAAAGAAAACATTAAGATAGAAAGATTCTACATTGAGAAGGATTATATTTCTGAAGAGTCTATTACTGTGCTTTATTTCTTTCTAGGAGGGAAAATGAACAATATGGCATACACATAGGATAACGATTTAACAAAAGAAAAAGCAATTCTGATGTGTTGGGCGGAGATCCCAAGAAATATCTGTTATTATGGGCAATTACAATCTTCAAATTACAATGTTTGATTCGTAATCATCTTTATATTCAACCCTAACTATACCAAGAAAGCAAGGCTTTAGGGGCGTTAGACACTATGCCTAAACAAATTAGCTCAAGTGTATTTCAAGATTCTATGACAACATTCTCATCTTAAGAAATTACTTGGGGCGGTGAGGCTACGAAAAATATAAGAAAATTATGCAGGTAGAACACAATACATAGAAATATGGGGAAAAATTCTAGGTGGATATTCATTAATAGCTACAAGCAATATCTGACTAGATGGCTTTGTTGAAACACCTGAAACTCATATATTTGGGAATATCGCAGATGTTGATATTGAATATCTTGAAGTATCAACGAATATTTGAAGCAGATATTCTAAAGCAATAATACAAATATATTATTCTTAAGATAAGTTGGGGCCATTGAGTGATATCATTATTGAAATCAATTTGTCAAGTTATTAGCGGTGGTGACTTTATACGATAAAACATGGGATTTTCTTTAAGCGTGTTTGTTCAGGGATTAGGCTTTGATAAGCGTCTGTATTAATCATGTGTGTCTTCAATCTTTATTACTATTGCTTTATTCTCATTGATACTCTTAAACACTATTAACAAAGATAAGCAGTGTCTTGTTAAAGGTATGGCTTGGCGGGCTTTTGACATCAATTCTCATGAACAGTGACGATGTTGAATCAACAGTATTGAATGGTTTCCCCTTTTAGTGGCTTGATAACGAGCGTCTTTCCAACTGAAAGCCTGCCGTGATACAACAGGAAGCCATTGAAAACCACATAAAACAAAAAACAATTAAGAAATCATGAAAGGGGTTCAATGCCTGAAGCGGTATAATGGCGGGATGAAAATAATAACGATGAAATCATAAACAAAGGATAGCGGAAGAAAAATAAAACGTTTTGAACCGTTCATTGAACCGTGGGCGGTCGGAATCTGGTGGAAGAATATAATAAAATTAATGAAAAGAGATCGTTGGTCGCGCGATTAGCGCTACAACCATTCGCTCTATGGTCGGATAATATTGAAGCAGATATTGGGTGCAAATATTGATGGACACTGCGGTCGAGAACAAAGGATGGTCGTGATCAGGCCATTGATTTAATAAATTCTATGATGATCTGCAACAACATCGATTGAAACACAATTTAAACCCTTTCACCGATTATTGTTGATGATAAAGACCGGATCGTAATGAAAGATGAATAAAATAATCACAAAGAAATGGGCTGTTCGTCGTTCGTGAACCGTGGATCAAGGACGAATCAACAAATGGAAAATGGAATGGGAAAACCGCTGACACATATATAAACCGAACTTTCTTTTAAATAAACAAAAGGTTTTATGGATCAAGGTGAAAAACATATATACATGAGATAAACATGGCTAAAATATTTGAATGTGTAATTGATGGATAAAGTTTATATATTGAGAGCCTAATACATAATCGAATGAGCTGGTCTTGGTCAACCCATTGAAATTTCCCCAGTTAGGTTAGCGATGGGGTCTTTTTTGAACTAACCATTTTGTTTTAACATATGTTTGTCATTAAATCAAACTTTGGAAAAGAAAATTTTTAACAATTTGAGAAAAAATGGTCAAAATGAAAATATTACACAAGGTTTAACGCCGAGGGCGGGCAAGGTTATATGAAAAATAATAACGATCGGGGGAATGTTAACGACAAGGCTAATAACAATGAGAACATGAAATGCTTAAGACACCGTCTTTGAAAGTTCTTTTAAATAAATTACTTTTATACTTGTGTTAACAAAATGATTCCAGGACCAAAAGCATATGAGTGAAAATGGTTTGAGAGCTTGTTAAGGCTTAGGTCCTGTGGTAGAAAATTATTTTTATGAAAAATTTTAAGGTTTTAAATGGATTTGAAGGTTAAAACCCATCTCAAAAAGTTTTAAACCATGTCGAGAGGATTTTATAAAATGGAAAAACTTGCTGAAAAATAGAAATAATACTGGAAAGAAATGTAAATGAGGTTAGTTATGAATAGGAGAAAGGGAAAAATGATGGTTTTCTTGTTGATTTCTTACAATCCTTGGAGGTGTATGGAAAGCGGTAGAGATTTTAAAATAGGGAAAACATGAAGACACAAAGGTCTTCAGAAACAATTTTGTTAGTAAATTTGTTCCTTGGAAACTCAAAAAAGTCTTAGCCACCTTTTGGTATAACAAAATATTGTAGGTAGCTATGGAAATTAAACTCACTGGGGATAGTGCCTTGAAAAACATCAAGAGAATCTGAACATTCTGGGATGATTATTACTATCATCATTAGCTGCTATCATACTGTGATTAGACAATACTATATAAAAACATGTCTGGCAATGAAAAACAATAGACCTTTTGTCAACAAACATATCCTTCAATCTCAGTTCTTGTTTTCTTCAAAATTACACTTGGATTGGCAAACTTTCTGTTCTGATTTTATTCTTTTGAAAGAAAAACGTCTAATACTACTTCTGCTCACCTTTTTCATCGAACTGTCGAGATAACGATTTGGCTAGGATATTTTCTGGTCATCTTTGTTGAAAGTTCAGAACGGTCAAAAAACTTTTCATTCTCTAAGTTCTACAACGAAGGTAAAAATAATCTGATCAAGATTAGTGCAGCAAGCTTTTCTTCAGTCTGTAACTAAAGACAAGGCACATAGTTATTGTTGCAAAAATTAAGTGAATAGAAACTTAAGATACGAAATTTATTCTGCCTTCTTTTCTTTCTAACTATTGTTTTTAATTTTGTTTAATTTTGTCTCTTTCTTACGATATCTGATTCGTTTGGGCAAATTAGAACCGTTTCTCTTTTGCTGACTCAGCTCCATGATTTGATTCTCTCTTTGGAAACTTTAATTCTGATTTTACGGTTGTTTTGAACCTTAATTTCCTCTAATCTATCTCTTGATAAGCCAAGATTAAGCAGTTTGAAAATCAAATTCACTAGCGAAGGTTAAGCAATTGTTCAAGATTAAACAGTTTAAATAACTAAGTGTGTTTGTAGGTGATTTAACACACACTGATTTATTTCTCTTTGCAACGTAAATTTGTTTCGCTAACATTTTCATTTCATATCTTTCTTCTTTCTTTGTTTTATTATTTTTTATTTTCACCTTTGAATCGATAGTGGATAAAATATACTAATAAAAAAAAAAAAAGAAAAAACAAACATATCATATGAATCAAGAAGTAATGGCAAACGTAAATGATGTGGAATACAAACAATCATTCATCAAGCTCTTCGTAGAAAGAATACGTTGTTTTCATTAATTTGAATATGAATGAAATAAAAACCAAATATGGTTTTCAAATTTATGCTTTCCATGTCTTCCTCTTTGGGTCCATACAAACTTTGTCCCAGTCCTTGAAGTTAAGCACTATACGTAAAGAGCTTCTTAACGTCATCGTATTTAAATGTTTTGTTTTACTTCCTCCGGATGCGAAAGTCGATGGTCTGGTTATTCTTCTAATCATCATTCTGCTGGTCGCAATTCTTGGATAAACTTCATATTTGTACAGAAGCTGTAGGAAGATTACTATCAACCATATGGCTGATGACATCAACTGGAGTTGCCCAATTTGTTCTTTATTCGTGCAATTCTTTGTTCGAACTTTGTGTCCTCTAGGTTCAATTATATTCCTGCAACGTGGAAAATTCTTAGGTCCATTACTAACAAGGTAATAGTTTGTTGAATACTAGTGTTATCTGGTATTTAATGATCAACTGTTTCTTTGATCCGCTGTTGCATTACTAACGATGATCTTGAGACAACCAAATGGAGGACAACCAATTATATGAACTTTATAATAAGCTGAATCATTGACACCCCATAAAGATAACTATCCATAACGAAATAGTCATGTGATGGGATCATCTATCTTGGGCGAAGAAGAATGATGGTTTACCTATATTCAAGTCACTTTATTGAAAAGACTTCAACGTTAAGTTGGATATGAAGAAGGGTATCGTGCTATATTGCCCTCAAACAAATGGCATTTTAGCGATAGTTGTCGAGCTGTAAACGCTGGAAAAAAGAATTGATGACAAAACAAATATCAAAAATTTTGTCTCCAGTTCTTGTTCATTCGTCGTATCACATCGCAAATTCTGTAGCAACCTGCGCATCAAACTGAATGGCTATTTAGCAAATATACTACTTCCAGCCGAAACCCTTTATCTTACAGTACAATACCTTTAGGTTCGAAACCTTGCTGTTTTAGAGCAATCCGAAGGGTATATTGGTTATAAAGAAAAACATAATGATATCGACGCGCCAGAGAGTTATAAAATGGTTTTCAATAATGAGAACGAGAACTAACATGGCTGCTTGACATTAATCATATTAATATCAAGAACTTTAAAGTGGGTTTATTAGTTCATCTACTTCATTAGCAACCTTTAGTGAGTTTAGTGGGGTTTCTCTCTAAATCATATTAGAAACAACAATCTACTTACCTCGCACCGTAAGGTCTGTTGTTTAAGTTATGTCTTTACTGGTGAATTAAAGGACAAAAGCGATGATGTATGATGAAAGATGTTATGTACTTTAGAAATATTTCAATGCTTTATACGTAACTGCCTGTAATATTATGTTAAAGAAACTCTCAATATTATGCTAAAATACAACAAGCTGTCTTTCGCTCTTGTTAATAGTTTCTTGCAAGGGCGATGACAAACAAACATATTAAGTCCTGAAAAGAAAGATATAAAAATCTTTTTGAAAAATAAAGACTTTGAAGCAGGTGTTTTAGTTAATGCTTGCTATGACTAAAAAGTTCTTTCTTAAAGTCCATTTATCTTGTCGTATTATTATACTTGATATTTCTGAAACTACGCAATTAAAGGTGAACAACACTAGTAATCTTAATGAAAAAGCTACGCTGCTGATATTTACGAGATGAAGGTTATAATATTCATAATCTCTTGGTGTCTATGTATGTACGAAACAATATTATCCAAGCGCACGGCAATTGACCGTGTCTTCACTGGGTTTGAAGACCTTCATTATTGCCATATTACAACATATAATGTTAAATATTTTCTTATCGTACAGCTCTGATGCTTCATCTGGTCGAATATTGATGAAAATGCCGTTCTTAAAGAATACTATGTCATAGCTCTGAAAGGTTCTCAAGCGTTCATTAGACAAAACATCTTCCATACGTAAATTTGCTGAGAATATTGTTGTCTTTAATTAATCGGAAAAGGTAGTTCGCATTGGTTATTAAAGATAACCTCAAGCAAAATCCTCTTAAGCCCCACCACCATTTTGTAAATGTGATCCATTTTTAGTAAAGGTAGTTGTCTTATTTTAAACTTTGTTTAAATCTCTAAAAGTCTATAAAACTTTGATTTCTCCAGGTCTTCTTCTTGAGACACGATTAGATACCCATAAGAATATCGCATGAGACAATAGTAAATATCTACATTTCTAGTCTCATCGAACGTACTTGAAGCAGGTGAAGTTTATTTCGCAGTTTTGTTCGTGGATTTTTAGTTTTCTTTCAGAAATTTGTCTTTGTATTATTTAATTAGGATTTAAGATCTTCATATCGCGTACAGCTTAACAAAATTATACGAACAACTCTATGTATTTGAAGTTCAATAACATTTGTAAAATTTGATAATTTTGATCATTTTAGTTTTATCTATTTTATTATTATCCTCTATTAGTCTTCTACAGTTGATTTGCAGTTTAACCATACATGTTCATCGAACAACACCTCCTCTAAAAGCGTTGAATATTCGTAAATTACCTACATCTTTAAAATGCAAGTTTATATTCTTCCCATTCTATTCATAATTAAACTTTGTTCTATTTGAATAATAAGTTAATCTTAGCGGATTGAAAACGTTCTATTACCAAGAAAGTTTTCTTCTTTCTTGGTCTGTATCATAGTAAGATCTTGTTGTGGGATTCGACTCATTTCTATGAATTGCATGAAAGTCTTCTGTTGTTTGTCATTGTCAGCTTTTCCAATGTTTTCATTATCAGAACCTTTCAAAGTCTGATTTATCGAGTTGTATTGTCTCAGGTCTCATAATGATTAGACATATCACTGACATAAAAGCTAAGGTATGAAGCCATAATATTCTTTAAGCAGGATGAGCAAGTTTGACTCCTCAATGTATCGCGGATCATGACATCATTGAAGTAGGCTCTAAAATGCGGGATGGTGCATTATACTCCCATTAGCTGTTGAATGTTCAAAATCGTACATTAATTATGCAACTCTAATTTCTTCAAGATGCAAGCCTAAAGAAAAGTTCATACTACTGTGTTGTTGGGTTCTTCAGTTTAATTTACGCAAGACCATTTAGTGTGGTTGTTTTAGGTGTTAATAGTCAAACACCTTTAGTATTTCAAATGTATTCGTAAATATGCTATGAAATGCCGGTTTTAAATACGTTGCATGAGTTTCATACTATTACTGGTATATGCAGTACATTCATGATTATTTTCCAGAATTAGTTGTTGACTCCTCACGGTCTGACAAATTGAAGATGATGCAGAAATGTTGAACCTTACCAAATTTATTAAGTCTAAAAATGGACTCATAATAAGTCGTCTAGTTTTATGCTTTGTTTACTAATGTTTTCATGTGTTGTTTGAACCATCTCTGTATCCTCTTTCTTCACTGTAAGCCTTTATAATTATTGTTAAAGTGACTTTCTCACTAGGTTTCATTGTTAAACATGATAAAGATAAAATATATATTGACATATTATATAGGAGGTTTGTGGTAAATATTGACTTACACACCAACCATATGTGCATATGAGACTCTGTAAAGTCTTCGGTAAATTAGTAAGGATGGTCGCATATGTCATGTCCATCATAGTCCTGCTTAGCTCCCAGGGATGTGACTAATAGCATTCCATACTTTGGGGGGACATAAATACTAGCAATGTCCATGAGTAAACATTCGCAGAATGCGACAAATTATACAGGTGCCAGTCAATCCTGGACATTTTACTCTATTTGAGTCAAAAAGATGCCTGGGTCTTTGTAGGGTCTGGTAATTCTCGCTTGAGCTCTCCATCACAACTTTAGGCATTAAATTATGAGAAACCTAAGGATCTTGCACTGCTTTGGTGTGTATAATTTTGTCATGGATGTTTTCAAACTCATAAAGAGGGCTGGTCCCTCTTAGAAACACCACTTTAATCTTAGGGCCAAAAATCAACTACTGATGAGTCATCACTAAGATTAACTGCTACTCACTCTCTATGTTTAAAAACCTTCAAGTCTGGTTCCTGCTACTATGTATTCAGGCGTGCTCGGATTAATGGAACATAGATTTTGATCTTTAAAATTTCATGACTGAAAAATTGAAAGGGTTTGATTCTTTGAAGCACTTGTTTAACCTTATTAAGATGTCACTCCTCAATTTACAACACTGATTTGTTTTAACGGCTTTAACTATTTAGAATGATACTAAGCCCAAAATGTTATTACTATTGGTCTCTTCCTCTGTTTTCAATTTTGAGTGTTTTCTCATGTATACCAATTGCATGACCACCTTTGTCTTTGTTTCATTGTTTAAGGTTTGTCATGTAGTCTTTCTCGCACGAAAGTTCTCGAAGGGTTTTGGTGTTGGGGCTTGTTGGCAGTGCTTCTAATTGTATTCTCTTTGAGTTCTACAGCAGCATTCCATGTCTAATGTTAATTTCTTTGTTATCATCTCTCTTTTATTAATCGTAAGGTGTGTAAAGACACTTCATTTGTTATCATAATGAACCTCAAAGTCTCATCCTCTTCCCCCAAACATGTTGATATCCTCTCCTAAGTATATCTGTTTTCTCACCCATAGTTTGATGAGGAAGAGTGATCTGTTGATCATCTTCTGGTGTTTGGAGTTTAGTTCTTCTTGTTCGGTTAGTTCTGTTAGAACGATTGATTTTGATTTCTTATTATTCTGGTATATGTGTCATCTCTTTCATCATTTCTTCCATCATTCTCTCCATTTTTGAGTTGAAATGAAGAGTGCATAGTTCCTCTAAAGATATTCCTACTAGCTTTCATTATACTCTCTTCTCCTGAGTTAACTACAGAGAAAACACCTCTTTGCATATCTTGAAGGTATAAAAATCTTTCTGCAAGTGAATATGTACGTATACAGATCAAACCATCAAAATTTGACTTAGTGAATACTGAAAGTTTTAGTTGTGATGCTGTTATAAGCAGCTGTGGTAGTACAATAAATTGTACACTTTGAGGTTCTATAGAGATTTTATAGTGTTGAGGATAGAAGATTCTTTCTCACTTCCCATTTGTTTAGAATGTTTGATGAAGGAAGCAGAGGCCATTAATACTACTGCAGTTCGCCTGACCAGCTTTCTTTCTTATAAAACTTTGACAAACCATTCAACAACGAATCATCATCAATTTGTTCTGTCAAAGTAGTCATTCATCTTGTCCACATATTGAGATATTTTATAGTATTACTAACATCATAATAGAATTTGGGTGATGAGTCATGGAAAAGATTAGCTGACCAAACCACAGAAGGACCAAAGAAACATGTAACATGTTCCACTTGCGGTGGAGGTGGATTTACGAGAAGGAAAGTGGTGCAAGGTGAAAGTGGTTTGAACGATGGAATGTAAGGTGGTAAAGTAGATGGACCGAAATCATTGTTGAGGACAGTGGATGAAACACTAAATTGTGAAAGAAATATGGAAAATAAAGGTGTTGTTTCACACTAAGGATATTCACTTATTTAAGAGATGAAAAATGCAGAAAATTAGTCTATTAATTATATCATCATTATTAGTACAAAATGGGTTCACTAAGTGGGTTTGTGATTGTTGCGGTGAAAGATTTTTAGGACTGAATTAGGCTCTCCAAGGTGATCGAAAACGATTAATAATTTAACTTGAGAAGTTTCAAAGAATGCTTTGGATTATCAACTATCTCGGGTGAGTTCAGGCTGCGGGTGGGCTCTAGTGTGAATCTTTTTCAAAGAAGCCACTATGCCATTGTTTAGACTAAAATATTCAACTAGATATGACAATCTTGGAGGGTTAATAATATTGTTTTTACCAATTTTAAATACGATCCTCAGTGAGTTTGAACAGTTTGTAATGACAAAAATTCTTTCTAAGCAAGGTCTTAGATACTGAAGATTGTGGAAATCTCAAGTAAGTACGCTCCTTTCGGAAGGTAAAGGTCACCTGGTCTCGCTGTTGTTTAATTCCCATCTGAGAAATATTTTTAGGTGTTTTTAGTTGTTTTATTTATAGTTTAAAATGTCTGCTTGCCTCAAAACTTATCGGTTGTAAAACAAAACCAGTCTATCCTTATAGCTAAGCTAGCACGATTTTCAAAGGTTGAGTAAACTTAAAATAATGTAATTGTTGACAACTAGTTTGTCCTTTTGATTAAACAAGCTCCCATCGCGTTGTATTCTTCATGATGTGAAAAAAGGCACTTTTATATAAAAATGTCTCCAAATAAAAAGTTTTAAGGGCCTCTAAAGGTATTAAAACATAGGTCCCCATTGGTCACCCCGAAGAAATATTAGGCCCTCTTGTAATTTATTATAAAGGTCCGAGCGATCATCTGATAACATCATTTCAGCAAACTTTTGATTCAAGATGTGCTACGAATCTGGGAAAGGAATCTCTGTGGTGTGCAGATGGATATTGTCTTTGAAAAACAGGTAATGATATTAAACTGGTTATGAAGAACCAAGGGTTTTGTTTTGTTTTGGATGGTTAGAGCATGAAAATATTTACTTGAGAAAGTCTAAGTGCAAAAAAAGTTTTAAAAAAGTGAAAATTTAAATAAATAGAAACAGTTTTGAGATAGATAAATATGTGGTTTTTAGTCATTAAGCTATGGAGGTCATGTCCAGGCTTTAATTGAACAACAACATCAGAAGTGTGAGTTAAGGGAAAATCATCTATACCACAAGATTATTGAATTAAAACAGTAAATAAGAAACATTAAAATATTTGGAGGGTGAAACTGATATTAATTTCTCGAGAGGATTTATAATTAAATTAAATAAGAAAAACTACATAAGTATTTGTTTTAAACCAACCCAAGAATAGATTATTAGACTTCTTGAACGAAGTTCTTATTAAAGCGACAATTGGTAATCAATCCGATTGTCACATGGTGCCTTCAAAAAGTGTGAAAACACATAGAAAAAACAATTAACAACAAGGATGGAATAATTAACATGTAACCTAGTCTACTTTAGATTATTTTAAAGAAACTTTAGAATACGCTTTGGAGAAAAAGATCTGGGAATCGGGGCAAACCATATCTTCTCATGGTCACTTTAATAGCAAATAATGGAAATAACATTCGAGAACAATGTTTGGAAACCAAAACCAGAAGGAAGAAACAACATTCCTAAACTGGTATATTTATATTGAATCATTCTTAAATAAACAAATCTGAAAAACATTAAGATAAAGATTTCGACTGAAGATTCTTGCTATCTGAAAATCCTAACTACCATTTAGGTACACTGTTCGAGAGGAAAATGAACAATGGCATACATGGAAAATGATTAATAAAGAAAAAGCACTTCACTAGTGACAAAACCAGGATCTAAAGCAGCTTTATATTGATGTCAAGCGTTCCACAATCTTACGATTGGCAATTTCGGTTGACAATCATCTTTCTTCAACCTAACCTCTAGAACAAGCCAGGCTTCAAAGACGATCAAACACCGTAACCACCAAATAAATATGAAAACTCAAGTGTATTTCAAAAATTCTGCAACCAAAAATTTCTCATCTTCTGTAGAAAGTACCTGGGAAAGATAACGGTGGGATACAACAAAAATATCTGGGACAATTCTGTATGATGAAGACTTCTGACCTTTAGAGGCTAAAGAAGAATTTCTGATGGATCACTACATTAAACATTTCCACGTAAATATGGCTAAATTGGAAGCTTTGTTTGACTTTGAGCTGCGTATGTTTTACGAATACTTTCTGGAAGATATTTGTTGTTGGTCTCTTCGAAAATAACTACTGGCAATCTTTGAAGCGGAATATTTCTTGAGCAATAACAACACGACTCTGTTGAATGGTTTGACTGACGAATGGCTCTGGTAGTTGAGGAATCAATTTGCACTCAAGTTGTGGCCAGAATGGAAGGCTACATGCATTAAACACTTCGGTTTTAACTACTTTGTGTTTGGTGAAGTTAGGCTTTTGATAAGCATGTAGCCGTAATCGTATCTGTCTTCAATCTTCATACGCTGCGCTATTCTAAAGCAATGCTCTTTACTTTGTTCTTTCGGGTCAGCAGTGTCTTGTCATTCATCTTGTTGTGACGCGGGCTTTCGACATCAATGTCATAGCGCGAAAAATCATTGAATCGCGATGTGAATAGTTCTGTTATTAGCCAGCCAGGAAACGTCTTTCAACCTGGCTGTGGTAGCGACAATGACTGCGAATAAACAAAAAACAATTGAAATCACCTTGAAAAGGGATGAAATGCGCTTGACCAGGAGAAGGCGTGTGCGTCCGGATGAAAAACAGCAGGTGCGGTCTGCGCAAAGAGAAAAAGATAGCGAAAAAATAAGGGCGATTTTAGGCCGTCAAATGGAACCGTGGGTGATCGATCTATCAATTATGATAAAGTGAAAAAGTGGTGAAAAGAACCTGCGCGTTAATAGCGGGTGTCTGAAGATGAAGATACGATAGTGACAAATAAAGCGGAGTTTTAGTAGGTAAGACTTGCGCGATGGGAGGAATGAGACGTTGAATGGTGAAAATGAATGACTGATTTAATGAAGAGATGTAATGAAGTCTGGCTGTTGTCGTTAAACTTTACTGATTAAACGCCTTTAAGTTAATGTTTGGCCGTTAATCACAGACCAGATAAGCAGCTGGTATAGTGATGCAAGGGTGAAACATTACGATAGGTGCTATGAACTGCATTGGATGAACTAATCATGATGAAGAAATGGAATAAACCATATGTTATAAAAACATTTTAAAAATAACAAAAGTTTTATGGATCGAAGGTGAAAAAATATATATAAAGTGAATAGCTTACATTTATGGGGCTTCTTTGGATATAATTGATGAGCTGCAAACTGTATGTAATAAGAGCCTAATATTGTCGAGCAGGCACAGATCTTGAAATCAACCATTGAAATTTCGATTACGATTGCTGATAAATTCTTTTGATCCTAACAAATTTTATTTTTAACATGTGACTTTTAGCTCATTGATAAAACTTTGAAAAAAGGGTTTTTGTATTTACAAAGGAAAAATGGGTGATAGAAATATTACACAAGGTTTAAGCGGCAAAAAGTTGAAGCTAAATTTATATGAAAATAGCAATTAAAGTTATTAGCGACAAAGCTAATATGATAAAATTTTGGAGTACAACAAAAGACTTACGTCTTTAGTTCTTTCAAATAAATTAGCACAACAACACAATAACAAATGGTTCGGACCCAAAGCATATGGTGGAAATGATTTAAAACGTAACCAAAAACTTAGGTCCTGTAATGAAACTTTGTTTTAAAAAAATTAAAGGTTTTAAATGGTTATGATTCGCCCATTAAAGAGATTTTAAACCATATAAAGGAGGTTTTTATGAATGGAAGAAAACTTGAAAAAGTGATAATAACAAAAGAAATAAATAAGGTTAGTTATGAGTGGAAAAGAGAAAAATGATGGTTTCTTGACGGTTTCTTAGAAATCACTTAATTATTAAGTGATGAAGATGCAGAATAGGATGAAAGCCTGAAGGTCTTCAAAATGAAAAATTTTGATGATAAGTTGTTCATAGAAACAAAAAAGATCTGCTTTTATTTTGTTATGTAAATAACAGGTGGCTATGGAAAATATATTAAATTGTTCAACTTAGTCATATATATAGAATAAATTAGTTGTGGATATTATTTTTGTTTACTTTTGTATGTGGTTATGGTTTAGATTGTTGTACCATGAGGTTTGGATGTTGTTCAAATACGACTCAAGCTAGGACATACCATTTCATCCACTACTAATTCTGGAAACAGCCACGGTTTGCCTTAAATTCAACACGTGCATGGGATTAGAGTTTGTCATTGAAAAGTTGTTGATTGTGATCATTGTTCCTTTTAAACTTACAACTTTGGTTGAAGTTGGTTCTTGTTGAACATGCCTTTTAGGTTACTACTGTAGCTAATTTTTAAAAATTGGAGGTATTTCTTGATTGTTGTTGATAAAAAAATCCCCCTTCTTATTTAGTAATATCACTACTATACTAAATAAGTGCAGTTATAATAAAAAAATTACAAGATTGATTAGTTCTTGTATTTCGCTTTCAATAAGCTGTTATCGCCGACAAAATACCAACAGACAATATAAAGAAGCTTAAGTTTTAGCAAACAAGGTGATTAAATCATTCATATAGTATGTAACGCCATAAAGGTAATGAATATCTCTTCGTGAAATTCTAAGATGCAAAAAAGTTACGATCAGAAACTACGCGTAGAAATCATTATACATAACGTATAAATATCTGCTTCTGTTGAAAAACCTACAAACAACAAATGTCTGCGTGCTTTATATACTTAAATCACATATGCAACGAGAAAAAATGTTATTAGATGGTCATCATATGTTCCACTCCGATATTCGTGTTGGTACTAACGATGTTGTGTTTTTGTGATATGCGATGCAAATACTGCGATGTGTGATATTTAGCAAACAAATTATGGTCGCCTTCTCCCGCTGATCTTTAGGCTCGTTAACCACAAGTTTTCATAATAGAGACACGGTGATGCCCTTTAATATTCATCAATGAGTTAGTTATCCCAATCGTGTTAATATGGACTTTGATACGATTGAAACCATTTCACATAAATAATTATGCTATGTCTTGACGTTTAAACTTTCTGTACCTTTCTTGGTCTTCTCTCGTTTGTAAATACGAGGAATAGAAAACATAAAACTATAGAAATTAGTATTTGGGATATTATAGGAAAAAATATAAAGGTTGAAAGACAAAAAAGTAAATATTGTAACCATATGAACACTACACCAACAATAGAGATCTTTTGGTATTACTAACGCGACATGTCAGTCATGAGAAAATACAAAGCTGATGAAGTTAGCTTCTGTGACTCACATAGGTCTTCTGACATCTATTAAAACTAGCTTGCTCATTCTTGCAAAGATATGGCCGAAATGAAATTATTCCTTTACTAGAACATGGTTAAATGGGTGCTGAGCAGTCGCAACGTAAACAGACAATTTAGACCGGTCATGGACTCATTGGCGTTCACTCCACAAAAGATTTGAGACTCTGTATCATTCACGGAAACCTGACTTATATCAACGACTCATGAAAGTTTTATAAAGAAAATGAAGACATCAAAATGCACCACAATTGGTCAGGAGAGAGAACCATAAAAAGGATAAACATGGTATGTATGGCTAGTTCTCTCACCTCTCCGTATTGCATTCTTCTTGCTATTCTTTGTAGACTTTTTGGGATACTGAGACATTAATAAATTTTCATTCCAGACTGGCTTCTGCATTGTTGAGATCTTGTCTTTAATACTCTTGTTATGGTTAGGCTAGATATTTAGTAACTTAAGCACGGCTATTTTAGAATACCATCTGGCTTCAACTATAGAAAATTTATCTGTACACTTATACGCATATATGATGGATGGAAATCTGTACTCTTTAAGTTTCCTTTAATGGGTTGAAAATAGACAGCTAAGACATACCCATTCATATTTATCACACAAAAAAAGAAATGTGATTCCTGTTCCTCCCTTCAACTTTACCAAATTTGTCATGGAATCATGTTACATACAAAAATATTATATGATAAGATGCTCCAAGGTTTTATAAAATAAAGGACAAATACTCACAATAATGAGATGGTTTGGAGAAAAACTGTTACATATGTCGGGGTAAAATCTACTTCCCCTCATGTCTACATATATCGGCTACGGTAAACTCATGACTCGAAAATTTCTTATCAAACTGCCGAAGGGGATTTGAATATTTGAAGAAAAAAGGTTATTTGACACATTCTTGTGACACATAGAATATTTCACTATTTGATGTAAATTGTGCATTCAAAAGTAAACAACTAACATGTTTGTTGTTCAAGTTTCCGTGTTTTGACCCCTTGTATTTAAAAAATTCCACTACGGTCAAAATAGGGTGTTTTCTAAGGAATATAGTCTTTTGTTATTGTGTTTCAACGAAAGGGACACTTAAGAGGTTCTACATTCAACTCAAATACGATTTCCTCCGGTGATTTCAAAACTCCAAAATATGTGGGAAAGGAAGGTTATACTATCCCATGGATAAATTAAACTTGGAACCATGAAGAACCAACTACGATATTGGTCTCGGTGGAAGTTGGAACATGAACGGATCTAATCTCATCCAGAAGAAATAAGGAAAACACTCTAAAGGTTTTAAAGCTGCTGATAGTGAAAGGATTTAATAAGGATACGCGATCCAAAAAACTCACAACAATAGGCATGACCTCTTCAGCTATTCTCATCATCTCATCATCGACCTGCATTAAGTAAAACAAAACTAGATAAAGAAATGGTGAACATTTCAACAATTCGTCAACTGTTGAAGGGCAGAACACAAAACATTTGACAGACATGTACGAGCGACAAATAATGCAAGCAATTGGCAATGTCTGGAAGCAGAACATATTACATTACCCCATCATCAGGTATGTAAATAAATTCCTCTTCTTCAGTCTGTTTTATAGTCCATGCTTTAAAGCGATGGTGAAGAAAACAAAAGAAAGAAAAGGGATTTAAAATGTGTATATTTTACGATGTGAAACATTAGACATCACAACAGCAGATCCTACTGCGGTCCAATGGTCTTATGGATTATACTGGGATCGTGGGTATGTGCCTCTACAACCATTGATAAAGCATATGAAGGTACAACAACTACAAAGAAAAGAAAATCAAGTAGGTTTTATGGCTTGGCTTAGGTTTACAACAAGGCTTAATGCTGCTAACGAAGCAAAACAACGAAAATTCGGTGATCAATTCCAACAAGTCTGAATGGGATACGAATAGTTTGGTTGAAAAAACAATCTGGGTTATACAAAATATGCTAAGGACGGTCTAAACTAAAATTGTCATAATCCATTCGTAAAGATAGTCTGTGACAGCGGGAAGCATTACGAAGATATCGTTGATCTTGTTGTGAGCAAAGTGATAAAATCACTAATCAAGTCATAGATTTAGCGCTGATTATGATTCAATTGATAAAATTCTTTGAATAAAACATCGAAAGCGAGAAGAAAGAAGCGGTGCCAATGATGTGACAATCTGAAAATTCTCTTTAACAAATGGGGTCTTTAAATAAGAGTAGAACAAGAAGTAGCAGGCGACCGGTAACGAAGCAATGTTGTTGTGCTACGACAAAGAAATTTTACAAAGAAAATTGATCTAGAAAACCACTCTAGGATATCTACCAAAAATACGGTAATTGCAAACAGGCCCGGAAATGACTCAAGAAAAGAAAGCGAGAATCAATCAAAAGATTAACTAAGTTGAATTGGGATTCTTCTTGTTGTGACCCATAAACTGCAATGGGTGTGACTCTCAAATGCATCATCCGTTACGCTAAGAAAATGGCGTCAGCTCTTAAGTTATGTTTTCAGGATAGTTAAAGTTGAAGTAATGATGATATTTATAAACCAATATTTGAATATTTACCAATTTAGGGTAGATACAAATAGCTAGTTGTTAGTTTTAATTTTAGTTAGGTGTTGGTATTAATTTTATTTTTTCTAAACAAGATGGTCATTATTGTATCTTATATTTTGTAATAGTTATTTTAGTTGGTTGATACTATTTAAACCCTTGATGCATTTTAGAAAGGTCTGAAATTGTCAAAAACATCTTGAAACATGCCTTTTATACCCTGCGAAGGATTTGATGAATGAATGAAACAGGTTGTTAAATGCTAAACGATGTCTATAAAGTTTCACTTTTGTGCTCTTAGTGGATGTTGGAATAAGAAAGAATGGTCATTGTTGCTTGAGCTGTAAGTGAAGAACTAGTTATAATGAGCACTTTTGTCTTAACATATTACTTTTTATTAGTAATAATCGTATTAGGTTGTTGTATATTGATGTGAGTAGCAGTTTATCATTGTACTTTTGTCATTAATGGCTATTTATTTATGCTTAATATATGAAGTAGCTTATTGATGACATGTTTTCTATTTTATTTTGCATCTAAATTTTTATAAAGTGGTTTTATCTCATTGAATTTTTCTCATATTAGTTGAATGATATTTATTCTTAATTTTTATTTAAATAATTTTGAATCACTATGGAAATATTGTCAAAGGATTTAGTATAAAGTTAAGATATTTATGTTTGTTAGAATACAGTGCATGTTGTTAAGTTAAGTACAATAAACATTTAAATTAGAAATTTTAGAGAAAATATAAATTCTCAACACACACACAATGAGAAGCGGTCCCATATCCCAATCGGACCCACTATTAAAAGGAAAAAGGTGCTAGCAAGGTACGAATGATTGGTATCATGTTGAGCAAATTTAAAACTGGCATATTGGTTATGAAAGGAAGACACATTTGTGGACAGAAATTAATTAAAGTCTAAATACCATTCTAAGAGTAATCCTCTGTCTCACAGCTTCTCCATAACGTAGATTCTTTAAATCTGAACGGTACGAAACACTGTGACCATTTGCCTAGCCACCGGCTTTGAGAAGAATCTTCTGTTGAACCTCCTGAGAGGTTGAATATTGATTACCATAAACTTCAGTTTTCAATAACACCTGATAAATGATCTCCAAGCGGTAGTGACTACATAATATAACCTTGCTCATCCTCTTGATTCCAAAAGAAAAAAGTTTGGTGTTCGATAGCCAGGCCTCTACCTACAAGGAAGAAAACAGGAAATCACTAAAGAATCCCCGACAGCTAGACTCACTGTTGTCATCATCATAATAACACTCTTCACGTAAGTCAACCATCACCTCCACTTCAGATTATTGTCCACAGGTCATTGAACTTTACATCTCAACTCGAAGCAACTAGAATCATTCGTATGTTTAGCTGGGATCATATATGCTCTGTTGATTATTTGCGATGGCTCAATCTCATGGAATAACCAAAATGGATCTTAGTATTGCGCCCTTAGATAAATAAACATCTACAAAAGGCTACGTTGCTAAGTTTAATTTTGAAGTAGGCATATAAGCGAAGAACATATAAATATTTTATCTTGTCGTGAAATTTCAATAAATTGTAATGAAGATCATCGTAAACTTTTCCTATATACTAAAGGCAATTTGAATCTATGGTGTTCTCATTGCCTACCGGATCTATCACTAGTTGGGATATCTTCAAGCTGTTACTGACTAAGTTGGGGTGATGGCGATTACTAGCGACAAGTTATTGTCATATGCGGTAGAGTCAAAGACCTATCAAAATTTTAATTAGTTTTAATAAGCATTAAAAATCATACCTGCTAAACCTAGCGAAGAAAAATGTGATGAATAATTACCTCTACTTTCACCATCAAACATAGCAATCTTCGTTTGATAAGATAACAAAACAACTTTAATGACAATATGAAGGAATCAATATAGGTGAAGAAGCATCATCGCTATCCTAGAAAAAAATACGATGAAGGTCATCTAAGAAAGGAAGTTACTTTTAAGAAGACCCCAAAGAAAAACAATGGAAATATCATGCGATTTATAAGGATTATGAAAAGTTTTGAAAACCATATTGGCAAGCAATTATTTAAAAAAACAAGTAAAAACATCTTCTGAAATCATTCAAACCATACAAACAGCAATGAGTTAAAACCACCAACATTGCTCACAAATGTGAATCGAGAAGAAAGAAGAGGTTATACGGAAGAAACTATGGGTGAAGAAGAAGTTGTGGAGGTACAAGGTATGTGGTTCATACACTCTGAATGAAATATCAAGAGGCATTCCAGGTTAACACTCAAGTAGAAATCAACAGTCCTCTCTGTTACTCCCTAGCCAAAACCTGGCCTCAATGACAAAATAAGGTCACACCAAAAGCAACATCATTGATTCGACGACGATTCAATGATTCATCACATCAAAAGCTTGTTGATGCGTTGGGACAAATGGGTATAATATGAAAGACACTGAAAGGAACTAGGGCTAACATCACAACTTTTGTGAACAAACAGTTAAAACATGACAAAAGGTACTTGCTGAAAAGAATTATAAATGTGTGCACAAGAAAAAAGCAACACTGCCCTTTCTACATGATCTCTCAAGCTTTACATGAGCAGAAGACCCTCAACCTAATGTGATTCGCAGAATTGATCCCAAGCCAAATGTCCTTTAATTGGAAGATAGAATCTCATACTCCCCATTTCTTCTTCACTGTGAAGTTTTCAATAAAAAATTGCCATAAAATTTTAGTGTGTTCTGGGCTTACATCTCTAATGTTTTGCAAAAATCAATATGTGCAAAGTTGAACGTTCAGCAAAAAAATCTCTGTCATCGGTTAAGCGATCGATACATGGACAGAAGTAATTGGTGAATTAAGTACGAAAGGTTACATGGTATCATCAATCCAAAGGTATGTCAATTATTGACATTTTAGTGCAGATATTCGAAAAGATTTATGGCTTAATTATTACGTGATTAGTTGAAAAGCTTCGCAGATGCTATCTCGTGATTGGTGTATATGACTTGTATAATGGTAAGCAAATGAGATAAAGGTTGAAACGAAAGAAACATTAAATATGGTAAAGGCGAGAAGGAGAAAAATGAACTTGATAACGTAACAATAATATCATTAGCAACTTTGTTATAGTGCTATTAAATTTAAATACTCATACTTCACTATTAGAACATTTTATTTTATCTCAAGTAGAAATTGCTATCAAGCAGAGATAGTTCTAAATGTATTAGTGTAGATATCACCATAATAAATATTTATTTTGAAGTTATTTTTTGATGGTTCTAAGTCTAATGAAGGACTAAGGCAGGATGCATGTTCATCGATCCGGAGAAACAAAATTATATGTGCTGCAGTCCAGTTAAATTTCTTAATAATCTTGCAAAAATCGAAGGCTTTAGTCGAAGTTAAACAATTGGATTAGACATCAAATATCTACAATTTTGATTCAAAAATTAGCAATAGAGCAGTACAACCCTACATTGTTTATGGATCATTTAACATTATCAATCTTTAGTTCAAAGATATGATTGAACACTTTTATAGCATTAATATTTCGCCAGTCTAGAATCCGGAAGTAATTACGGACATACTATTCATGTGGCCACAAGCTCATTCATCGGAAGACTATAGCTAATTGATTTTTCAATCGGGTTAATCACTGAGCCTCATTCTGATAACACCTTTACCAGTTGGAGGATTTTCAATAAGTAGCTTTGATATTCTTGGTTCCTCATAGAATCACTAATAAGTTAATTGATGGGGACCAAAGGCAGAGAAAAATTGCAACAAGATAACACTAATGTAGAAATGGGTGGTCAAGTTGAAGACCTTTTATGGTTTAAAGATGGAATTAAAATATCTGCCAGTTCAAAGCTGTAAAGTTCAACTTTGAACTATGGTTAGTAAATCTAGGGCCCAATGCCAAACACGAATATCCTTTAAGCCTTGGTGTAGCTCACAGAAGAAAAAATAGTCTGTGTTTGTCTCTTAAAACAACTAAAGAGTATCATGTGGAACTACGATGAACTCAAAACTTATGTGCTTCTGTCATCCAACATACTATCCCAATGATAAACCAAAAAACTTACTAACAAAAAGCTGAGAAAAATCCATCCCAATTTAGAAAATGGGATCAAATATAAACTCAATAAGTTAACTGACAAAATCATCTTCATTAGAAGCATTCTAAGTGGTTCAATATGGTTCATTGAAAAAAGAGAATGGAACATAATTGCATGACACCGAAAGGAAATCTTAACAAAGCTTTGCCAAAAAGATAATTTTCCTTTGCACTCTATGGAGAAAATATTATAGCTGGAGTCACAAGGTCATAATTAATGTCCTTCTTCGATGGTTTCTACGGCAGCTACAACCAAATGTTAGTCATCTGATGATCAATTGAAAACCACATTCGAACCTAAATGGGCGCCACTATTAAAGATGCCATTCGGTCTTATGTCACGGTGCCACATTTTGAAGTGATAGACATACGTTCAAAAGTTAATTGCTAAATGGAGTGGTAATTTACTTGGATGATATGCTTTATATTAAAGAAAGGCGAGCAATCATCTTTAAGTTTAAAATAAGTCTTCGCGTT
Source organism: Pinus albicaulis (assembly GCA_034641835.2). Lineage (NCBI taxonomy): Eukaryota > Viridiplantae > Streptophyta > Pinopsida > Pinales > Pinaceae > Pinus > Pinus albicaulis. Next base: position 383,692 of record JAXQQM020061421.1, on the reverse strand, counting down.
GTGTAATGTAGGTTATGCTTTGAAAAATATTTTCACATTAGAAGAAAAAATTCTTCAGGTTATAGTGTCCAAAATTTGGAACCATATTGTTCTGGCGGTCGAAGATTTCAAAATACCCCTACTCGTAATAATCTTGGCAGTTCAGGCACAACAAAGATTTGTGGTTTTAAGGGTATCTCGCACAAGAAAATGATTAAAGAACTCCAAAATTCTAAATGAAGACGAATGAATACGGGGGCATTTAATCTGATCAAACAATAAATTGTTGATGTATCATCTTTAACTCAAATTTTTCGTCCTTTATTTTATATACATTTGCCTCTAATAGATGTATCTTTAACGATACTCACTCAAAAAAAAAAATCAAGACAAAGCCGGAAAGCCCAATTGCTGCACCAGTTTTCAAATTTACGAAACTGATTAAATTATTTTAAATGTGAAAACAAAACATTACATTTTCAAAGCAATTAAATACTTTAGACTCTTTACTTAAAACCCACTAAAAATCAATAGTCTTGTTTCGATGTGAAAATCTGTGAAGTCTGAAAGATGTGGGTGAGAAAAAAACCAATTGATTCTTCACTTACGAAATATAACGCTGAAATCGGACAGTAAGAAGTATTGTTAAGGGTCAAGGCTTTTAAAATACTGATGGAGAATAAACATTTCTAAATACCAATACATGAATACAAATGTGAAGTGGCCTAACGATATTTGAATAATTAATACGTTGATATGTATTTAATAAAAATGGATATGTCTCAATCTAAATTATACAAGAAAAAAGCTCTAAGGTTGAAGAGCTAAACAATAACAAGCTCATAGATGATATTCTTAAGAATAGATGAAAAGTTCTATTCATAGATATTAAGAAAATCTTCTGGTGAAAAAAAGTCTTACAAAAATACGATGAGCAGTAGTGAACATGCGAAGGCATCACCTTTAAATCACTACTTTGTGAGCTATGTGCTTACTATTAAAAAAGAACTCACATGGCTACGTGAAAATGTTAATTTTATTTATGCTGAGATAAAAAGAAACCATCATTATACACAACAGTCAACATTGAACAACCTTTTTGATCAATGAGATTGGACATAATAAGTGAAGATAATTTCCTCACTCTTCTCAACAACACTGGGTATCCTTTAACAACAGGTTATTTTACTAAATGAGTGAAAATTGTTCCTCTCAAAATAATAGCATTCGACATCATTCGATTTACAAATAAATTTCATAATCACTGGTTTGGTTTATATACCTTTAATGTTTAAATAACGTAAATATTTTAAATGAAAATACTGTATTAATTTTCACTCAAAATGGGTTTTTAACAATACTACACAATTATTACCCATAAAAATGGGTTGCATTTAAATCTACAAATAACTTATTCGAATCGTAAAGCGAACAATTAGTCAAAATCACAAGAATTAACATAAGTATTTATATATGCTTTAACAAGCGGTCAAATGTCAAAAACACTCATTTGCACTTCTCGCTAATTGTTTATGGGAAAAAGTAGTTTAATATCGCAATTATCTTGCTTTAGTTCAATTTATTGATAAACTATTATTGTAACTAAAGCAAATGGAAATAATTAAGCTGAAAGAACGAAAAAAGGCAAAATAACTCATGCTCATCACCAGCATTAATCTTCTTCAGTTTAAACATGATATCAAAACGGATAGAATCTAGTTTTAAAATAAATGGCTCATGAAAAAAGAAACTTATCATTCAACAACAGTGACAACGCTAAATATTGAAGTCTGATTATCTACTTTTATATTCTGATTTACTTGAGAAAAAAGTCTGCAACCATGATCAGATCCTCAAAAATATTTTCCATGAGAATCATTATTATTTTAATTAATTTCTTTATTTTCATAATAAAACGATTATAAACCGTTTGCATTTGAAATTCGAAAAAACACGGTCTTTTCTTTTTAGATTTTGTTTTCCCACTTGGATAATAAATTCTTCTGAAAATTGATCCTTATTGTTGAAAAGATACAATTAAAGGCAATCACAAAGGTAATACTAGTTTCAACCTTGTAAATTTTGATTAAAAATGACCTTTGATGAAGTTGTTTTATGTCGGTCCAATAAAGTATCAATAACAAAAACGAAGATTCTCTATAAGTATCTTAGCTCTGTTAATAGTGGAGCTGTCTTAAGATAAATGGCTTTATCCCCATAAAACTACGAATTGAGGAAAAAATCCAATGCACTTTAAATTAAAAATGAAGGTCTCGCAGCAAGGCACGACTTATCGAAATCATGAATATTGCAACTTTAAACTTGCCAATACTACATACGAAGCAACTCAAGATTATTCTGATTAAAGAACAAAAGTCTCATGCAACTTTAAACATTAAACAAAGTTATAAATCAAACAAATGGGTGTCATAAATTAGCGAAGCCAAAGCATTAATTATTAAAGATAAAAAATTAAAGCAAAATTAAATATGGATTTTCTTTAAAAATTCTTATGTTCTCTGAAAATGGATACGCAATCATTATTTTAATTAACGGTATTTTATTAAAGGCTATAAGCGCTAGCGGTAGTAGCTCTACCTACGACAAGCATATTTAAGCTGATTTAAAGGAAAATATTTGTTTTATCGCCTACTGACAATTGTGGTGAGCAAAATAACGAATACGAAGACTGGCTTGAAATATGACAATCAAATTTAAATATAGAAGAAAATAAAAATATCGTTGACGGATAAAGCATGAGTGTACTTTTATGTTCTTTTAATAGTTTGATTTACAGAAAAATTATACATTTCAGAAAGTTTAGAAAAATTCAAAATGGCGAGAGACATGGATTCTTCAAGTGAATGGCAAATGTTGTGACGCGCCTTCCTTTCTTATTTAGTATTGTCTCTAAATGGTGGAAATGCTAATCCAAAAAATTTAAGGGTGAATTGGTGCTTGTGTTCCTTTTCCAATACATTCTATCATAATGAGACAACAACGCCGAACAATCTAAAGCTTAAGTTTTACATGATAAGGTGAGATAAAAACATTCATGTAAATATACATAACAAAAGGTAATGGATAACTCATAGAAAATTCTGAATTCCCGAAAGTTACGATCAAAACTACATAAACGTTCGCTTGTATACATGTCTCAAATATCGCCAATTATTGAAAAAACACTCAAACGCTTGATGTCATTGCTTTACTCACATAAAATACTTGTCGTAGAAAAAACATTGCCGGATAATTATCATATGTTCGCTCGATGATATTGAATGTGCAGGTATTATGATGTTCACGTTTTTGTGATATTACTGATACCGATCTGCGTTGTGACGCTGACTCATTCGTCACACCTCATTACATATCTTTAAGCTCGTGTATGAAAAATCTTTCATAAGCCGGAACCGGTTATGCGCTTTAATGTTAATCAATGAGTTGGTGTCAATCATTAATGAAATATGGTTTTGTGATTGAAAACCATTCATGTGTAAAATATATTTTATATGTTATTTTAAGAGCTTTCATCACTTTCTTATCATTATTCTCATTTACATATTGAAGACAAAATAATCTTTAAAAAGTAGTGTTCGGGATCAGCCATGGGAAAGAAAACAAAGATCCGAGTTCTGAAAGACAAAAAAGCTAATGCCATGCTCAGACACCACCAATAGAGATGATGGTGTTACTACTTGGGAAGCATGCTAAGTCTGCTTGAGAAGAAATCCCAAAAAAGTGATGAAGTTAAAACTCTGTGAACTCACATGGGTCCTTCAAGGGCAACTATTCTGAGAAGCTAGCTTATCATTCTTGCCAGTGTTCGTGAGCCCAAAATTATTCCTGCAAAGACATGGTTAAATGGGTATTGAAGTGTTGACATCACAAACAGAGATAATTGAACTGGGTGAGACTGTTGGCTCATTTCAAATCACAAGATTTGAGACTCATGTCATTCTGGAAGCTACAAATAGGCTATAACAAACGAGTTCATGAAGGTACATAAGAAAATGAAAACCTATCAAAATGCACACCACAGACTGGTCAAGGAGGGAACCACTAAAAAAGGATAAGCATAGTATGTATAATGTTAGTTCTCTCACCTCTCCATATTGCTTTACTGTTGCTATGCTTGTAAACTTTTGGAGGCAGAACCATTAATAAATTTTCATCTGAATGGCTACCATTATTGGATACTAGCAATTATTCTCTTTGTTGACATATGGCTAAGATATTTCAAATATGCTTGCAGCTATTTCAAATTACCACTCTAAAGGCACTACAGAAAGAATTTATCCTTTTTGTATATGCATGTGATGGACAGAATCGTATATTCAAGTTTCCTTTAATGAGTTTGAAATGAAACTCGAACCCATACCGTTCTATTTATCTGAAGGTGTTAAGTTTAAGTTCATAAGTATTTTTCAAGATGTGTCATGGAATCATATTTATAAAATATTATTTGATAAGATGTCGGGTTTTTATCGGCTTCGAGTAGATATATACGGTAGAATGGTTTGAAGAAAAAATACATATAACAAAGGTATTAAGTCTGCTTCCCTCATGTCTACATTATATATTACGATAAACTCATAGCTGAAAATTACTTATATTCTTGAAGGGTTTGAAGTAAAATTTGAAGAACAAAAAGCATTATTTATTTAATTTCACCAGCAGCTTATTAAAATACCTACTATTGATGTAGGCCATGCACTCAAAGAAATATTAACTTTTATGTTCTGATTGTTCAAGTTCCGGAGAACCATTATTATGAAAATTACTAAAAATTCCTCTTGGAAATCAAAAAATAAAGGTATTTTCTAAATAAAATTATCTTTTGATGACATCGCTTCCAAGCAGAAAGAAGACATGAAAGTTCTACATTCATCTCGATAAATTTCCTCGACGAGAATTTCCAAGAGTTCGGGATATACAGGAGAAAGGAGGGTTGCTATAACTACTTTGATAAATTAGCGCGGAACCCCGCGGAACTGTCCCAGTGTTAGTCTAGGTGGAAGTTGAACGAAGATCCTAATCTGGATGCGGAAAACAAAACATAAAAAGGTCTAAAGCAACCATGATAAAAGTGAAAGGTTAATAAAGGATATTCCAGTCAAAGAGCTGCAACCAATGGTTTAACTATTGATTCGGTCCCCTCCTCCTCTCATATCAAAGCCACCATTAAATACGAGAACATTCGATAATAATGAACATTCAATGATTTAATCAATATTGAAGGGCAGGCACAAGCACACCTTGAATAATGTCCCCAGGTGACAAAAGATATGATCGAGCGTTGTGATATCTCGAAAACAAAACATATTCGTGCCCATATACTAAAGTGTCAGCAGAAGAAATTCCTCCTCTTGATGTATTTATAGTCATAACACAAACAGTGATGAAAACGAAAGAAAAAGGAAAATTGGAAAATGTCTCTCATGATACGAAACAATTAAACATCTATGGAAAAATCTTTCTGCCCGGTCATGATAATCTTACTATTTTACTCTCGGTCGCGAGAACGCACTTTTCGCAACCATTGATAAAGCTTGTCTGGTGCAAAAACGCAAAAAGAAAAAGAAAAATCAAATAAAGTTTTGCGACCATGGGTTGCAACAAGCCAATATATGTAGTGAAGCTTGTTCAATTCGTTAGGAATTCAACAGTCGGATAAGATGCATGGTTTGGTGAAAAATAAAGGATTCTGAGGTATACAAAGATGAAATGATCCTAAAGCTTACCAATTCATCCAAGTCATTTTATTCCGGCCATCATGACAATAGAGCCATTGTGCAAAAGAATATCTAGGTGGAACTCTTGTTTATGAAACCATTGATAAATCAACTAATCAAGTCATAGATTCTGCTTGTGATTATGATTTAATTGATAAAGAGATGCAAGAATATTTGGATTGAAAACGAGAAGGGAAAAAGAAGCAGTACTGACGATAACAATCATGAAAATGTCTTGCAACAAATGAAGTTGCTAAATAAAGCGAACAGCGGTGGAAAAGTAACCACAACGATGACAGGTGTTATTATTTATAAGCGAAAAAGGTGCAAAAAATTTGATCTAGGCTATAGAACCTTTACGAAGAAATAAAGCAATTATTGATGCAGAGCAGGCTCAGAAAAAGCTGATCCAATCAACTATTAACTAAGTTGAATTAGGTTCTTATTGGGCGTATTTGGTAAACCTGACGTTGCATGACTCTCAAATGTATCATCTATTACTGCTGAAAGATAATTGTACAGCTCTTATTTTCAGGACGTTAAAGTCAGGAAGTTGTTGTGAAACTCTTCCCAACCAATGTTTGAATCACTTTATTCAAGGCGATAATCAAATAGACTGGTTATAGTTTAATTTTAAGTTAAATTAATGATATTTATTTTTGATTTATTTTTGCTAAATAAAACGTTAATTTAAAAACATGTCATTTTTGTAATAGTTATTTTAGATTTAATTGTTAATATTTAAAGACCTTCTCATGCATTTTAAGAAGGGTCTAAAATTAACAACTTGTCTTGAACAACACCTTTTGTACCCTTTGAAGTTTGATGAATGAATGAACATGATTTATTGATATCTAGTTGATATCTACTACTGATATTACTTGTACTCTTAGTGGATAATTGGGTAAAGAATATAAGTCATTATTCACTTGAATCATGAGTAGAACGAATTATAAATAGTACTTTTATCTCTGCTATTTCTTTATTATTTAGTAATATTCATGTTTAATTGTTTATATATTGATGCTTGAATACTTGGTTATCATTTGGCACTTTTGTCTTAAAACATTAGCTATTTATTGCTAACTATGAGCTGGCTTCTAATGTCTCACGATATGTTTCTGGCTTTGTTTAATCACGATTTTTATCTGGTGGTTATCTCTGGTGGTCTTTTATCACTTGATTGAATGATATTTATTACCAATTGTTATTTGATCATTTAGATCCATAACGGAGAAAAGATTACATCAAAATTGTTATAGAATTAAGATATTTACATTGTTGAACTCAAATTTACGTACCATTACTAGTGGAAAAGCTTGAGAATAAAAGCATTTCATATGACACGAAAAATATCGGTTCTCATTTTGAACACCTTGACAGAAGCGATTTCTCCCAGTCGGACCTATATACAAATGAAGCATTTGCTAACAAAATGCAATTTGGTCGTTATCGTGACTGTAAACCAGGTGAAGGGCTTCTGTTACCAATTATGAATGGGCATTACATAAATATTCGTTTTCTATTTATCTAAAGATAATTATCCCAAATTTGCAAATATGATTCCTTCATGTCTTAGGACTAATATGGATATGTCTCTTTAGCGATATAGAAACACAATCAATGAATCATCTCATTTGTATTTGTAGGTATGGTTTATCATCTGGATAAAGGTTTTAATACCATCGCTGTTTTATAAATAATTGCTATATTTGTACATGTCATATTCATACCAATACGAAAGTACTTGTTTTTCATTCTTTTCTTTTAGTTATTATAAAATTATCTTTTCTGTAGTCTGATCCATCTTTAATTCTTCATGAAGAAAAACTTTGTTGGAAAAGAATAGCCTGTTATCCCAGAATGAGAACTATCGTGGACCTAAACACGAACTCTCTTGTTTTCGAGGATCTTGAAAGCTTCGGTCTTGAATAAACCGTCATACAAAAATTGTTGTCTTCCTTCAGGATCAAAAGCTATTGGTTTTCTATGTCGAGAAAAACACAAAAGCAAGGGCATTTATGGATTATTTTACGAATAATACGCGCGAAGTGTCAATAAATCTACAAAGAAGAACAACAAGGTAAACGTTTTCCACCTGTTGTCTTCGCCTGTTACTGTATAATAATGAACAATGTAGGTGTTTAGTTTATAGCTTTGGGTCAATTTTGATGCCATTAGCCTAATTGTGATGACAAATTATTTGAACTCATCACTCGAGAATAAATATATTTATTAAACAGTGTATCTTCAATTGCTAAAATCAAGGTTTTCTCACGATTGAAATCATTGAATTGTTCTTCAAGTATAATAATGGTGTGAATGTGTTTGATCAACATATTATTTAATTAAATATGATTATGTCATATGACCTTCAGAAAACTTCAAGAAACACTACAATTTGATAGCTAAACCATTCAAAAACTTTGTATATTCATTTTTATACATGAGTTTGAATCATAAGCTGCTTGTCATATAGCATTCAATTCTTTGCAATCATAATAACAACAGGATTAGAGAATCATTAAAGGAATTTTGATCTAAATACATTCTAAAAATTATAAAAAATAATAGTGGAAAAAATCAAATAAGATTTGATGACATCGTAAATTTTAGAGGAAAAAATGAAAAAACTACTTTTTCAATTCTGTATTTCAACGCCTGTCGGTTTTATAAATTTCAGCGGTACTAATTGGATCTTGAAATTTAATTCATCATCTAAAGAATTACCCATATTTATCTTTCGATGGGTCCTACTACGAAAAATGAAGAAATACGTAAAATATTGATTACAATCACGTTTTTTATGCTTCTCATTATTGTAATGGGACTATGGAAATTTGTGCGGCAATAGACAACTTTCATTGGATGATTTTACGTCAACCGGTGTCTCACTCGGTTGAGTAGAAAATTTGGAATGGTTAATGCAGTTAGTAGTTTTATTATTTTATTATTTTTAATATTTGTACCTTTTTATTTTAAAAGCCATTGAATCATCTAGTTGACATCATCATCTTGAATCCTGTTAGTTGTTATAAGTTTATTTTTTGTTGTACATTTTTCTTAGGGCCATTTTAGACCTCAAAACCTAATGCTAGTGATGCATTGAAATTCTTTGAATATATATACAATAAAATTCTTACTCCTTTTTTGTTGATACGTATTTATTGTAGGTTTAGGTTCAATACAACAACATAGTTAGATTAATTGCTCACTTTCTAAACATAGAATACGTTTAGTGGTTTTCTTTATAAGTTGACTCAAAATTTCTTTGGTTATATACTGCTTGATTTAGTTTCTTAAATGGTTGGAGTATTTGAAAGAAGCTACATATCTTCTAATACCAAATAAAAGTGTAATTTTCTCATATGAATGTTTGGTCCTAAATATTGACTATCCCCAACGGCTGCATTTGTCACTTTCTTGTCATATGGTTAAACCTAAGTAGATATAACTGTTGTCCTTGTTATTATTTAGTTAGGAACAACAGCTTTTCATCGCTTCTGTAAATATATACATTCATCATAGTTAATACTTTGTCCAATGTAAATTAATATGATCTGAATATATTAGTTTATTTCTAAGTCGTCCCTTCACTGAAGTTGATGTCCGTACACTAAGCTCATGTGGTTGCGGCAACTATAGTGAATCCTACTGTATTCTGTGGTGGATCATTTGGTATTTTGCTTGTGATTGAAATTTGAGATATGCGATGAGAATCAAGAGGTGTATGGAGAATCCTTCTTGCTTCATTCTTACCTCCCTACCTGTTGAAATTAGATATTTACTATGGAAAAATGTTACCTTCGTAGAAAGTCCATCATGTTCTCTTTAGTTGATTGTTGCCACCTTAAAACTACTACTCTAGCCATTGTGTCTTCTTTGGTTCTGCCCATTTAGGGAATACGATCATTCAACAACACCGTCTTTGTGTGCTGCTACCTTGTTTTAATCTTGAATTTGCAAGTAAATTGTCTGTAAACTTGTTTTCTTCTTTCTTTAATGTCATTTGTTCTTCTTGAATGTTCTGACATTTAATTCTTCTAATTTCTTATTTTTACGCAACTTCTTTTCTAGCGTCCTCCAGTTGCTTGCTGTAAAGCATCATTTTCTAAAATTAACTACATTGGTTCCATTTTCAAAATTTACAAATACTACATCTCTTGCGGTGACGAACTTTAACAAATACTGTTAACAAAATCTTCAAATCATTTCAGTTTCTCTTTAGTAGGTATTTTTCAACATTTCTCTTAACAATTACAAAACGATTATTAGAGACATGATGGTAAAATAAAACACAATAGAATAACGATCGACAATGTAACAAACAATTCGTTTTTTTAGTCCCAAGTTTCAATCTGCATTGCGGGTTCAATAGCGGATAATATAATTAATCAACAAGTCTATAATCACCATAAATGTGATACTTTTAATATAAACTGCTATAATATTATCTACGGCAAGAAACGCGTCATGTTCTAAAAATATAAAAATCACTGAGTCCACTAGATGTTCATGGCATCTTGTAAGATCACCAAATGATTCTTCAAGGACAACTCATTGGCATGTGTAGCAGCTCATATCTTGGAGGTTTAGCAAGGTATGTTCTTCATCTAGCCTACTGACATAACCTCACAATGTACCATCGAATATATTCCATAAGTCCTCCTCTTGACTGATGCGAGCTTCATCTTGAGGTGTACTAGTTATACGAAGAAGGTCATCATTAAATCTTCTAGCTAAGGCGTTCACTCGTAACAATACCTTTAACTTCATAACTATACTACATCATATGTTGAATTTAAAATTATCAGATTACTTGTAGTTAATTCTTTAAACCCAATGTAGTCTTGTCGTTATTCTGATATGATTTTTATTTTGAAAAAATCGACATAATCCCCTCTCTAAATAATCCCAAGATGGTAGCTATTACAAGTCGATTAATTAATTTGAACAATCAATACTTCATTAAATATGCTTTGTAGGTGGATGTTCAATCAATTTTACTCATTGGATCTTATAGTGTTGTTGTTAAATGCATATCTGCAGTTTTTACTCATACCAATACATTTTGTTGTTAAAATAAATTATACCACATTCTCTTCTACCACTCTCTCATAACTAACATTTGTATTGGTTTAAGTATTTTGTAAAACTGTCTTTTATTCTTTGACATTGAGAAGATGATTTTACACTTCTGTTGTGCACCAAGGCTGGATGTGCTATACTAGTCCTTTACCTAATTTTGTGGTCATTGTTGGACAATGTTAATTGTCTTTATGTTATTTTACACTAGCAACATTTTAAAAATATTGTTCTTCATATGTTGAAGATATGAAAGAATTTATTATTTAACTACGGTGAGTGGGCAGGAAACAATTGATAACACCATTTTCATATGTTGTTTAACATGATTTGTAGCTTATTTTATTATGGCTAAATTTTTGGTTATTGTACGATTTTAGCATTTCTAACTGTACCACATGTAAATATGTTTTCAGTAAATATTTTCCCAGGTGGAACTCACTTGAGATTTTATGCTATAGACATGCAACTTGAAGTTATGGTATGTCTGCATAATTAAACTTGAAATATTGATAAAATACATGAAAAAGAGTAAATGTTAAGTGTGAATTTTATTCACTCACTTATAGCCATTTATTTTGATATGGTTAATATTGTAACTACATATGGTTAATATGTGCTTCATTTCATTACTGCAAATAGTTTTCACTTGATGGATTCTTCCAGACATCACTTTAGTGTTGTGTCGGAGAAACATACATTAGGGTAATTATCACTCTTTTAGCATAATTTATTGTCTTTATCGATGAGAATGGCACTAAAATATAAATGTAATCCATATATTCATCAATATTTTGGCATTAAGTAACTCATGTATTGATGTTTAAAGATCTTTAATTACCTTTAAATATTTTTATGTTCGTAAATGTTTGGATGGTATCTAAATTTTCGTAAACATATGTTTCAATATTCCTTTGAAAAAATATGATACTAGAATTCACTAATGATTAGACGCATTAACATATGAGAATAGATCTCTACGTGATGCTACCTTGAAATCTCTGGCTTGTTCCCAATCTCTTGAAATCTCGCTTGTCATAAGCATAGCAGGTGAAACAACCTGTATATTCTGATTTTTAATTGCAAAAACTTAAAAATTTGAAGTTTCAAGCTTTTATGGATTGATAATTAAAATTTTGATTTGTACATGACATATGAGTTGATATACGCAACAATTTAGTGAAGTTTACATGTTGCGAAAGGACTATATGAATATCGTGTTGATCAAAACCACAATTTTAAAGCTACTACTAAAAAATGGATCTATTGAGCTAAAGCACCAATGAAATACTAATAAGTCTCTCACTGCAAAAAATAATTGAATTCATATTCAAATGTTAAGTGGTGAGTCAAAGCAAACATAGTCGTAGTATTACCATTTTAGAAACTCACAAAACATATATGGATAGCAGGTATGGTTACAAGATCAAAAGAATACCGATTAAATAACAACAGTCACATAGAGCAATGGATGAATATGTTGTAGATAAATCATGTGATGAAGTTATCAAATATTTTCTGAATAAAAAAATGAAAAAATAATATTTGTCAGGGTTTTTGTTGTTGAAAATTTTGAAACTACAAACAAAAATTGATATTTATACGATGAAATGTAAAGAAAAACAAAAAATTTGAAATATTAAAGATAAACTGAAGGTAGGTGAAAAGGTTCCTGATTGTGTGACGCTGGTCTCATTTTTAAAGGTGATACAAGGGTCAACGAGGTCTTATAGATACACTGAAAGGATATCGCTATCTGTCAAAATTATGATGATTGAAGATCTGTTGAGTTCTTAGTGAAAGTGCGGAAGAATTTTCATTATACTTGATGAAAAATGTTCTATTAGTTGTGATGCAGTATGTAGAAGGGTTCAAAACTCTAATTGTGCCATAGCAGTCATGTGAATGGTGTGTATGAATTCTAAAGACAAAACATGATAAGTGCAATAACAATTTAGTGACGTTAAATAGAAACCAACAAGGACAACATTCTCGTGAAATATAGATACAATTAGAAATTATTGTAGCTAAATTAGTGCGAAACATATAATAATAAAGCAGGAACTCTCATGCATTGATTATTTTGAAAATTGCACAAGTACTTATATGGGTTTCAATATGCAATCATTGAAGTACCTAATGTCAAAGTTAGATCAAAGTTCATATACGAAAATGAGCGAGATTACATCATCAATATTGAAGCGGCAATTCTGTCTTGAATCATATGTCAATGATCATATATTTTTCTTTTCTAAAGATGAAGTCACATTAAAGTGCATTAGTGATTGTAATTTGTTGTCGGTTCGTTTAAAGAACGCCACATCGTTTATGCCGAAAAACCGGACATGAAGATCAATTACAAAAGAAGCACTTTAAGATGAATTAGGACAATGGATGCAGTTCATCATCAACCTATGGTCATTAAATTTTAGACGCAGATGGTGGACCTACTTTAACATGGACATGATCATTCTATTCTCATACTTAAAATGGTGCCTCTTGTATCATGTTGAATTAAGTGAACCTTGATCTGTCGTATAAAAATAATTGCTATATTTAAGCATTGAAAAAGTCTCACTGTATTAATGTTGAATTTCATTATTGAACAAATTCTTTGTCATTAAAAGCAATTATTACTACCTGTTATTTACAAAACAGCTGATTATGAAAAATCTAAGAAAAATTATTGTATGCTTTAAAATGCTTATAGAGTTAGCTTAAAGAGGATCAAGAAACCTTTGAAGACTATGTGCAAGGCCAAAATATTCTGAATGAAAAGGAAGCATAGAAGAGGTAGATACATTCTTTCTTTAACAAACGCAATTTGTCAAGTTTATATCATGAAGCATATCGTGAATATGGGGATATTATTAACAATGAACTATAATACTATCATCTTATTTTAATCTCATGGAATATCTCTATCGTGATGACATAACGGCGGGGTACTATTACGCTATGATTTTTAAAAATATTGTGAGTTCCATGAAACCTTGCAACAGGCGCCGGAAGACGTTACGCAGGACTGGAACAATTTGGCATACGTTATTGTGGCGATATTTTAAAAATAAAAATTAAAGAAATTAAGCATTGATCTTCAAACGCTACAAACAAGGTCGGTGTTACGACGCTTCATAACGCTGATCGCCTGGGATAATTCAATTATGACGGTATTTACAACACTTATGAAAAAACGCCGGTATGCGGCACTACGTTAAAACATTGGTGTGCGACATACAAGGCATTGGTGACCGACATATGGCTTGTTCCCGGGGTGTGACATACGGTAAAGTGGGTGTTATTGCCACTATAGCGTGGGAAAAAATGCTCTTCAACACTTTAATGAAGTGTCGGAATTGCAAAAAATAGTTTAACCACATTTTCGGCAAGCGCTCTTGTGGCGACGCAGCAGCCGAATAAGCGACAAAACTAACAAATTGAGCCAGTTACTGGTGCCGTGGTTATAATTGAGTCCCCCTCCTGTACACGAGCATAGCGACCTAAGTTATATTATTATTTCATTTTAAAATATGTTCCAGAAATCGTGCTCCAATGGAATAAGTTGATGTTGTTATTAAGTTATTATCAAAGCTAATAATCGACATGCATCTATTTTTAGTTGACAGATCTATAAATAGACTTATTCACAAATTGTAAAAATAATTTCATCTCATATACACATTCCAGTAATAAATACAAACATCACCAACATAGAATATACTCTGTATCCTAAAAATAGACATACTAAAAATAACTATGGACCCCATAGTGAAGGTGCTTACTTGTAATAATCTCATCATCATAATAAAGTTTGATTTGGCACTCCATGGTATAATTGTTTTAATTTATGCTTTGGGTGCGATATATAAATTGCAGAATAATATGTGTAACAGATTTCCATCGGGGTATGATTGACATAATGCTGTGTCAATTTTATTTTACTATTTGCTTTTCTTCAATGGCATAATAACTAGCTCACCATGGTATGATTGAATAACAAATAGTTTGGCTCTTCGTGGTATGATTGGACAAATTTTTCTGTAGCTTTCTCTATAGCTTGGCTATCTCTTTCTTTTTATAGCTTGTAGATATCTGTGGACAGATTGTTAATGTATATCAACTCCCTCATCGTATGATTAGTGCAATGCTAATCTATCTCTCAGTATTATTGGTGCAATGTATATGTTAGTCTCCCAGCTATGATTAGCACTATGTTATTATTATTCTTTGTCATCTAGTGTGATTAACAATATGTATCTCTCTCAGTGAATGTTTTAATGTCTTTGAATTAGCTCTCTGAGTTTGATTGGTAATCATGTAACTAGCTCTCTTCCATTATGATTGTTAGGCGTTGAAGGTATGAAATAGATATCCATTGTGAAAATTTGAATGATTAATAAAAATGTAATTGATGATTTGTTTTGTTACGGAGACGCCGAAAGGTTCAATTTTAGTCCGTCTGATCCTTTTATTCACTCTCAAGGTACATTTTGAACTAATAACAAACAAAATGCTAATTTGTAGAAAATACATGACCAAAAGGTGCATTTGTAAACTTCTAGAAAAAGGTCCTATTCTGGGATAATTAATTTTATAACGTTTTTATGGGCTCTTTTCGCTGGTACAGCTAGTGAGACGTAACAAGAAGTTGAACTACAATCACTTGGATAAAAAGCTTACATCGCTGTAATTTTATAGCAATTATTTTATACAGACAAAGGTTTTATAGGTTGTTTTAAAACGAAATTAATTTTATTAAATACAGGTTTTAGTTGTATATTTTATTTTATTTGAAAAGGGGACATGAGGTCAAAACAAATTTTTGGAATTGATGTGATTTGTATATTATAAGATCTCGCAAATATCTTTGAACAAAAATATTCAATTAATAAAAAATTAAATAGCATATGTTTAAACTTATTAGTCTAGTTAAAATATTTTAAGTTATCCAGCATATTTTAAGTTTAATTGCCTTAATGGTTGAAACCACATAAATTAGGTTCTTTCATATTTCATAGGTTGGTACTAATAATTGTGTATTCTAACTGGTGGTACTTTTACCTTATTTAGAATTAGTTCCTCTAGACCGTTGTTGCTACTAAATTTATTTTTAGAAGTTGTTCCTGTCTGGTAGGCTAATTAACTTTAATTAATGTAATAAAAAGTGAAGAATATAAAATGTTTTAGTTCTCCTACAAAGACTTTCCAAAATATACAAATGTATTCGTATGTTGATAAAATTACCATTTTGATTAATTGTTTTAAGCTGATTGAAATTTGCCATTGGAGGTGATTACTACTTCTCTCTTAGTGTAATAATTAGGCATAACACTCTGTCTATGATATTATACTATCTTGTTAATTAAAGCATAACGTTTAGTAACTAAAGTCCTAATTTACGACGCTTTAGTGCTGACAAATTCTACATATTTTCAACTATGATGATGGTACCATTTTCTGCAGTATCTTGTGGTATGTTATAATTTTTCACATCATTTGAAGTATTTTTAACACGAAAAAACGTTGTTTTATTTTCCTACTGTTAAAGAATTTCAAGAATCATGTGGCATATCCTTTTAGAAATCGCTTTATTATTATCATGATTCCATTTGGGATAATATGAGGATTACTATTAACGCTTTACTCTATTTGTGCAGCTATAGACCTCACGTATGCTTTGTTCATCGGAACACCAAATTACGATGACATAAAATATTTTAAAATATTTTTAATGTAGATAAGTCCATTTTGTTGAAAACATTTAAATATTTTCGCTATTTTGAAAATGAACACAATCATTATCTCTTAGACAATGGAGGATCTACCTCAAACTATTTCAAAGCTACCTTCTAACATGAGAAAAGTGTCCCAAGTTGTATGGAAACCTCTTCCATACAATCCTTAAAATAATAAAATTGCTAAAAAGCATGAACAAAACACTATTAGACTGATTACATTCATGTCTTGCAAAAAATGTGATATTTTATTTGGGATGACTATAGTTCTATGTAGTATATATCGAATTTGGGATTGTATGTGTCATATACAAAATATAGCCTCACTACATCCCATACAGTGATACATCTTATAGCTCTTCTTCTGAATATAACTATTAAACATTTATTAGACAAAACAACAAGCTAGAAAGAAGTCAAAATGTGTCTTCTTAAGTTGCTCAAAAACCAAAAAGGCATGTTATCTTTTATAATGGTACAAGTGGTATGTTTCTGAAATGTGTTTTAAGTCCACTATTAATGACAATTGGGTGATAGTTTAACCATCCTATATTCATATGACAAAGTACATATAATTTATTTCAGTATTGGTTGGAAATATTTAAGGAGGATCCCCTACCTTGGACTAATATTTTAAAGATCTAATTTTATTGACAATCCTCTTTCTGAGTTGGTATCCAATCACTTCATTGGAATAGGTATTTCAATTGAATAATGTGATTGAAGGAGGATTGAAGGATCAACATTGGTGATGAATCACCATCTAATTGGTGGAACAACCTAGACCATAAAAGGTTAAGTGGCTCATAAGATATGTAACTATTTGTCCTAATGAGATTACAAAATAAATTCACTACAAAGCTAAATAGAAGACGATATGGTAGAAGGTGATATGAATAATTCATCCAGAGGTGATAAATGTTATGAATGTTTACATGATTTTGGATGAATTTATCCTAACATTGAAAAAACTTCATTTGAAGAATTAACCTCTATTGATGAATGGAAAAGAGCATATGAAAGTATGATGCTCATCAGAATAGGGCATGGAATATGGAAAACCCTCCATTTTAGAGATGTTGGGTATTGGAATTAGTTCTAATAGCAATAAATGCAGAAAATGAACCAAATACAAATTAGATGTTCTCTTTTTTAGGGCAGGCTATGAGGTTGTGAGTGAGAACTATGCTATAAATAAGGAAAAAGAATACAAGGTCTTCCTTCTGCAATGAGATGTTAGTACTTTTATTGAGTTTAGAAACATATGTTGGTGGATCAATTCATCATAAGTCTGAAAATAACCATATTCAATAGAGACTTGAAAAGAAGATGCTATTCAACAAAAGTATTACTATGAAGGTTGGAAGAATATAAAATTCTTATTCTTAACAAGTTTTGCTATTAAAGCCTAAAAGCAAGCATTGATACTTAATTTTATAAATGATATCTTTTAAAGATAAGTTAAAATTTTAATTTTAGTGATGAAAATTGTTTTCAAGATGTTGGAAAAATTATTGGTTATCATTATATATATAAATGTTTTATTAGAAAAGTACCAAAACATATTTTCATCCTCACGAAGAAAAAATAAAGAAGGTGTTAATCTCAAACACTTTGAAATGTTCTATTTCTTCTTATATGTATTTAAGTCATAAAATCCAGTTATGTATTCATATTGAATATAAAAAGGTACATTAGGTTAAACGATTTATTGGATTAGTTTTAAAGTCTCTTTCTATCATTGTATAAATCATTCTAAATAAAATAAGAAATATGTTTCAGGATGGAACCTAAATGTCAGAACAACGAAGCCCAACAAAAAGCCATACCTACGAAAAAATATTTCAGGTATAATTTGAGATCCTACTACAGTTCATACAAACTTTTGATGAATATTAACATATTACAAAAAAACGTTTTCTAAAATGTTGAAGGAACTTTTGAATTTAGATGATGATATTTGAAGGAAAACTTTAAAATCATTTTAAATATATTACCAGCTTTATATTAGGTATCTGCTGATACCATTCTTTTGGATTAATAAAAATATCTTGAGATCATATAAGCAATTTCTAGAATAAACCTACATATATGAGCTGAAATATGTTCTATTGACAGGTCATAGAAGAAGCTTCGCTGGCTTAGGAACATATCAAGTAATTTTAAGGAGAAATAAAGATATATCACTGACTATATAGCAACATAATCATTCCAATATGAAACTTAGATTCAACAAGTTAAATCGAAACATAAACTGATCTTTGTTTGGTTTTACATCAACAGAAAATACATAAAACATTACTATTATAGTGAAATTGTAGCTTATATGTGTCATGAAAAGAAAAAAAAATATAAAACTCTAGAAGATGCTTAGATACAAGCTTTGTAATTATGAGGGAAAAGTATTTCTAATCATGGGATTTTCTTTTGTAAATATTACTATGCCTACGGATAAATTGAACACTCAAGGTGGATACGGAACAACATTCAACTGACAAGTGAAGAAAAAACAAAGATAAATCCAATGCATATGTCTTCTCTTTGGATAAAAAGTTAAAAGTTTTGATTATAATTGTCCTGTCGTAAGTTGGTAATTTGAGAGAAAAGAAAACCTAAAGAATTGACTATCTTATACATTCGATTACTCTATAATGGGTTAAAATCCCAACCATCCATTTATAAGTAACAATAATATATTTGGTGAGTTAATATATATATTGTGTGCAGAAAATTTAGTGCAATAGTCATATATGTGGTAAATAACATGTTCATAACATTTTGTATATCATATGTTGAAAAGCATAAATGTGGCTTCATAAGTAATATAGAAAAAAATATATATGGTCAATTAGGGTTTAAAATTAATTTCTACAGAAGCAGGTAAATATTGCAAATACATTTAGTTATTGTCTTTTTGAAGAATGACATGCTTTTAAATAATTGTGAACATAATTTAAGTGTTTATACATATAAATGATTGAACAAGGTGGTCCCAATTCATTTAATATTAAAAAAATCAGCAAACATGGAAATGAACAAAAAAACCATCATCTGGGACAGGTAGTATTATGGCTCCCATGTTTACACCATGTTAAAAAATAATGTATATCACATATATATACATATTTCCTTCATTGAAACAAAATCTATGGCGGTCATGACACTATCATTGTTAAGATTAATATGTCCTAATGAATGAAGGATAGGTGATCGAGTTAAGGTTCAAAATAATCTTAAAATAGAAATATTACGGATAAGAGCCCAATGTACTTATAACTTTTACTAGTTTTTTAATGCCCATAATTTTGTGGAGAAAAGTGTTTGTAAATTCAAAATAAAAACACTTGAGATAGAAAAACATAGGTATGCATTGAAAATCATCATGTAATAGAATGTAATATAATTACGTATCTCTATTATTAAAACATTTAATGGCTAAATATCACCTCCCAAAACATAAACAATGTTTTCTTGTGGATGTATGTTTTGTTGGATCATGAATATATCATTGTTAAACTGTGCTAAATCCAAATATGGTACTATAAGTGATAATTGAAGATTTAAGGATATTTTAGTGTTAAAATTAACATTGGTTTTAAGTGTTTATGAGTTTTAAAGAAACATGGAAATTATTGAAAAAGCTAGTCATTATTCATCTGATGGGAAATACGATGTCATATTTTCTTAAGTATAAAACATTTGTTAAATTATAACAACTATAAACTTGTTTAATACGAGGGGTTTTAACGTTATATTGAATGTCATTTTTGAGCGGTGGGACTCACGATTAAGTTCGCAAGGATGAAGAAATTCAAGGATAAACCTCTACGGGGTATAATTCTGAGTTTAGCCCAGGGTGATAAGGTGTTCTTCATTCATTTCATTATTTCTGTCCACTTCTTCTGCATTGTGAGCATCATAAATGCTGTGGTGCTAGTGGACTATTAAAAAATCATGGGTCCCAAAAAACAGTATCTAAGTATAAAACATATATATTGAAAACACATCACACTCTAGGCATATGAATATGTTTTCTTACATGGGGCAGATTTTGTTAAATGACTTGGAAGGTTATTGTTCTAAAACATAATATTAAATCATGCCTTTAAACGCTAATTAAAATGAACTCAAAATTTATATTTTTCAACATGAATAGTACACTGAGGGTGTCGTAGGATGGATAACTCATATAAATAGGTGTAGTGTGTTAGATATATATAATGAGTATGTATAATATATATTTTGTTGCCATTAATAAAAATAAAAGTATATACAAAATATACATTTTATTTATGAAATCAAGGTGGTGGTGTATGAAATATATATAAGCAGGTATATATAAAACATATAACTTACTACTTATGAAAAAATGAAAATAAAGGTATGTACAAAATATATGTTTTGTTATGAAATCAATGAAAAATAAGTGAAACATAATTTTAAATAATATTTTAACCTCCAAAAAGCATAACTTGTCTCTTCAATCATCTCTAGTAAAATTATTAACACGGTGTTGGAATTAAGGAAGTTAAAGAATCACTTCGGGTGTTAAGTGTCCTTTAGAGATAAAGAGGTTGAATGGTCATAAATCACCTGCTCTTGTTAGCACAGTAGGCGTAACTTTACAATATTAAAAATAATCACTGCTTGTTCATGAAAAATTATTTGAAATATTTTATTTTATAGTTAAAATTAAGTATATTTATACATTGGAAGAAAAATAATTCGTATGTATGTACAAAACTTAATTTTCATTTTCAAGCAAATATATGATCCCGGAAGAAAACCTTTCCACCTTTAAAAAATTGTAAATACAAAATAATATTGACATAAATATTAAAAACCAAATGTGAATACCTATTAGTCACCATATCTTGAAACCATAGGATTTACTTTCTATCATCCCAATCAAGAGATATGAACTAATGCTAAACAAATAGAGATGAAGCCATTGAAGTGGAAGGAAGTGATAGAACTCTCTGGACACTCAGAATTAAATCAAGGAGATGGAAGTATGTTCGATATGTCATGAAGACATAAATAACATGGAAGATATGATAAAATGAATCACATGGTGTCAAACATATAATTCAAGTGAATGCCAGTTTTGGATTCCCATGAAAGATGAAATGTTTGAAGTTTAAAAGGAAAAAATAAAAAAGAAAAAACACTTGTAAACAATGGAAACACCTGGGATGGAGTCTGAGGCATACATAAATATTGGAATGAAGAACATGGGAAAAACATTGCATATTCTCATATTCTTTGGGTTATGGAAAACATAGAATACTGGTTTTAAAAGTGAGGCTTTTAGAAAATATTTGTGTTGTGCAATTGAGAATACCTACTCTTTCATGTTTTTTTATGTAAAGGGATCTAAAATTATTTTACGCAATTAATTGGTATATTAAGGGTATAATTTTCTGTCATATTAAAATTATCGGTTGAATATATAGGGTATTAAAACAAGAATTGGTCTACAAAGAAAAATGCAAGTTTGTTTTATTGAAGGTAGATACGTTACGGATCTACATTTCATAGCTGTTGATGGGATATAAAGATGTCTTTCTTTAGATTGAAGAACTAGAATATATTGAAAGGCATTTTGAATTACATATCTTGAAGATATAATGAAACCGATCTTTGAACGTCACTAAAAAGGAATTCATGAACAATGATATTCTCGACACAACAATAGACTCTCAAGATCTAGTGGCATGGAAGAAGAACATGAAAAGAGCTAAAAGTTCTGTTGAAGGTATTTGATGTCTGTTGTCAAACCCCCATGGAAAAACTCCATATGCTGGGTTGAAGACCTTAAGTTTTGTTTTAGAACCATAGTGACCCACAGAAGTTGGTGCTAGGGACGAGCTAGAAAAACAAAGATACGAAGGGCAGAAACAATGCCAAAATATACATGAGTTCACTCAGTAACAGGGATGAACGGAAGCTGTTGGTGTTACAATTATAGAAGTATAGTGAGCCTAGCACTTCTAGGTATTTCCCAAGCTGGAACCTTCAAGGATTCAGCCAGATAGGAGGGCTTCTTTAAATTAGGGCAATAGTTTTCTAATTGGTGAAGAAAAATTTGACCGCTTCAAAGATGGATCACTCCGTGGCTTGATGATGAGGATATTTGCAATATAGTTGGAAAGGATAATAAATGACAATGCGATTTATATCATTAAATACGATATTCAATCGGGTAGGAAGAAAGGACTTGTTGAATATTAAATGTTTTCACTATCACCAAGTTTTGAAACTATGCTGCAATATTAATATTCTAGAAAGTGCTAAAAGTCATCGGGGGAGAGAAAGTGAAGCCTTTGTTTATAAACTTGGATTTTACTTTGATTGCATGGTGTCATCGATGATGGGTTATTTCTTTTACCTAGATAGTGACATAATTCCTTATGACCCAAATAATAAACCTAACTCTTCCAATACAGAAGGATGTCCAAATACATTGAGATAGAATGATAGGAGGCTGGCAATGGTTGAAATTGATAATGTTACTTCAGAAAGTCTAGTTCTCCTCTCATTAAAATATGCCATGTGTACGATTTGGAAAAAAACTTAGTTTCAATTGCTATATTCAGAAGGTCATAGCTAAATGCTGATGTTTAACAAATAAAGTGTTCCTTCATCAATATTCTTTAATACATGTGAATAATATCAATTTTAAATAAATATCTAAAAACTTGATGTGAAAAGATCTTTCTTCATGAGCATAGAAAATGAAAGAACAAAAGACATGGGTGGGATATGTATAGAATATTGAAACATCTACACGGAGCTTTGAAGAATCTACTAGTTCTACGGAGACATCCTAAGGAGGTACTAAACTGCTGATACATAGAAAAGTTATGGTATGAAATACCAAATCCATCTTCTCTACGATAAATACGGTTGACCAACGATCATGAAATAGTTCACTCCTTATGTGTACTATTCTTGGCCTTATCCAAAAAGCAAAGCTTGAATATGATGTAGTTTATGAATGATTTTGTTAAGACTATGTTACTAGTGCTTGCCATTTTTAGTAGTGTGGTCATAATATTATTTAAGCACTACTCCCCATATGTGTATTGTCTTACATTATTATTTCTAAGATCGGCTAGAAAATTATACTACATTACATGAACTCCTATTATTAACAAATGGTATACTATGTGTCCGTATCAAAATTGTCATTGTGATCAGTTGCTCAATGTAAAATATCAATGATTTTATAGTGAATTTAAACACAAAAACCAAATGAAGAGCTCATTGCGATGTTCAGCACAATTCATTTAAATCAAAAACATAGTCTGAATGGAAAGAATAGGCTTGTTTCATTTCCTAAATAATAAAAATTGTAGAAAGTGACAAGTTGGTGACATTTCATTATCAGCCAAAGAAGTATTCTGAAATGTTATGTGGTTAACCAATAAGCATTACTAAGTGTCACTACGGTTCTGTTGGAAAGGTTTGGTAAATTTTTTAATATAGGGTGATTGGATTTTATTAAAAAAAGGTTGGATGTGGATAAACAAGGGTAGACAAGTGGTAATATTTAAGGAATATACATGTCCCTCTCCATGGACGAGGTCAAAGTCCATTTCAATCTCTGTTGGTTGAAAACATGTGACTGAAATTTATTTTATACCATAGTCTGTTGTAAACTATTTGTGACAGTGGTTCATTTATGTTATAAAGGTTAAAAATAATTTCATATGCCAAGGCTAGAATTAATGTTCAGCACCAAAAATATTCTGTGAGGGCTAAGCAAGGTGAGACTCTGACCTCAAACCTCACCCACCCTACAAAGCACTCCCATCCCAATACAACACTATCTTGAGACTGATATATGTCACACTGACCATGTGATCTTATTCATATGAGTAGCAGAAACGTGGAGGAAACACTCTCCTTGAGAACATTACCTGTGGATGGTAGAACAGCATCAGCCACTGCACGATATTAAGGATTTAAATATGTTTTGGTGTAAACCATTATAAAATATGCTTATCAAACTTTATTGATTAAAAAACCACACTATATTTAATCAACAAATAAATATCACATATTTTAATTAAACAGGTTTATGATGATCAATTAATTCCTCCAAATTGACTATTGATTTTAGGCGCACTATTTAAGTGGTATCCAAATTTAGTGAAATTTTCATTAAGTGTTTTGGTCTACTTTTGTAAAATTCGATCAAATTAGGAAAATAGCAAAATATTCTAATGGTTTAGAAGTATAGAAACATAAACATACTTTTGAAGAAATTAGGTGAATGTCAACATCTTTCAATTGTAGCTAATAATTAAATACATGAGCTAAAACGAGAGATGTAACTAATTAGGTGAACTCGCTGATAAAAACATTACGTTAATGAATCGTGAAATGGTTTCATGACCATTTATTGCAACTATTCAAAATTTGTTTTAGTGTTAACAAAACTTGATAAATTTGTTTCTTGAACTCACAAACACCAAACCTACTGTAGACGAAGGATCAATTTTAGATGTGAAAGATAAAATTACTTTAAAAACAATTAGATTAGGATCAATTTGGTATCATATGAATGTTGCAAGGTCATTATGATAGTTACGCGCATTTTGTACCATTAGTTTTAATGATTGAAATTTTAGCGCTTAAAGTTCAATTACGAAGAAAACTAGTTTATATAATATTGGGACCAAAAAGGCTATACAAGGCACCATCTCTTTTAAAGTTCTATCACAGTTGCCTTGAAGCACCTCAAGTTCTCTAGCTAATATTGAAGATGTAAGATTTATTTCAAAGTTTGATTGAATCCCAAAGCACTCATGTCGGGTCTTTGGATGGAAGGAGGTCTTTGAAGAAAACTTCTAGGAAGGTTCTGAACTAATACAAAGGTTAATATCCTATTTTCGAAGGAAAAAATAGAGAAATTAAAAAAAGTGATGGAAAGTATATCATCTACCATCTTCATCATCCTCATCGCCTTGTTAACATCATCTTCAGTTACAAATGAAAAGTATACATATCATCAAAAAGAACACAAGAAAAAACTCATACTCAAATTTGATGTAAAATTTGAAGCTGATGTATAATGGCGGTAAATAGAAAGTTGGATAATTAGATTCTGCCAGTTAGATGTGTTGAAAAATTCATAACCTTCATAAGAAAGATGACAAAAAATTAATTGGTTCCTTCAAGGATGGAAGGATCATGCGCCTTAATTGAGGAGAAAGTACTCAAAAGAATAAAATAACAATGACATCTCAATATCATGATGAAATTTTATTTTCTGCTACCATTAAAGAAAATTATTATCTATTGTTTGAGAAAAATCCATTGGATAGAAAAAGTTGGGCTTGTGAAAGGAAGAAAAGTGTGCAGGTTATACTCATGAATTTGGGAAGCTCTTATTTTGGTTATTAATTTGTATTCACATAAACGTTGTTCGGTGTATTGGAAGTTCTCATATCTTTGAAACCACCTATTCTCGTAAACTGGTTCCACAAACTGAGTGGAGTTTTGGGTCCTTTTTGTTTGAAAGCAAGGTAAACGAGTACATGAAAAAATGGTTTTAAAGGTTTGAGGTAAAAATGAAGCAATTTTAATTAAGAATGAAGAAAATAGCTCTATTAAAAAAGAAGAAAATCACATGTAAACACTATTTGAAGGATGCTTATGATGAACTACCTATGAAACATCATCAATTGAGATTAATAGTAGCTAGAAGAAAAATGTTGTCTAGTGGTTCAACCATTTAGATTTGGAGATAAAACAAGGATTACATTGATAGGTTTTGAAAAAATGCTTTATGTCAACTAGTTCTTTAAGTCATGTAGTATCACTCAAGATGAAGATACAAAATTTGAAATTTTCCATATTAACAATGGTTTATATACAAGATTGTTACCTTTTTAAATGGTGGGTCACCAGCTATCCCAGTTGAAAAGCAATTGAAAATTACGCTCGACCTACGAACATCGAAGAATTATAATTAAATTGGATATGAAAGAAGTATTTTAAACATCAAAATGTAAGTAAATGATGCATAATAAGATTTTTATCATTCGACTTTCTTCCGCCAGGATTGAACTTGATATAATTTAACTCAAGATATTGGGTAATAATATTGTTTAAAAGTTCATATCTTTTACGTGAAAAGTAATATTTCATATGATAGGAATTAGTATCAATTTTACGTCGCAAATTGGTACCTGGTTAAATTATAAGAACAACTGAACATCATGTAATGGTGATTAAAGAAGATGGTGAATGCAAATTAAAATTTAGCATTAATGATCCATTTGATGTTTTAGATGAAACATATAAAAATATTATTGAATGAAAAATTTGGTTCATTAAGTTGGTTCTCTTCATAATAAGTTTTAGAACAGCTAAAGTTGTTAAAGGTAACGGTCATAATGATTTAAATGATCATGATGGTGTTGTTGATGTTGAAACAAAATTAAATGCAAAAGAAAAGTGAAAAATCGAAAATAAAAAAGAAGAATATATTTACAAGTTCTTGTTCTAGTTTCAAAGAAATCGTAAATATTAAAGATCTTGGTCAAGTGATGCAAAATGTAATAATTAAATTGAAATACTACCTTGATAACGAGTCGTAAAGGCAATCGGTTTATGTTCGCTGATTGATGATAAAGGTAGAACAAGTTGTTTTCTGCAAAAACGCTGCCTGCTATAATCGTTAAATTATTAACGCAATTATCAACAACAACAAGAGAAGGTACATGAAAGTCGAGAAAAAGCGAAAATTTAATATCAGGTGGTAATGAAACTGGTGGGTGGATTGAGACTAAATTAGAGACTGTACCTCATCACATATTCGATTATCAAAGAAATTTGGGGTCTAAAGGCTTCTAGTGGGAAGGAGTGATGGGGTGCTAGGTGTAAACTAAATAGAAATGCTCAAAATTGAGCAAAACTAAATGAAAAAATATTCGTCACAAGAATCTAGTGCAATTCATTTTCGTAATGAAGACTATGAAGAAAGATATGAAAACCTAATGCTTGTTTTCTAAATAGCTAAAAAAAATAGCTAATTGATATTTTGGTGACATGGAAAAACAATGAGCGAGAAAAAATATTTTAAAGACGTATGTTTTCTAATAAACGCTTTGTGACGAAACATCAAGAAAAATTCATGAAAGGTTTGATGAAATTTTAATATAACTACTAAGGCGGTATTTTAATTTTATTAGTTGAGATGGTCAAACGAAATTGGACACTTGGTATGACAAGGTTATACGTATTACCTACTACAAATTCAAATCAATTCCATTTCAAATCTAAAGTTGAAAACTATTGTTAAGCACAGGTTATTATACTACTATGCGAATTTAGCAAACTATTATTGTGGTGGTTCATTATATTACAAAAGTATTAAATAATTTCATGCCGTGGAATTAATATTGTGAAAAAATATATTACTACAAAAAATTAAGCTGATTGGGCTAAACGCGACACTCTACACAAGTATATGCTGATACCGCTACCTTGAACGCAACAATAAATGTCATAAACATATATTGATGTCATTTCATATGGCTTGTTGGTGTATGGAAAATGACATGCTATAGGTATTTTTATAACGTTGGTGGGCTTAATGTAATGGGACTAAGTTTTAAATATGGTTTAGTACAAAAACCATTATAAATATGATTATCCAAACCGCTTAATGCAAGGTTAAACTAAAAATAAACTTATAAGCGATAATCCAAATTAATATCTACTTATGTTGCAATTAAACATGAGTTTTATTTGTTAAACCACTCAATTTAGCACCAACCCAATTCGTGAACTAATTAGGTGTCTCCAAGTTGATGGACATTCCTAGGCAAAACTATTTTGGTCATAACTTTTATGATGCGACAAATTGAAACGAAAAAGTCGTTTATAGACAATTGGACATTAATTACATTTAAACGTATTTTGAAATGAATAAGGTGAATATGCATCTTACTTTTAACATTTGATTTAATAAAGGTTAAAATAGCAAATGGACAAGAAGATGTAGCCAGGAGGAGTGGCTATTCATCAAACTTGTTCAACTGGATCATTGTGATGGTTTGGTTTCATGTTTCCAACCTGTTATTAAACATTTGTTTTCTGTGTTTATGTATATAATTTAACATAAAAAACTTCTAAGTTACTTTTGTACTCACAAACGCTAAAACCTACTTTAAGCAAAAGGATGTAATTGTTTTTATTAGAGTAAATTCATATAAAACTAACATTAGGTTTCAATTTATTTATATACCAAATAATAGGTTTCCCCTTAGGTATTCAATTCTAAGGCGTTGATCTCTCTTTCTTCTGTTTGTGAGTTGGCTCCTAACATTTGAGTATCGAGCTTTAGATTCTATGGTTCTGCTTCAAATGGGTCATCATGGAATTTCACTCTGTCATTGTTTCTATAAAAGTTGAGTCTGTTCTAGTATTTTCAATAAATCCTAAGCATTGTAAAATTTTTAGATCTTGGTTTAATATTTTAGAATATGATGTAGGGATATGGGGTTTTGTAAGCTACAAATTTCATCTCGAAAGGCAACATTGAAAAATCATCACCATTCTCTCTATAATGGATTGGAGTATATGTATGTTATTAAAAATTACATATTTGGTTCTTGGTTATCAAATTTAAACCAAAGGAGGAAACAATGACACATGTGCAACGTACAAGTTCGCTCTCTTGATCCAATTAAGTAATTGTGGAGACTTGTGAAAGTTCTCTTCAAAGAATCAATCAAGTCACACCTATGACACTAAAAAGAATATTGATATAGTAATAAAGATGAATATCAAACAGGGATCCAAAATCATGAAAATACATAATATTCAACTGAAACTCCTCAAAGAAAATAAAGGTGTATTTTTGAAGTCACATAATTCTTCATTTAATCAGTTGAAGGATTCCAAGGAATATTGAGGTATAAGTATTAGTATTAGGTTCTAAATAGCACCTAAAACTAATTTTAACACCATTAAGTCCTCATAAGTCTCTACTATGACTCATGTGAAGAAAGAGGAAGAAGGTACGCTGTTCTATCAAATTACAAGAAAAAGTGCAACATTTTGCTCACAAAAGCAACAAAAAATGAAAAAGAAACTAAGATGGGCAGTTTGAAGAAAAACATGAGAAGAAAGCTAAGATGGATGGTTTGAAAGAAAAGGCATGGAAACTAGAACAGATGGTTCAGAAGAAAAGGTATGAAAACTATGCTAGATGATTTGAAAATGGCATTGAAGCTGAAAGGATAGCATAAACTAAGATGGATGTTGTGAAGGCTAATATGGTTGGTTTGAAAAATGGAATGGAAACTAAGATGGATGGTGTGGAAAACTGGATCAAAAACATGGAATATGAAATAAATATGGAAGTTTGAAGAAGGCTGTGGTACTACTACAAAGAAAATATTCGTAATGAAAAGAATGAAAACTCACAGGCAAAATTAAAGTATTAACCAATTTTAGTAGAACTCTATTGGATATAAAACCCATCGTATTCAACAACAAGCTGAATAATTATTTCAAGGATATTATAACAAGATACTATTCTGATGACGCGGTCTCTATATTCTTTAAGCACAAAAGGTACATTGCAACTTTATATTTAGAAAAAAATAAATTTCATATTGTATGATGGATTTTTCTATTAAACACTATTACTTGGTCAAATTTTATAGAGGAAATGATAGGACATTATGAGGATACAAGGAACCATGCTGGCCAGGTGATAAATCTCAAGCAAAAGTGTTTAATGATGGAGCATTAGTGGTGAATATAAGGGTAAATATTGAGGACACCAGTTGAAAATGTCACAAAAGGACTCTAGTGAAAGTAACATCAACGAGTTCATGCAAAACCTGATACATTGGAAAAGCATTCAGTTGAAAGAAAATTGAAATCAGAATTATGGCGACAAGAGAATCCTACCACTCACCAACTATAAATATTGGGTGTTTTCTGTCTATGCTTACACAACCACAAGTCTTCTTTAATAATTGGAAGAAAAAAATAAAAAGAAGTTTATTTATATTTGTGATAGAAAAATACACTGAAGTTCATAAATGTGCTGAGAAAATTATTTTACATAGATTTGAAGGAGGAAGAAAAGAATAAGTAAATTCAAAAGGATATACTGGGAATAACCTAGAGTAAGAAAAATAGATACATACATATCTGTAAATCATTGGATGAAATTTCCTCCAAACTCTCAAGATAGGACAATAGAGAAGAAAATGTAACCAAGTGTTTAACATAGGACAGTCTACTTCTATGTTGATACAAAAAATTACAATATGAGGCAAAAGACTCCCAGGTGGCTAACCCAATGGTCGCAGCATTCTGTCGTGCCTGCATATGACACTTAAAATAACAGCTGATCTAGAGCTATGACAAAAACTGAAAACGGGGACCTTGTCCAAGACTGTTATATAAAGCCAAATACTTATGTTTGTTGTTCTTGAAGAAGGACAATTTTGTTGACGAACCTCAGAACAAAACTTCGAAGCTCGCATTGATAATTTTGGTATGGCATAAACTTTATCCACGGGGCATTAACATCGATAATCCTAATTATTATGCTGTGTCTGGAAAACTTTGTGATATTCGTTGAGGCAGCATTAATCTGCACAAAAACGAGAAGAAAAGGTTTAACCTTCTTCATTTTATCAGACAAACGCCATTAGGACTCCCATTAAGCAGGTGGCGAGCGCTTCTTCCTCCACGAACGTGACGGTTAGGCCTCGTCGCCCGGAAGAACTTTGTCGGAAAAACATGCAAAGGAAAAACGTTGGGCTTCCTCTGAGAGCCTTCATCGAGCGTTATCATGGAACGCCCAGCCTACGCGTGCGGAAGGGCAAACAGACATTCTGGACGAGGACAATTTCGAGCGGGCTTTGAGCATTAAGGTGTGGCCAGGAAGGAAGCAAAAGCTTAAATACGAGTTAGGCCTCAGATGATGGAAACCTCGGCAATAAACTCATGATGATTGAGGAGGCAGAGGTAGATAGAAGGCAGGCAGATGAAGATGAACATTGGAAGAAGGCGAGGTTACTGACACGACAAATCGCATAAACAACATTGCGTCCGACCAGGATCAGAAAATCGACCAGGAGGATAGAGAACAACGGGCATCTCGCCAAAGCCATAGAGGAGCCTGCTTTGTTGGTAAATGCGGTCTAAATGACGCGAAGTAGCGGGTGACCGAGCTCGCGGGCGGCGGGCGATGGCTGTGTGCTCGCTGACCCAAAGGGACGAAAAATCGCCACCGGATAAATGACCTGTTGCCGTGCTGCCGTTCTGTCTTGAAAAGGTCGCAAGCCAGGGCTCGCGCGACTTTACGAACAGCGATAATTAAAGGTAAACTACTGGCGGATCGATAAGATGGTTCCACTGTGGCGGGTGCGTAAGGCGTGACTAAAAAACGAATTGATGCTTGTTCTTTGAAAGAAATACTGCCAGGATTGGTGCTTACACCGAATGCGGTGGCGGTAGTGGCTGAACCATTGCCGACACCTACATCATAATAATCTTTCTTTCGTTACACGCGTAAAAACAATAATGTTATTCGCTAATTGCTATAATTTTATTCATTTGTAAGATAAACCAGGAAATTAGTTGCTTCTATAAAGCACTAAGTGTCGGTGGTGGTGGAAAATGGAGGAACTGCTGATTCCTCTATAGTACCATAATAGTTAACAGAATATGTTAAGACTATTGTTATTTATACCTTGGTAGTGTTATTGATGTTGTGTTAAATTTTAATATAATTTACAATCTTTGGGGACATGTTTTAATTTTCAAGAACTTTTCTTGAAATGTTTTTTGGAAGGAAAGGAAGTTGAATCATGAGATATCAAAGGAAATTTGGGAAAGATAATAAGCTCTAATGTCATGACAAAGTTACTGAAGAAAGAACAATGGGGCATCATTGCACAATTATGCTTACTAGAAGTTCTAACAAGAAAATCATCTATTTCTCCAGATCTCCAAAAAGTCTTGGACAATCATTCCAAGGTGTTTGAAACTCACAAAGGGCTTCCACCTATTCATCAGCATGATCATGCTATTCATTTAATTCTAGGAAGTGTTCCTCCAAACACCAAGCCTTACACATATCCTTATGTCCAAAAGAGAGAAGTTGAACGTATGATTGTGTAATCTCTAGAGGCTAGTATAATTCAACCTAGTCAAAATTCTTTCTCTATTCTAGTAGTATTGGTTCACAAGAAGGATGGATCATGGCGCATGTGTCTAGATTATAGGGACCTAAATAAGCTCACTATTAAGGGTAAATTTCCCATTCCTATGATTGATGAATTATTGGATGAATTACAAGGAGCAATTTATTTCACCAAGTTGGATCTTCGTTCCAGATATTATCAAATTAGAATCAACACTGAAGACATTCAGAAAACAACATTTCAAACCCATGACGTTCATTATGAATTTTTGGTCATGCCTTTTGGCCTTATCAATGCACCTTCTACATTTCAAGGGTTGGTGAATTCCATTTTCAAACCCTTCGTTAGAAAATTTTTGTTATTATTTTTTGATGATATACTGATATACAATGAGTCTTGGAAGGATCATGTTCAACATGTTGGGAGGGTGCTCAAACTATTTGAGGAGAAACAATTATATGAAAAAATTTCCAAATGTTTCTTTGGATTACAAGAGGTGGAATATCTAGGACATATTGTATCTGAAGAGGGTGTTAAGGTAGACCCTAACAAAATTAAAGCCATTAGGGAATGGAAGGTCCCAAAAACCATAAAATTGTTGCTAGGATTTCTCGCGTCAATAGGGCCATTAGGGGAATTTTGAGGTCTAAAATGGGCCTCCTAAGGAAATAATAAAATAATAGCTAAACCAATAAAATGATATTTATGAATTTTCATTTTACTTTTTTCACCACAATCCATGTAACCATGCTTAAATTCAATTGAAAAGGTGTACCAAAATAAATTTAATAAAAAATTGAATTGATATGACTATAAGTAAGAATAATTTTTTCAATAAAATGTCATTATCATTGAACAACTAATGCATTTGTCCTTTGTACTTAATAACTTAAAATAAATTATAAATATAAATTCATAATTTCATAATTGTATAATAGACTATTATTCAAAATTTATATTATTTAAATTATATAATAACATGTAATTAATATACTATATAAAAATAAAATAAAATAAAATAATCAATGTAGTTTATTATTTTATGTATTTTTTTTATATTACATATTGAATTGATTAGATTTATAACCTAGAAAAAAAATGATATATAATATAAAAAATGTATAATATATATTTTATAACATTTAGATTATTTTTCATAATATTATGTATAATAATATATTATATTAATATAATCATAATGAAATTAATTTAGTCTTATTTAAAATTAAAGAAAAAATATTGAAATAGATTTAATTCATATTTATAAGTATATTATAAGTTGTATATACATTGAAATCTTAGACTTTTTTTTCCCAAACTATGTTGAACCTAATATACCTTTTTTTTAAATTGTAATATGTTTATATTGTTATTAATTTTATAATAATATTATTCATAGATTTGATTTATCATAAAAATACAAGGTTACATTTTTATTTATTTTAATTTCATATGTATAATATATATGCATAGATATTAAATTATAATTAATTTGAAATTATAATATTAAATAAAATGAGATGAATATATAATTTAAAAATAAATATATGAAAATATAGAAATATAATATTTATTGAAAAATGTGTAAAGAAATGAAGATTATGTTGATCAGCGGTTATCATTGATGTCAATCCAAGCAACACCAGGGGCTAACCCAATATTACATGGGAATTTTGACCTACCAAATTAATATATTCTAGGTCAATAGTGCTTTTTATGGTTTCTACTTGTCGAGATGTTTCCGTTGATATATGGCTTGCCATGTAATTCTTCACAGATTGAGAGATATTCATGTTTGAAGTTTGTACCCCTAGTTAATGGGCTAAAACCCCATGGGGTTGGGGCATGGGTCATTGAAAAGTCATAATTAATATTTTTTAAGCTCCTAAAATCCCTCCAATGTTCACTTGTTGAAGCCCCTCTCAACTTAAGCATTTATATAAATTGTGATCTTCATTTTGTCCTTAGGCAAGGGCTTTCGCCATCTGAAACAGGTCATCGTGGAATTTTCACTCTAATTTTTTTTCTACGAAGGTTGAAAAGTGGAAATTGTTATGAGACAAAGTGGAAATCCTAAGGAATCTGATATAACAATTTGAGATCAAGGTGCACAATATTTTTGGAGATATGATTTGTGGAAGTCAGGCTTTTTGCAGGCTCTTGAAATTCATCTCAAAGAAGTGACCTTGGTAAAATTGTCATAACTCTCTCTATGAGTATTGGATTAGAATTACATAAAAAGTGGTAGATAGTGAAAATTCTATATTTTTTCTCCCTATAAATGTTAGAGCCAAATGAAGAAACAGTGACATGTGGCATTCCATAAGACTGCGCTCTGCTGAAACAATACATAATTAGGGCATTGTGAGAGATTAGGTATAACTCTCCCTTGAAGAATCCAAATTTGGTAAGACCTATGGCATTGGAAATATGACTCAAAGTACTACTACAGGACCAAAAATTAGATATTGAGGATTTGAAATAACAGAGATACACCAAATTCAATATCGAGCTCCTATAAGGCAAGAAAAAGCTAGATCATGTGTTGTCAAGGATTGTAAAGGACCATAATTTCGACGACAGAAAAGAAAATAAAGGTGCAGTAGAGAGTAACATGACAAGAGAGGCAACCAAGGTGCATAACAATAGCAAGAAGTTCATCATATGAAGTCTTCAAGTGGGTAGTACTGCATACAATCATTGTAAATGTATGATTGTACTAAGTCATTGTAAATACATTATTGTAAAAATTATACTAGTGTCTATCTACCAAGGGTTGAAGAGGCAGTGTTGGGAGGTCTAGGATCATCATTAGGTGGTTGTGTCAAAGTTGGGGTTATGGTATAGTATATCTTCTTCTTCTACATCATTCTATATCATTGTAAAGTGGACCATTTTCCCTGGTACAGGAGTCCATTCTCCTTTTATTCTTCTATAGGGTGGTGCTAGGGTGAGTTGTAGCTCATTGTGTGTTGAGGCATCCATTCAGTTGACTACTAAAGAATCTCGGGCATTGGAGCATCCATCCAGTGGGAGCTAAAGAAGAATGTTTTTCTAGATTCTAGGAAGTTGGAGCTTTATTTCAATTGAAGTTGAATATTAAAGAATTTTTGGAAAAGAATTAGGTGGTTTTTATCCCAGAATGGGTTTCCACCTTAGAAAATGTGTGCATTTGTGTTCCTCTTTTTTGCTGCTATGATTGTACAAACACTGATAATAATTGAAGATTAACTAATGCTCTAATTGAAAGGAATACTGATTCACCCCCCTGCTCTTAGTATTTCCAAAAATTGGTATCAGAGATTGGTTCCTTCAATAGCAGTTTATCAGTTAGAAGGAGGTCATGGAGCATACCAAGAATGGTGTACCTCCATTCAATGAAAATAATTATGCACTCTGGAAAGGAGGAATGGAGGTATATCTCTTGGCGCAAGGTTATGAAGTATGGGACATTGTTCAAAATGGATTTACATCAACTATTGATGAACAAGGTAAGAAGATTTTGGTAAATGATGCAAAAGAAAAGAGTATTATTATCAATGGACTTCTTGAATCTACTTATCATAAGGTGTTGGGTTGTGAAACTGCCAAAAATGTATGGGAAAAGCTTGAGAATATATATGCAGGTGACTCAAATGTCAAAGAAGCAAAGCTTCAAATCTATAGAGAAGAATTTGAGCAACTCATAATGAAAGAAGATTGCAACATTGCTACATACTTCGAATACATTAATGAAATAACCAATACTCCGGAAGGATTGGGAGAGCCAGTTGATGAGAAGACTATTATACGGAAGATTCTTAGAATGTTAGCAAGGAGATTCAACCCAAAGTTATCGGTCTTAGAATACAATACAAATCTGGACAAACTCAGCAAAGAGGAATTACATGGAGTTTTCATAGCATATGAAATGAGACTTGATGAAGAAGAGGGTACCTCGCATCTAGAAACTGCATTCATTGCATCTAAAATAACCAATAAGGATAAACAACCTTCAATTGAAAAGACTTGCACCTGTAAGTGTGAAGAAAAGGAGATGATGAAGAAGGTCTTTCAGATGAAGAATATGCTTACTTCATAAGAAAACTAAAAAATTGTAAGGGACAATTCAAAGGTAAACTTCCATTGATATGTTCCAGCCGTAATGAGCTGGGGAATTTTGTAGCAAAATGTCCAAACAGAAGTAATGGCAACTCGAAAGGAAAGAAAGGCTTTAAGAAATTCAATAAGCAAGGATCGAAAAGGAACTTTCTCTCTAAAGAAGATAGCTCATCATCCAATAAAGACAACACACTTTGAAGAAGAAGCCAATGAGAGAGTATTGTTTATGGCCAAGCACATTAAACAAGAGGTATCAAACAATGAGGAAGAAGGATGGACCATAGAAAATTTTTATGAGGAAGCAATCAAGCTTATAAAAGATCTCAAGGTGGAGAAGATCCGTTCCAATACTCTTGAAGAACAAGTTCAAGGTCTCAAAATTGAAGCTGAAGAACACAAATGCATTAAAGAGTCACTTCAAAAGAGGTTGGAAGAAAGAAACCAAGAAAGGGAAGAATTAGAAGCCAAAGTAGTCTCACTGTGTGAGGAAGTGAAGAAAGGAAAAATTATCCAAAACTATGCCAATGACTCAAGGGCATTAGAGGAACTCATCAAAAATCAACGATATTACAACGAAAAAACTAGCATTGATTACAAAGAAGAAGAAGCAGGACCTTCTACAACAAAATACAATGAACCTATGAGATATGACATGCATTTAGACTTCATTGGACAAGATTCACAAGAACAGCCTTGGAGGAAAATTCCTTGATGAAAATTTCCATCCAGGTACCAACATATTTTTTATGGCTACTGTTATTCATGTGGAAAACTTGGTCATAAAGCTATAGAATGTCGCATGTACCCTAGGAATGAATACAATTCCAGGAGATCTGTCAAATATGAACCTCCCATGGCTCAGCGAAACATCAATAGATTTGAACATTTAAGAAATAATATTGAATGTTACAAATGTTGAAACTTTGGACACATAGCCAAAGACTGGAGACATGAAAATCGTCTAGAAAAATCTTCGGAGCCACAAAACGAATGAACATGGAAGAAGAAGAAGAATGATAATTGTGCTCTCGCTTTCAAGGCTTAAAAGAACAAAGATGTGTAGTATGTTGATAGCGATTGCTCAACGCATATGACTGGAGATAGAAATAAATTTGTATCTCTGAAAAAGAAGAAGGATGGAACTGTGTCCTTTGGAAATGATGGATCTTCAAATGTTATAGGATCAGGTACTGTCACTCTCGGAAGCAAAGATGATCTAGCCAAGAATGTTTTAATGGTTGAAAACATGAATCACAATTTGCTTAGTGTTGGACAAATGTGTGATCAAGGACACACAATACTATTCAACTCCATGAAATGTGAAATCAGGAAAGACATGCATGGTGAAATTGTGGCTATAGAAATTTGAGATCCAAATAACATATATGTTCTGGATGAAGAAACTATAGCATCTCTAATAGCTAAAGAGGATGATACAATAAATGGTAGCAATGGTGATTCACTAAGTAAGAAGTTTGCTACAAAGGTGAAAAGTGATTTTGAGATGTATTTACTTGGTGAGCTGACATACTTCTTAGGGCTTTAGATATCTCAACAAGAGAAAGGAATATTTATGTCAACCCAAGTACATCAAGGAAATGCTAAAGAAATTTAAAATGGAAGATTGCAAACCCATCCTTACTCCCATGGTAACAAGTTTCAAATTGAGCATAGACTACTCATCTAAGGATGTGGATCAAAGGATGTACAGATCTATGATTGGTAGTATTCTATATGTAATAGCCTCCCAGCCAGATGTTATGCAAGCAGTTGGATAAGTAGCAATATTCCAAGAAGCACCAAAAGAATTACATATTATTGCCATCAAAAAAGTTCTTCAATATCTAAAGGGAACAACAGAATATGGCTTGTGGTATCCCGAGGGTGACAATCTCATTATTCATTCCTTTAAAGATGAAGATTGGGAAGGAAGTGTTGATGATTGTGAGAGTACTCATGAAACATTGGAATATCTTCACTAGAAGCTTGGGATTCTCCCAAGTTCTCATTAGATTTTCCTTATTCAAAATATAAAGGGGGAGTGGAAGTGTGTATAGGTACAAAATATGGTTGTGTGTCAGGGGGAGTGGAAGTGTGTACAGGTCCATAGGATGTTTGTGTTTTAGGGGGAGTTATCCTTTTCCATTTATGTCAAAAGGGGAGAGAATGTTGTAGGAAGAGGTGTTATGATCGCAAGGGGAGTACTTATGTTGCCATTGATGCTAAAGGGGGAGATTGTGATCAACAGTTGTCTTTGATGTCAACCGAAGCAACACTAGTGGCTAACCCAATATTTCATGGGAATTTTGACCTACCAAATTAATATATTATGGGTCAATAATTGTTTTTATGGTTTCTATTTGTCGAGATGTTTCTGTTGATATATGACTTGCCATGTAATTCTTCATGGTTGGAGAGATATTCATGTTTGAAGATTGTACCCCCAGTTAGTGGGCTAAAACCCCATGGGGTTGGGGCATGGGTCATTGAAAAGTCATAATTAATATTTTTTAAGCTCTAAAAATTCCTCCCAGGTTCACTTGTTGAAGCCGCTCTCAACTTAAGCATTTATATAAATTGTGATCTTCATTTCCTCCTTAGGCAAGGGATTTTGCCATCTGAAACATGTCATCATGGAATTTTCACTCTAAATTTTTTTCTATGAGGGTTAAGATGCTGAAATTGTTATAAGGTG
Organism: Pinus albicaulis; assembly: GCA_034641835.2. Taxonomy (NCBI): domain Eukaryota; kingdom Viridiplantae; phylum Streptophyta; class Pinopsida; order Pinales; family Pinaceae; genus Pinus; species Pinus albicaulis. Next base: position 344,169 of record JAXQQM020061421.1, on the reverse strand, counting down.
AAGCTAAAATCCTAAGGAAGCTGCTATAAAAATTTCAGATCAAGGTGCGCACATTTTTTGGAGATATGAGCTGTGGAAGTTAGGGTTTTTGCAGGCTCCTGAAATTCATCTCAAAGAAGTGACCTTGGTTAAAATCATCATAACTCTCTCTATGAGTATCGGATTGGAATTATGTAAAAAGTGGCAGATAGTGCATAGTCTTTATTTTTTTCCTCTATTAATTTTAGATCAAAATGAAAAACTAGTGACACGTGGCACACCGTACAAGTGTGCTCTACTGAAAAAGTCCATAATTAGGGCATTGTGAGAGATTGGGTATAACTCTCCCTTGAAGAATCCAAATGTGGTCGGACCTATGGAATTATAAATATGACTTAGAGGAATACTACATGAATAAAAATAAGATATTAAGGATCCAAAATAACAGAGGTACACCAGATTCAATCTCGAGCTCCTAGAAGGAAAGAAAAAGCAAGATCATGTGTTGTCAAGGATTGCAAAGGACCAGACTTTCTTTGGTAGAAAATCAAAGAAAGATGCAGCAGAGGGTAGCATGACAAGAGTAGCAACCAAGGTGTATAACAATAGTAAGAATTTCATCATATGAAGTCTTCAAGTGGTCAGCATTGCATACAATCATTGTAAAGGTATGATTATACTGAGTCATTGTAAATACATTATTGTAAAAATTGTACTAGTGTCTATTTGCCAAGGGTTGAAGAGGTAGTGTTGGGAGGTCTAGGATCATCATTAGGTGGTTGTGTCAAAGTTGGGGTTATGTTCTAGTATATCTTCTTCTTCTACATCATTCTATATCATTGTAAAGTGGACCATTTTCCCTGGTACGAGAGTCCATTATTCTTTTATTTTTCTATAGGGTGGTAGGGTGGTGCTAGGGTGGGTTGTAGCTCATTGGGTGTTGCAGAATCCATTCAATTAACTACTGAAGAATCTCAGATGTTGGAGCATCCATCCAGTGGGAGCTGGAGAAGAATGATTTTCTAAATTCTAGGAAGTTGGAGCTTTATTTTCAATTGGAGTTGAATATTAAAGAATTATTAGAAAAGAATTAGGTGGTTTTTGTCCCAGAGTGGGTTTCCACCTTAAAAAATGTGTGCATTTTTTATCCTCTTGTTTGCTGCTATCATTGTACAAATGTTGATAATAATTGAAGATTAACTAATGCTCTAATTGAAAGGAATATTGATTCACCCCCCCCCTCAGTATTTACAATAGATTATGTAAGGATATCCATTGTTTCTTTCAAAAAAATATGAAATTACAATAATAATATTTTATTAAAAAAATGTGAAATGACACTTATTATTAGTACTTTACGTTATGGCTTTAAAATTTCTTAGAGAACTATCATGGTTAACCATGAGTTTTTATCCACAATTGAGAATGTAACAAGAAAGTACCTTTAACTTAACCAATGTCACCTTAACCAAGCTGTGTTTGGCTCTGGTTTCACCCAAGCACAAGCTTCTCAATCTGGTCCCTTTTTTTTTGGAATGCCCACTAGTGGGATTCCTTCGTTTGCCTTTTCCACTACTGCGTCTGCACCCATGGCTAGTGGGTCAGCTTATTTTCAAGGTTTCCCCTTTGGAAGTGGCCATATTCCTAGTTTGAATCCTTCCTTAGGGTATTTTCCTTTTACCTGCCAGACTCAGAGTTTCAACCCTTGGTCTGGGGGTTAAAGTTCAACTGCCTTCACTCGTTGGAACCCTATCTTTACAGCAGTAGGGGTAGGGAATCATTTTTATGCTGGTCAACAAGGGAATGTTTCTTTCCCTTCGTTGAGTACTTATCAGACCTCTTCTCCTCTTTCTAATGCTTGGAACCCCTATCAGGGGCTTTCCTCTTCATTCACTACTTTGGGGGGGGGGGGGGGAACTGGTCTGGTATTTGGTAACTCTACGTTGGGAGGGGGTCATTCTCCAAATGCTGGGTCCTTTGGCCCAACATTTTCTATGAGTTCTTTTTGGCAACCTAGTGCCTCATCAAACCTAGGGTATTCTTTTTAGAATGTAGGGAATCCATCCTACCAAGGATGGAATCCTCAAGCTCCTCCTCGTTTACCTTTTCTGGCAACGTTGAACTTGCCAGATTTGTCGAAATTGACAAATGATCCGATGCGATATAGTCTGGGGTGGCCTCCGGTTCCTACCAAACTACCTTCAAATATTCCAAAGTTTGAAGGCAAGAATGGAGAGGACCCGACTGACCATATCACCACCTTCCATCTATGGTGTTCATCTAACTCCCTGATCGATGATTCGATTAGGTTTAGATTGTTTCAACACACTTTGACTGGAAAGGCTGCCAAGTGGTACATTGAGTTGGCTGGGGGCAGTTTTGCTACATTTGGAGATCTGGCTACTACATTTCTAAACCATTTTGAGTTGCCTTTCCGTTATGATGCTGGGACTGAACTCCTAACTAATTTTAAGCAGGACGACGCAACCCACATTTCTGATAATATTCAGGAATGGTGGAGAAGGAAGAGGCTTATTAAAGATCATATTCCTGGATAATTCCTTTTGGAATGGTTTTTGAAATCTCTGCAGTCATATATTTCTAAGGATGTATCCCTATCTGGGGTATTTTCTGAGGAGCGGGCCATTTTTAGGGCCCAATAACTTGAATTGATATATTCTCAGTCTGGTGTCCTTCAAAAATATTTTCCTAATGCTATGCGCTCCAAGTTAGACTTATCTAAGCCTAAAATCGGTCCTCATGGTGATGGACTTGTTGGATCGATTGACAGTGGTGCAGCTAACCTGCTTAGTCAATTGCAGCAGTTGTCTGTACAATCTGCTTCTTCTGGTCAAGCTGTGCCTGCTGAGTCATCACCTTGTCAATATTTGTCGGTAAATGTCGTTCAGTCTTCTAACCATAAAGTAAATCAACAATCCGAAGGGAAGAATAAGGGATGTAATAAGAAGAAGGGCAAGAATGGGAAGGGTAATGAAAATAAGTCTAATGAGCAAAGTGGTGAGGGTCCAAAGGATAAAAAGAAAGTGAAGTTTCCATGCAAGTTATGTGCTAGAGACCATCTTACTCACCTTTTCCCTAAGATTCAGGATGCTCAACGCTTGTTAGCTCAGCAGGGTTCTTCCAGTTCCCAGGCTATGTTGACTAACCCTTTTCCCCAAGGGAAACAAGTAGTTGTTGGTATGAATCAAAATACTAGGGCTCCCTCTGGGGGTACCCAGGAAGGGGAAATTCCGTCAAACATATATATGATGAGTGCTCACACGGATATCACCACGAGATCCCATGATTATGGCGAAGCTAAGGCTTCGAAAGCGAAGGGTGCTCCCGATGCTACTGAGCTGCTTCATATTACGAGGCCTACTATTGAGCCTATACCTCGGATGCCAAAAGCATATACTAAGCGTATGACGATTAATCCAAATGCTAAGGCTGCCCAGAACTACTCTATTGTAGAAGACCTGGTGCAGAGTCCTTGTGCCATGTCTGCTATTGAGGTGCTCTAGTCTTGTCCGGCTCAGCGCGGTGCTTTGCTCGTTGCTATTGGAGCTATTGATCCAAAGAAATCTCTTGTGATTACAATTGATATGTCTAATTTTAAAAAGAGACTCCCCCATCATATGGCTTTTCATATTAAATCATCGTATCGGAACTGAAACATTATTCGGACGGTCGTTGATGAGGGTGCTTCCACATGTGTGATGTCTCTCACATGTTGGAAGAAAATTGGATCTCCCGCAACTGTTCCATCTGCTACTATTTTGACTGTGTTTGATGGTCATTCTCACAGACTGCATGGTATTGTCCCAGCTTTTCCCATCTGTGTTGGGGGAAAAACTGTAAATATAGAGGTTGAGATAGTTGATGCAAACTTGGACTACAACCTTCTGTTGGGGAGAAACTGGATTTATGAGATGGATTCTATTGCATCCTCATTATTTCAGATTATTTTTTTCCCTCACGAAGGGAGGATTGTTACAGTGGACCAACTAGACTGTCCTCCTGTAGACCCGAATGCATCTACTGACTCAACTATCCCAAAATTGGATAATGCCAAGTCGCTTGTTGAGAATTTAGGGGTTGGGATGTATTATTCCTTGATGGGTAATTTCGATATTCCACCTCCTATTATTCATATAAATGTGATTATTCATATAAATGTGATTTCATCCTCCAGGGCTCCTATTCGAAGAGAGTTCTTCAGAACTCATTATTTTTCAGACCCGTGGACCTTACCTTCCCCTACGTCCACATTAGCAGAAGGTCAAGTGAGTGGAATGGAATTTCCGATGTCTGCAGCTGAGATTTCTTATCAGTATATTGTTGACTCTGCAGAGTCCATTCTGGCTTCTCTTTCACTGGAGGAGTTGGATGGTGATGTGGCTCCGTCTTGGACACTTAATTCTTCTTCTGCCCAGGATTTCCTTGATACCACTCTTCCATCTGAAGAGGCCATCCTGGAAGAAATGACTGGTGTAGAAAGACCGTGGGATGATTTGCATCATCGTTCTTACTTCTTACCTAATTTGGGCGAAGTTGAGTCAAGTTTTCCAAGTCCTGTATCTCCTGGTCCTGTTCACCCAGTCCTGAACCCTTTAGCACCAACACAGGTATATGCTGAAGGGAACATGGCTGTGATTTCTCCAACTATCCCAGTGAACATTTCCAGGGATCCCAATGTTATAGAGAATGTCTTCATTGGAGCTGAATGTTCCCTTGAAGAGATTCAAATTTGTATCGATCTCTTTAAAGAGTTTAGGGATGTGTTCGCTTTGTCTTATGAGGAAATTCCTGGTATAGATCCATCTATTGTCCAACATGAGATCAAGACTTACAAAAATGTTAAGCCTGTAAGGCAGAAGCTTCGTCCGGTCAATCCTAGGAAGGCAACATCTATCAAATTCGAGGTGGAGAAGCTGCTCAAGGCGGGATTTATTTATCCTGTTCCTTTGACAAAATGGGTTTCAAATCCTATTCCTGTAGATAAGAAACAAGAAACAATTTGAGTTTGCATTGATTTCAGAGACCTTAATAAAGCATGTCGAAAAGATAATTGCCTCACACCATTTATTGATTAGATTATTGATGAGTGTGCCGGTAATCAGATTTTCTCCTTCATGGACAGTTTCTCCGGATATAATCAGATTACTATCCATCATGAAGATTAGCATAAGACTGCCTTTATTTGTCCCTAGGGTACTTTTGCTTACAAGAAGATGCCTTTTGGTCTTAAAAATTTTGGGGCTACATTTCAGCAGGCCATGTCATATGCCTTCCACAACATCAAACATATTATCGAGGTGTAGTTGGATGATTTAGCTGCTCATTCTTGAAAGAGAATTGATCATGCCGCTCACCTCCGTTGAGTATTTGAGCGGTGTCATTTCTACAAGATTAGGTTGAATCCAAACAAGTGTGTTTTCGTGGTCACATCCCGTTGGTTATTGGGATTTATTGTGTCTAGGGAAGGGATTCGGGTAGATCCCTTCAAGGTTGAGGCAGTACTTCAGTTGCCTCCCCCATTGTCTATTCGTCAACTTCAAAGTCTACAAGGAAAAGCTAATTTTCTTCGGAGATTTATCCTAAATTATGCTGAAGTTACAAAGGGATTTATGAGATTGTTGAAGAAGGGAGTTCCATTATTTTGGGATGACTTTGCTCAATGCTCATTCGATGCTTTGAAAAAAGCATTGACCTCTGCTCCTTTATTGAGTCGCCAGTTCTGTTTCGGGAAATAACTCCCTAGAGGTTTGTTGGGTTGAAACCTCCACAGATCTAGACATGCTATTCAAGAAGGACTCAGACAACCATATTTTTAAGCGAAAAACTAGATAGAATAGATCATAAAACTCACCCATAGGTCCTACGTTTGATGTAGATCCCACGGGGTCCAAACCCCCAGCAACCCTTCTTCTTCCTTAACCTGAAAACCAAGAAGAAACATGCACGAAAATCTAGTTGTACAATATATATCTACCCTAAATGTTAGTGAAATCCATGTGAAACATTATATAAACCGTAATAAATGCTTAAATAACAATATTTTCACATATGCAAGAAGATAGTAACACGTGAATTTCAGGAACAAGATGGTTCTTCTGTATTATGAATAGAATGTAAAGTAATAAAAAGTGGAGAGATCACCTGAATCCTTCCACGATATTCGAACAGACCATCGTCCGGATCCATCCCACCCCTGCCTCGCTAAGATTCCTTCAGAACTTGTGCACACGAGATGACATATAGAGAGATGAACATCTCCAGGAAACAAGGGTTTCCTGTAATGAACTGGGAAGTGTAGGAGGCATGGGAAATCAGACTTGAATTGGGATTCCAACTGAGTATAATATCAATAATTTTTCTCTCTCTCTTAGGCCATACACATGAGTGGATTTTATACTCCCTGAAAGTAGTTTCAGTTAGTTGGAAACAGTTGGCCATAGGTTGGGGTGGTTGAATTACTGAAATAAACATCAACCCAACCTCGAAAATAGGGAATTTTATATATTTTTTAATGATTTTAATGGCATACGCGGAAAATTATGTATGTACTCGTGTATACACGTGGAAAATTCTGGGCATACTCGCGTATGGGATTTAAAACACTGTTTTTTATGAATTTTTGTCCAAGTCTATGGGAATGGGTACCCAAGGCCATAAAAACAATCATGAATCACATGAGGGTGAAAAATGATGCTATAACAGCTGACACCGAATCCTAAGGGATTGAGTGAGATTTTATATTATTGTAATTTAGGAAATAAGGAAGGCCGAGAGACATTGGGGAGTGAATCCCAATAGCATCACCTCCATGTATTCAGTTTTGCGGAGTTACCTCTTAGTCTGACATGGTATCAGAGCTAGTCCTATTTTTGGCATTCCTGTGTTTGGTGTAACTCCCTCATGTTGTGCATTTTTGAAAAATGTCATTGTGCATTCAATTTTGCTTTTTTACTCCTCCTGACATTCTCTTTTTATTTCTCCTGGAATTCTCATATTTTGGAATAATTCTACATTTTTTTTTACTGCAAATTTTGTGTCATTTTTATTTGCACATTCAATTTTTGCTGTAAAAATAATTTTTACAACTCTCTACACATCCATTTACTGTGAAAAACAATTTTTTCTCTCTCAGCACCCTCATCACCGCTCTCCCTCATAGTTCTCACATGCTCACGCTTCCATTATCTCACTCCCATATCGTCTCCCTGCTCTCACATGCTCACCCACCCATTCCCTCACTCCCGCACAGAATTCAGCCTCACACCCTTCCCTCTCACCCACCCCTCATACCATTCGGCCTCCTTCCCTTCCCCTCAACACTTAGCCCCTGACCCCTGACTCCTCAAGGCCCCCATCACCTCACACAGCCCACAGCCCACTCGGCCCTCCCCACCTGCTCCCCTACCTTCCCCACCCACTCACCCCTTTGCCATACCCTGCCCCCCTCACAGCCATTCCCATCCCCCTCCCCGTAGGCCTCACCCACTCGGTCCTCCCCACCATCTCACCCCCCTTCCCCACTCGCGCACTCCTCTCCCATACCCCGCCCCCCTAACATCCACTCCCATACCCCTCCCTACTCATAGCTCTCCCCATCCCCCTCACCTACCCTTCCCTCCCCTCTCATGACCTCTAGGGCCTCCCCACCCACTCACGGTAGCTCTACCCTCCCCACCCACTCACCCCTCCCAACCCACCCTCCCCTCTCACTCGTTTCTCCCCCTCCACTCCCACATAGATTCTCTCTACGTTTTTATTTTTTCTTTACTATTCGACCTCTTATTCTGAATTTTTACAGAGTTTGGCCTCCCCCATGAAACACCTGTCCTAGTAAACACCTCCCCTAGAAAACACCTCCCCCAGAAAATACCACCCTTGGTACAAAACTTCCCCAGAAAACACCTCCCCCAGATAATACCTCTCTTTTTCCCCAAAGCTTTTTTTACAAAAAAAAAAAAAAAAAAAAAAAAATTCTTTTTTGCAGAATTGAGTTTTTATCATGACAACAAAGTATATTTTTCTTCAAAAGGATGAATTCTATCATATCTATTGTAGGATTTTTTCTCTCTGGCAACAGGAACAATCGTGAATTATCTTGGAAAATCAAGCACACTCTCATTTTTAATGAGCTGTGGAGAGGAATTTGTGAAGGAGAAGGAGACCTTCCACTAGCGAAGCCCACTTCAAACAAGGAGATCGCCATTTGGGAAAACAAGAACTACAAGGCCTATGACTTGATTGCAATTTTCGTAAATGAACATGTGAGTTTCCATATTACACCATTTTCAAATGCCTATGAAGCCTTGAGCAAGCTAAAAGAACTCTATGACTCACATTCAGAACTTGAAATTGTTCAATTAATGATTAAGTTGTTTAGTCTTGAATTGAAAAATGATGACCCTCTTTCCTTAGCTTTAGAAGTAAGATCTATCATGCACGACATTAAGAAAACTGGTGTAGAAGTTGATATACCTCTCATAGCATATGATAAGGCATTGTATCCCACTTACATTATCTTGAGCCCTTGCAAGCAAGTAGAAACCTCATGAAAATCACCTTTGATTCCCTTGAGAAAAAGTTTGTAGAAAGAGAGAATGATTTTTTAAAGATGAAAACACCTGTCTTCTAAAGAGGCTATATGCTTTGCACATAGAGAGTAGATTCATGCTCAGTATTCTTCGAGAGGAAGGGGTGGCCAAAGAGGAAGAGGAATAAGAAATTTCAAAGGAAGGGGGGGCAGGCAAAATCAAACTGAAAAATCTGATCTTCATTGCATACGCTGTAATAAATACTAGCATGATGCATCTACATGTAAGCTACCTTGGGATAAAAGTGAGTAGAAAAGAAATCAAGAAAAAGGTAAAAATCATGATAGAGACAAAGGTAAATCACCTGAATCCACTCATTATGTTGTAGCACATTTTAACAATGGAGTAACTAAAGATGTGTTTGATGTTTCATTTACTTCTTGGAGAAATGATTGGTTGCTAGATTCAGGAGCAATATGTCACATGAAATTTAGAAAAGTTTATTTTGAAGAATTTATTGACAAAGTTGATGGAGTAGTATACTTTGCAGATAAATCCAAACCTAAACCATCAGGGCTTGGCATAATTCTGCTTAAGTTGTTTGGTGTTCCGAATCATCTTCTACATGAGGTTCTATACCTTCCTGAGTTGAGGAGAAACTTGTTGTCCTTGGTCTACATCTATCAACAAGGACACTCCATTCACATGTTTTATGTAAATTTTGAGGTCATAAAAGCATCAAATCGCTCACTTTTCATGGAGGGAATAGAAGAAGGAAGACTCTTGAAGCTGTAAGGTTCCTCTGCTCATGTACAAAATTTTGCATTCAATTCACATCATGATGAAGGTAGATTCCCATCGACTCTTTTATGGCATGCTATATTTGGACACTTAACCTATGACGGCCTTTAATTTTTAAAGAAAAATGGTGTTAATGGACTGCCTACAATTCCTAGGAAACTTAAGCAATGTGATGCTTGTATTCTAGGAAATCATAGCAAAGAACCATTTCATGATTCACATTCCAGAGCACATAGAAAAATTGAGCTTATTCATTTAGATTTATGTGGCCCTATGCTTGTTTCTTCTGTAAATGGAAATATATATATGATGACATTTATTGATGACTACACTAGAATGTGTTAGGTTTACTTATTGAAGAACAAATCTGATGATTTTCAAATGTTCAAGAATTTTCATGTATGGATTGAAAATGATGCACAAAATCATATTGGCTCTTTGTGTACTGATAATGGAAAATAATACACTTCAAAATAATTTTAAAATTATCTTCATCAACATGTAGTCAAACATCAAAAAACTGTGCCCTATAATCCACAGCATAATGGTGTAGTTGAAAGAATGAACATGACAATTTTAAATATGGTTCGCTCCATAATTTTTTTTAATAATGTAAAATTGATGTTTTGGGCTGATTCAATTCTATGTGTTGTATACATAAATAATATGTGTCCTTCAAATTGAATCAGAAACAAAAATCCTTATGAAATTTGGCATGGTTACATTCCTTCGGTAAAGCATTTCAGGGTCTTTGGTTCCACCTGTTATGCTTTGATACCCAAGGTACAAAGGAATAAACGTGGTGCTAGAAGTTGAAAATGTATCTTCTTTGGGTATTCCAATACCTCCAAAGGGTATCATATCTATGATGAAGTCAATAAGAAGTTTGTAATAGCAAGAGATGTCATATTCCTTGAATCATCCAAGACTAACAATGTTTTTGAGCGGCAACTTGATCGCCTGGATAGATTCACACATGAAAAGTATTTTCAAGAATTTTATAATCAAATTTCACATATTGAAGGGGGGATTCCTATACTAAACCAATCTATGGAATCATTTCCTGAAGCACTCTCTCCCCCACATGAAGAACCAACCACAGATGACTCCTTGAATGATGTGATTGACAAAATTGAGAGATTGAATGTTGATTCAATTCCAACTCAGTCAAATGAGTAGCCTGGGCCATCTTAGAAAGGTCCCCCCAAATGGCTGACGAAGACACTAGAAAATGTTCGTCTCGATGAGGCTGGAAAGAAAGGAACAAGAAGTTCCACTAGACAAAATGAAGGTGATGTAGATAATTATGATTCACCTGTTGATATGGATATTTCTTATAACTATGAATTGAGTTTTTCTATAGATCATGAACCAAATTCATTCAAATAAGTCGCTTCTCATGATGAATGGAATGAAGTGATGAAAAAGGAGTATGATGCCTTGATAAAGAATGGCACTTGGAAGCTGGTTGATCCTCCTTTGGGAACCAAACCAATTGGCTGTAAGTGGGTATACAAGAACAAGTACAAAGCAGATGGCTCACTTGAGAACCACAAAGCCAGGCTTGTGGCAAAAGGTTTTGCACAAAAATAAGGGGTTTATTATGAAGAAACTTTTGTTTCCACAACAAAATGGACCACCATCTGGACACTCTTTGTCCTAGCAACTTAGAATGGATGGAAAGCCCATCAGATGGATGTAAAAACCACCTTTTCGAATGGATATATAAAGGAGAAAGTTTTTATGTCCCAACCAGAAGGATTTGTTATGAATGGCCAATAACAAAAAGTATGCAAACTTATAAAATCCTTGTATGACATCAAGGAAGCACTGCGAGCTTGGTATGAGAAATTACCTGAGCATCTTCTAAAACTTGACTTCAAACATTTTTATCTCGATGATGCAAATTTGTTTGTTAAGAAAGTTGGAAAAACAGTTGTATATCTTGTGGTGTATGTAGATGATCTTTTGATGACAATGAAAAATGAGATTTATATTGCATCCATAAAGAAAGAATTGAAGAAAGGTTTTGAAATGATTGATTTGGGTTACATTCATTACTATCTGGGTATTAAAGTAACTCAACATCCTAAATTTATAATTATTTCTCAAAAGAAGTACATTAGAGATCTTTTGAAAATTTTTGGCATGGATGAATGAAATCCCTTAAAGACTCGATCGAACAAAACTTGAAGCTCAAATCCATTGAAGGGAAGGAATTCGATGATGTAACGAAGTAAAAACAACTTGTAGGAAGTCTTATCTACCTTATTACTACCAGAAAAGACATCTCATTTGCTGTTGGAATCCTCTCCAAGTTTATGCAAAAACCTTGTGAAGGACATTGGTATGCTACAAAAAGAGTTCTAAGGTACTTGAAGGGGACTCAAGGATTTGGACTCAAATATAGACAGGTAGGTGATTTCATCTTGATCAGATACTCTGATTCAGACTTTGATAGGGACAAAGAAATTGGGATGTATACTTCAGGTTATACCATGAGTCTTGGATCAGGAATTGTCTCATGGAGATCCTGCAAACAGTCAGCTCCAGTAGATTCCATAACCGAGGCAGAATATGTGGCAGAAATTAAGGCAAAAAAGGAAATTGTGTGGCTTAGTCAAATCCTATAATATTTGTAGTTGAAATAAGTGCATTCAACACCACTCATAATCGACAACACTTCTGCAATAAATTTTGCCAAGAACTTGAAGTTCCATGATCAAAAAAAGAACATCAATAAAAAAAACCATCTGATTCGACATCATGTTGAGGCCAAAACCATCCATATATGTAATTTTTCCACAAAAGAGCAGACCGCAGACATGTTTACCAAAGTGCTTGGAAGAGAAAAGTTTGAAAAGTTTAGAACGACAATTGGACTCACCAACATCCCTTCAGATTAAAGGGGGGAAAGTTGACACCTAATCCTAAGGGATTAGGTGAGATTGTATATTATTATAATTTAGTAAATAAGGAAGGCCAAGAGACATTGGGAAGTGAATCCCAATAGCCTCACCTCCATGTATACGTCCACACATAATCTCCATCTAATTCATATTCATTTTTGTGGATTTACCTCCTGTTCTGACAAAATGTCATTGATTCTCATAAATTAAATTTTGATTGTAAATTATCTTTAGGAGGCCCATTTTAGACCTCAAAATTCCCCTAATTGATTATCAAATTTTTTTTAGGTCTTATGGGAAAATATCATCACCTCTAACAACGTTATTGAAGAAAGATGCATTCATGGACTCTTGACGCAACTAAGGCCTTTGATCATCTTAAAGAGGCAATGTGCCAAATACCTGTCTTAGCTACGCCAGACTTCACAAAAACATTTATTCTAGAATTTCATGCCTTGGGAAATGGAATTCATGTTGTTTTAATGAAAGAAGTAAGACACATTTTTTTTGAAAGCCTTCCAATCAAAGGAAAGTATTTACAGAAATCTATTTATCAAAAGGAAGTGTTGGCAATACTACATGCATTAAAGAAATGGTGAACTTACCTAATAGGAATACACTTCAAGGTAAAAAATAATCATGATAGTCTTAAATAATTTTGGAACAAAGACTATCTTCAGAAGAGTAGCAGAAATGGGTCATAAAGATGTTGTGTTTGACTTTGAAATCATCTACAAAAAATGGAAGCTAAATTCTGTTGCAGATGCATTCTCAAGAAAGGATGAGGATGTGGAAGCATTTATTTCTTCCATTTCTATTATCCAACTAGATTGGATAGCCAAATAAAGGGAGGAATAGAAGAATGATGAACAAGTATGGATACTCATTAAAAATTTGCAGCAAGATCCTAGTACATTTGATAAATTTAGTTGGAAAAATGATTCCTTATCATGCAAATATCACTTATATCTTTGTAAGAATTTCCAAGTGGAAAAAATATATTCTTTTGGAATTGCACACCTCTCCCCTAATAGGAAATTTAGGATTTTTAAAAACTTACCACGGGTTGGCGAAAGATTTTTTTTGGGATGGCCTTAAATTTTTTATTCAAAAATTTGTGGTGGAATTTTTGGTTTGCCAACAAAATAAAGTTGAGAAAATTTAGACCTCGGGTTTGCTGCAGCCTTTATCCATTCCAAATCAACATTGGGAGGAGGTTTCAATGGATTTTATCACAAGTTTACGATTATGAAACTAGCTCCAATAATAGAAGAAAAGAGAGATCCACGCCTTAGAAATAAGCCACTTCGAGGGGGAAACCTCCTTTGCATTACATAAATGAACAATTCTTCAATCATAAAAATGACAAAACATCCCATATATAGGAATCCATTGGGTCCCAATATAATCCTAGCCAACCTAACAATAATAATGTAAGGGCACAATAATAACAATATGTGGGTTACAAGGGCAGAACAACAAAAAAAAGGGGGCCACACTAACAACAATAAGGGACTACACTAGTAATATAGGGATCTAACGTGCCCCTCTCCTTAAAAAAAGTGTTGTCCTCAACGCTTGAGTAGCTCTGGGTGCTTCTGTATAAAATTCTCATCCTCCCATGTGTAATCTTCAGTAAGTTTGTTCTTCCACTTGATGAGATACTATGAAATTGATCGATTTCGTAGCTGTCAAGTTCTTGTTTTCGTGACTACTTCATGTTACAATATGATTTTTCATTCCTCATCAAGTTCCAGAAATGTCGTTTGAACTAGAATTTTGTCACCTATAACCTTATTTAAGCATGAAACACGAAAAACTAGATGCACTTGCGAAGAAGTAGGAATCTCCAATTTGTATACCATAATACCAATGTTTTGCAACACCTTGTAAGGACCATAGTACTTTGGCAATAATTTCTTGGATTTCTTGAGGGAAATTTGTTTGTATGGTTGTAGCCATAAAAATACCCAGTCTCCTACAACAAAACTTCTCTCATTGCAATGTTGTTCTTCCTGTTGTTTCATTCGATTTTGTGCCAAATTCAAGTTATCATTTAATAGTTGGAGAACTTGTTGTTGATGCTCAATGTGATATTCCACTGCTTAAAACTTATAATTTTCTCTTAAAGATGGTGTGATGGATGGTGGATGATATCCAATAAATAGGGTCATTTTTGCTGCAGAATAGAAGGAAGTGTTATACCACCATTCAGCCAGAGGTAACCACTTGACCCATTGTGTTTGTTTATCAGATACAAAACAACGAAGATGTCATCCCAAGAATTTGTTCACTCTCCCAGTTTTACCATCATATTGAGGATGATAAGATGATCTATGAGCTAGTTGAATATCCAAACAAGAAAATAATTCCATGCAAAAAGTTCCAGCAAAAATGGGATCTCTGTCACTTACAATAATATTTGGGTTTCCATGTACCTTTTCGATTATTTCCATAAATGTAGTTGCAATTGTACTTGCTTTAAGTGGATTATATAATGCACAAAAGTGTGCATACTTGGTAAGGCTATCAACTACCACCATGATGAGACTCTTTCCTTCAGACTTAGGTAAACCTATGATAAAATCCATTGAAATATGCTCCCAACGTTGACTTGGAATGGATAAAGGTTTTAGAATACCTGGGGTATTAATTGTCTCAACTTTATTTTGTTGGAAAACCAAACATTCAACCACACAATTTTGAATATCAGCATTATGGCCAGCCTAGAAAAATTATTTCTTCACCTTGTGGGAATTTTAAAAAAATCCTGAGTGTCCTCCTAAAGGAGATGTGTGCAATTCCAAAAGAATATTTTTCTTTCGTTGGGAATTATTACAAATATATAAGTGATCTTTGTCCCATAATTAATCATTTTCCCAAATAAATGTATCAGATGTACTAGGATCTTGCTGCAACTTTTGAATGAGTGTCCATAGTTCTTCATCCTTCTTCCATTCATCCTTTGCTTCAGTTATCCAATCTATTTGGATAATATAAATGGAAGAAATCAATGCTTCCACTTCTTCATCCTTCATTGAGAGTGCATCTACAAGAAAATTTATCTTCTCTTTTTGGTAGATGATTTCAGTGTGATAACCCCACATCTTTGAGACCCATTTTTTCTTCTCTTTTGAAGATAGTATTTGTTCCAAAAAGTGTTTATGACTATCATGATCAATTTTTACCTTGAAGTGTCTTCCCATTAGGTAAGGTCGCCATTTGTTTTGTGCATGTAGTAGTGCCAACATTTCCTTCTCCTAAATAGCTTTCTGTAAATACTTTCCTTTGCTTGGACAAATTTTAAAAGCAATGGGTCTTCCTTCTTGCATTAAAACAACGCCAATTCCATTTCTCAAGGCATCACATTTCACAATAAATTTTTTTGCAAAGTCTGGCATAGCTTAAACCCATACTAGGCACATTGCCTCTTTAAGATGTTCAAAGGCCTTCGTTGCTTCAAGAGTCCATGAATGTCATCTTTCTTCAATAATTTTCTTAGAGGTGCTACTATTCTCCCATAGTTCTTGACAAACTTGCGATAATACCTTGTTAACCCGAAAAATCATCGCAACTGCTTTATGTTGTGGGGACTTTCCATTCATTAATGGCTTTAATTTTCTTAGGGTCTACCTTAACACCTTTTTGAGACACAATATGAACCAAATATTCCACCTCTTGTTCTCCAAATAAACATTTGGAAGTTTTTTCAGATAATTGTTTCTCCTCCAATGGTTTGAGCACCCTATCAACATGTTGAACATGATCCTTCCAAGACCTATTTTAGATTAGTATATCATCAAAAAATACTAAAAAAAAATTTCTAAGGAAGGGTTTGAAAATGGAATTCATCAACCCTTGAAATTTAGAAGGTGAATTGGTAAGGAAAAAAGGCATGACCAAATATTCATAATGAACCGCATAATTTCGAAATTCTATTTTCAAAATATCTTCAATCTTCATTCTTATTTGATGATATGCTAAATGGAGATATAACTTGGTAAAATAAATTGCTCCGTGAAATTCATCCAATAATTCATAAATCACAGGAATGGGAAATTCATCTTTAATAGTGAGCTTATTGAGCTCCCTATAATATTGACACATGTTCCATGATCCATCCTTATTGTGCACCAATACTACTGGAGTACAGAAAGAACTTTGACTAGTTTGAATTATACCAGCCTCTAACATTTTTGCAATCATTCGTTCAATTTTGCTCTTTTGGACATAAGGATATTTGTAAGGCCTGATGTTCGGAGAAAATCATCTTGAAAACAAATGAATAGATTGGAGTCCTTTGGTAGTTTCAGACACCTTGGAATTATTTTCCAATACTTTTTTGAGATTGGGAGAAATAGATGATTTTGATGTTGGAACTTCTAATGAGCATAATTGTGCAATTACACCTCATTTGTTCTTTCTTCATAATATTTTTCATGACATTAGAATTTATTATCTTTACTGAATTCTCTTCAATACCTCGTAATTCGACTTCCTTTCCTTCTAAAAAAAATTTCAAGAAAATTCCTTGAAAATTAAAATCTATCGTCCCCAAAGATTGTAACCATTGTACTCCTAGTACAATGTCAGCACCTCCCATTGGAATGGAAAGCATTAGAATATTCAATACATATTACCCCATTGTTAGCTTAATATTATGGATTTTTCCAAAGAAATTTATAATTCCTTCATTTGCAGCCATTACTTGACATTATGGTGCTAGGTATAGGAAGAAATTCAATTCCTTGGCTACCTTACAATGAATAAAATTATTGGTACTATCCGAATCAATCAACACCATTACCTTTTTCTTCTTGATATATCATTCTATCTTGAGAATTTGAGAAGTGGTAATTCCTGCTAATACATTAAAAGATATGGTTGGACTCATTTATTCTTTCTTTAGGGCTAGTTCCTAGTGTATATCCTCTTCTTTTGAAGTTACTTGTTAATTTTCTTCTTCCTCTTCACAATCTATGTAAAATAATTTATTCTCAAGACACTTATGATCTTTAGTGTATTTTCTATCACAACTGTAGCAAAACCCTTTTTATATTTTTTCTTCCAATTGTTGTGGTATCAACCTTGTAGGTTGTGCAACTCAAGGAGTAGCAACACTTCCATCTTTATAGATGTGAGTGGTAGGCTTCCTTATCACCATTATTTTACATTCAATTTTTCTTTCCAACTTAAATTCCTTCTCCAATGATTCAGGTTCCCAAACACGAATCTCACGTTGCATGTTATCCTTCAAATTCCCTAAGAAGACATCAATCCTGTGTTTCTCTAGAATATCAGTTACCCTTATATTCAATTTTTGGAAGTCCTCAATGTGCTCCACCACTGAACCCTTTTGTTTGAGATTTATCAATTGGATAAAGAAGGTGTTGATATTTTTATCCTCATAATTTACTATTATTTCATTCGTAAAACTTGATCAGGTAATAATTTTTTTATGGGAGAAAATCCATCGATACCATACAAATATATTATGCTCTAAATATAAAGTTTCAATGCATACCTTTTGTGTGTTTTGCACATTATTCAAATAAAAATATTTATCCTTCTGTAGTATCCATGTTACAGGATCCTTACCATCAAATTTCCTCATATTGATATTTGGAAGATGGTGGGTCTTCCATCCAATGTTCAATTTTATGAAATCACGATTAAAATTTATTTTTCTCTCATCATGAGTTTCCTCTACTATCGTTTGGCCATTAGGAATCATTTCTTGTATCAACTTTAACAAACCTTCCTTCAAACCTTCCATTTTTTCTTTCATAAAATTCTTGAAACCATCCATCGTAGTTTCCATGACTTTCTTCAAACCATCCATCTTATCCTCCAAGCTTTTCTTCAAAACATCCATTTCTTTTTTTTTCTCTTTGCAAGAGCGAAATTCGGTGCACTTGCTCTTGAAATTTTGATATATCATGTTGCACTTCTTCATCTTCATGAGTCATAGTAGAGTAATATAAGGGATTTATTGGTGTTGAACTATTTTTAGGGCGAATTTTGGAACCCAATACTTATATATATGCTTCAATATGCCCCTGGAATCACTTCAAACTGATTTTCCTAACAAGAATTACGCAATTTGAAGAAAAAATACACACATTTTTCTTTGTTATGAGGAGATTAATATTGAAACTAAAATATTTTTGTGACTTTGGATATTCAATATCTAAAAATTTTCCTTGTAGTAGCCCTCTGAATATTCGTTCGAATGCCATAGGTCTGACTTGATTTGGATTATTCAAGATGAGGTTATGCCCAATCTCCCGCAATGACCTAATTATGGGTTAGTTTAGTAGATATAACTTCTACGGTATGCTACATGTCATTATTTCCTCCTTCAGCTCTAAAATAGATATTAGAAAACCTAGAGTTAGTTTTTTTATAGCCACTTCTTACAGAATTCAAATTTCATGCCTCGAGAGAGAGTTATGACTATTTTCCCATGGTCACCTCTTTGAGATGAAATTCGGGAGCCTGAATAAACCCTAACTTCCACAAATAATATCTATGAAACTATGGTGAACCATGATCTGAGATTTTTATAAGAGCTTCCTCGGGATTTTGTCTTCGCGTAGTAAAATATTTAGCTTCTGAGCCTTCATAGAAAACATGTTATAGTGAAACTTCCACACTGACCTGTTTGGAGCAGAAAAACCCTAGAATACAAAGCTCTGATACCAAATGTTATGAAACCAGCTCCAAAATTAGAAAAAAGGAGAGATTGATGGCTTATAAATAAGCCACTTTGAGGGGAAAACCTTATTTACATTACATAAATGAAAAATTATTCAATGATACAAATGAAAAAACCTCCTTCTATATATAAGAGTCCATGGGGTACCAATATAATCCTAGCCGACCTAACAATAATAGTGTAAGGGCACAATAATAACAATATTGGGGTTGAAAGGATACAAAAATAACAATAAGGGGGCTACACTAACAACAATAAGGGATTATACTAGTAATATAGGGACCTACCATTTACCTAAGTCCAAAGGAAAGAGTGTCATCATGGTGGTTGTTGATAGACTTACCAATTATGGACAATTTTATGCTTTATCTCATCCATTTAAAGTGAGTATAGTTGCTACTACATTTATGGGAATAACTCAAAAGCTACATGGAAACCAAAAGATTATTTAAGTGATAAAGATCCAATTCTCACTAGAAATTTTCAGACAAAATTATTTTCTTGTTTTGGTACTTATTGAGTCTCAAAATTGTCTTCTGTATCCATACATATTTCCATTATTTCATAACCATTCAGCTCTAATTTCATAACTATCTAGCCTAACACCCTACATCAAGTAACAATTTTCATAAATATATGGGTTGGGATCCTTGTTTTTCAAAGTTATTTATTTAATGTATTTAAAGTGAATTTATGATTAAAAACTAGAAATTAACATAGTTTCATATATCTATATATGTGTTATGAGTTTTGTGACATGTGTAGGTCTATTTTGGAGATTGTAGAAGGGTCTTACTTGGCCTCCCAAGATCAAATTCGAATTTCAACTCAAGAGGTGCACCATATTCCAAGGAGAAAGATCATGGAGATCTTGATGTGTCATAGTATTTGTATATAAAGGGATAAGTTGAGACAAGTATGGATCTAGTAGATATTTAAGGGATCTACAATTACTGAGTAGATATGCCTAATATTTGTATAAATAGGGGAAAATTTCTCCTATCATGGTATGTGTAAAGTTGGACTTATGCTCAAGCTTTGAATGAAGAAATATATTGTGGCACCTTACTCATGAGTGTTCTTTCACTTTGACTTGGTTTTGATTACATATGGAGCATCTCAACTTACCAGCTCTCGTACTTTTGGATCGGCCATCTACAATGTGTGAGATTTATTTACTTTCATTGATTAAGATTTATTTGCTTTCCTATACTAGATCCTCAATTATGTGTATATTTGGATGCTTGTAAATCATGCCAAGAAGATGACACTGTAATACTTCCAAATTGCATGCTTGAGTATTTAACCTATACAGTAATTGAGCTTTCCTTCACATGTTTTTACACTTCTTTCCTAGATCATATCCTTGGTTAAATGGATAATTGGATGTGTGTAAATCATGACAAGAAGATGACTCTGTCATACTTCCAAATTGGATGCTTGAGTATTTAACCTATACAATAATTGATTTTTCCTTTACATCTTATTTAAATTATTTCTTAGATTAAATTTTTAAAACTAAAGTGTAATCAATTGCTTGTAAATCATGTCAAGAGGGTGACTCTGTCATACTCCCATATTGAATTCTTGAGTAGTTGATCATACAATAGTTTTTTTTCCTTTGAATTTTCTTTCATTTAGATTAGCATTGTCATTTCAATTATTAGTCATATGATTTATGTTTCAATCTGTTAGAAACCTATAATATAGAATTCATAATTTTGACTTGACTATTGGTAATCTTGTAAATATGTACATACTTTTCCTTATACAAGTTGTATTGACATATTTTTGTAAAAAAAATAAAAATAAATAAATAAATAAAACAAAAAGAGGGTAAAAAGTCTTAAAAGAATAATCAAAGGACTTAGAAAAAATAAAAAACCCCAAAATAAAAATGAATAAAACATTAAAGTGTGTAAGCATAAATGCCACTACTTTTACCTTTTGACTATGGCAGAGTGTCAATAAATGCCATATTCCATGATGAGTTAAACAGTTTAATATTGACTTGTCATGTTTCAATTTCAAATGTTGTAGATAGAGAATAAAGAATTGTCATGCAGTTTAACCATGACAATTCAGTAGTTAGGTAGAGAATAAGAGAATACAATAGTTTAATCTGGATTCCTGGATGAAATAAGTGTAGAATTAGATAGTTTTACTGCTTTTAGAAAGAATAAATGTTGTAAAGGTTGCTAGCTAAAATGCACCTAATCAAAATGAAAGAAAAAATTTTAGCAGTTAAATTGGGTAGGTAGAAGAAGGTGAGAAGCTTCACTGTAAATATCATTCACTAGGGCTGAAAATAACTAACTTCCCTTCCCCATAGCCATTTATAATTCTAAAATATCAGTTAGAAAGGCTCAAGGCATTTCCTTGACTTTTGTTGGGACCAGACCCAAAGCTCTATGGCTGATTAGTTGAAAGTAGTAAAATGTCTATATTAATCCCACAAATTACATCATTTTCCATTCATGCATTCATTACCATGAAAAATCATAAGTAAGGACCTAATGTTTACTTAATGATGCTCTAATCCCCATTTGA
The DNA here is from genome assembly GCA_034641835.2 of Pinus albicaulis. Lineage (NCBI taxonomy): Eukaryota > Viridiplantae > Streptophyta > Pinopsida > Pinales > Pinaceae > Pinus > Pinus albicaulis. Next base: position 322,663 of record JAXQQM020061421.1, on the reverse strand, counting down.
TTAATTTCTCACATCTCATGAAAGCTTAAAACCCTCAAAATAATATTTTATCCTAAGTTGAAGTGATGAAATTATGATAATAAAGCTTTGCTTTAAAATTCACTTTTCTTAGTTATATTAATGTGTTTTGAGTATCCATTCTCCCCTTTGTCATATTAATTTTAACTTATATATTAACTCCCTATAAAAATAACCTTTTTATATTATATAACTCCTTTTTATATAATAAACCCCAAAAACCCACTTATTATAACTTTAGCCAAAGTTATTTAATCCACACATGTTTAAATAAAATACACAAAAAGCACCACCTTTGGCTAAAAATATCCTTATAAAGTATCCTGCCCCTATGGTAGTGAAATCACTTTGGTTTAATTAACCATATAATAAAAATATACGAAAAAACCTTTAAAACATGTTTTATATGTGTTTTAAGAAAAAATTCCCCAAAGTTTCATTTAAACCAAACTTCATACAAATAAACCCATTTCCCGTTCATTATCGCCCCCGGACTCCCTAACCTAAGGTTAAATCCATAACCTAACCCTTACCCTGCAGTATATATTCCATTATAACAATCCTTACCTTGGTTAAAACCCTGAAAAACCCTCCCGATTACTCGTTTTTTCATTAAAAGTGTAATTAAACTTAACCATACCCCTTTCCCATTGGCTTGGTTTTTAACCCTCCAATCCCCAAATCCCTTTTGATATAACGGTTGGAAATCAACACGATTGATCAATACATTTTTACTCCTCCCCATCACGCTATTTTTAATCGTCAGATTTTCTTTTACTCCCAAAATCTATGGCCCAAAGTGAACCTGACAACCAATCTTCCCTGCACCTTCCCTTTTAATCTCGATCGTTCATTTATTGAAACTAGATCTAACGACGACAATACATTTTCATGTCTAAAAAGTAAATGATCCATATTTTGTAAAAGTTGAGAGAAATGGGTGGTTTTTCCAAACCACCCTGCATCAACGTGTCACAATTCTATTGCATCGCGTTCGAAAAGCATATTACCGCTTACCACCATTGAGCCACGCGAAAACCACTAGCAGTATTCCAAAACCACTCCCGCTTAACCTTTGTTTAATCTAATTTAACTATAGTTTCAACTATAGTTTAATACGTTAAAATCATAATTTTTATCGAATTTTTCACCTTTGCGCTTTAAACTTGTGAAACCTTCGCAAAGCCTATTTTTGTCGAATTTTCACTATTGTGCACCATTACACTTTGAGAACCTTTGCTAAGCCTCTCGATGCCATTTTTAAGCCTCCTGTGAAGCAGTTGCCATTTTAAGACCCATTTCCTCTGAAATTCATCCTCGAAGAATCTCCAAGACTTTTTCCAACTGAATACACTGAATTGAAGACAGTTACAAACCAAAAAACCTTGTTTTTGACTATGAACCTTTTAAAAGCTAATTTTCTCAATTTTCACAGTTTAAAGATTAAATTCAAGGATCTGAACAACTAAAACCTCTGAAGTACCTTGATCAAACCAATTAATAAAACCTAATTGAGCAAAAAATTCCCAAAATAAAAGCCATTCTTAGCCTACGTTACTCAGTTTCATCTCTGTTAAAGTGAAATACTCCTGCAAACTATTTAAACTTGCATAAGTAAGCCTAATAATGCCTAAAAAATAGAGTTAAACCTCCACAGACTTATCTCATTCAAAAGGTCTTTCAAAAATCCTACAATCAGCTCCCTGCAAATTTGGATTTCATTAAAAAATTGTTTGATTTTTTCAGGTTATAATTAGAATATGGATTTGGACCAACAGTTTCAATACTAGTTGACAAAATTGTTCGCTCCAAATTCTCATATTTTAACTCAATATATTCATTCAACAAACATTTTGTATACAAAGTCAAAGAGAGATTATAATGATGAAATGTACACAGTGAATGGTGAAAGTGAAATCATAATTCATAATGACACTAAAAGAATAATAGTTAAAGAGTATCAGTGGTTAAATTATATTAGGTAAAAGTCAGATTGAAAGTTAAAATGAAGTTACAGAGCAGTCAAAGGTAAATAGTAAAAGTAAATACAGAGGTAGTAAAATGGTAAAAATAGATGAAAATACTTTCACCAACAACAAAGTTTATCCAAAGTGAAAGTAAAACAGTTAAAAAGAACAAAAAGGTGAAAAGATGAAAACACAACAAGAAGGAACATTTTGCAGAAATTCATGTTTAAGTCATTGTTTTGTAGAAACTATTGTGACCAATCCAAGATGAATTTTACAAAACGGAAGGAGGTTTATGTTTTTAGGATTTTCAACTACAAAAACCTCTCTCACTTTTCTAACAGCCATTATGGATTGGGAAATATTAAACAATATTGGAGAGCACGTTTTGCAGAAAATTCTTGTTAAGTAATCATTTTGCAGAGAATATTGTGGCCAATCAGAAATACATTGATAGCAAAAAATTTGAATTTGGGCCCCTCAAGGAGAGCTAGTCTCTACATCCTGTCCATAATCTCTTTTCCCATGGTTATACTTTAACAATTTTAAATATATTTCTGGACTTTAATTCCCCACGATATAACTCTATGACAGTCCTAAGTCTGCCACCTTATGCCTTTTTAACTTTAACACTCCTGACTTGTATTACTAATCCGAAAACATTGGCAATGAAACATTTTGATATAATTTAGGCTGGGCCCACACGTAGGATCAACGGAATTTCAATTAAATACATATGCCCATACCTTTGATTAACCTCTATGCTACTTCTGATTGCGGTCACCGTCTGATGAGCCTTCCTCCAGATCAATGGCATACGTCGATATTGCATCACCTCCTCCATCAATAGTTAACATGCGATGAGGGCAGTTTTTGGGGTCCCGCCTTGTGCCACATGTCAGACACTCTATGGAATCGCTCCCAAATGGAAAATACCGCTTACCCCACAAAAGTGGTGCGATATTGGCGGTTTGGTTTTGCCAACCCACTCTCGGTTTTGGAATAATGATTGACCAAGGGTTAAGTCGGGTTATGCCATCCTTTGATTCGCTAAATTAGGGTATAACCTCAGGCAGGATTTCCGATTAATAGCAAAACAAGTCTATCTTTTTATTAAGCGGTTTTTCCACTATGGCCATAGGTCCACCGTTCTATGGGAAAATAACTCCTACGGTTTATGCTCTTCAAGAATAACATCTATAGTGTCTACGATGATGGGTAAATATATCATCCCAGATTCTTACATAATATATTTCAAAAACTTCCAAGGAATCCACAATCAACTATAGATGGGAGTTGTGAAGATTCACACAACAATTCTCTTCATTGAATTGATCACAGGACTGAAAATTCAATTCACACAAGGACGAATTCAATCACACACAGATATTCAATGAATTATTGGCTTTCATTCCCCTAAAAAAAAAGATTAACACATAAATTCACTACAAAAATATCCTCCTTCAATGAAATCCGGGGGTTACATTTATACATAAACATGTGTCTCTTCGATTCCTCTGTGAGGACCGTTTTAGTAAATCAAAAGCCTAATTACAATTTATTCAAATAACTGAAACCTGACAGATGGAATGAACTAAACTATTCGACTTCCTAATTGATCTAAATGAAATAGGCAGCTAAGGTATTGACACCTTGCTGTTACAATTCAATGATTTTGATCCCTCCTAGCCACAACATGTGGACAAAACCTCCTACATTGCTAGCTAGTGTCTAATGCCCCTGCATCATACATCATACAAAACCGAAGGAGGTTTTTGTTCCTAAGAGACCATTCTACAAAAACCTAGCTCACTTTTTGCATAGTGATTTCAAAATGAGAGATACATGCACATCATTACAGCCTATTTTTCAAACTCTGTAAAACGTTGTTTTACACTTCTTTTTGCAGAGCCTATTGTGCACAACTGGAGAGGAATTGTAGGAAACTGAAACATATTTATCTCATCAACATATTGATCTACAATAAAATCTTTCACTTTTTACATGTATATTATGGGTTAATAAATAAAAATATATCGTTGGACCCCAAGTTTGCAGAATTGTTGGAGCAGAATGCACAAAGAAAGGAAGCAGTTAGTGACTTGGATGCCTCATCATCAACTAAGAGTTGGATCAAATTCAAATTCTCCTCTTTTTCATCACCTATCCATAAAAAATAGTGCCAAATAGATGCATTATTTTGAGTGTCATTTACTTTAGTTCTATTTATGTAAAACAGTTGGAGAGATTTGTGAACCAATCTTGATATTTTTTCAAGATATTTTAGTTTAGAATTTGTATAAATAATTCACTCTTGGAAGTATTTTTGTGTGGAATAAAATAATCAAGATTAATATTTACTTTTTGTTGAAACATTGGGATTTTATGTGATTTATGTTGAAGAAGTAGGTTGGAAACTGAATAAAATAGACATCATAGCTAAGGATTCTCATGGTGACATGATAAGTCTAGTCTTTTTCCTGTTTTCAGTGTTTTCCTTTAAAAATTTTACATTCATTCATATATTGTGTTTCTATTTTGTAATGATCAACTAAGGAGAAATTAAATAGGATTAGTGATAATAAGCTCCCTGTTTTAAACTAGTTGGCATTTTAATGTTTTCTGCTTGATAATCGGACCATAGAATTCTTAATTTCTCTAGGTCCTAGTTTGATCCCCTCCTTCAATCTTCTTATCTATGATCTAAGGATTCTTAATTTCCCTTAGCCCAGATTTTACCCACTTCATCAAAATTACCTTTTAAAACCCTTGGAAGGTCATCTATCTTGCCCTTAGCATATTTGAATCTTTTGGCCTAGGCTTTCTAGTCTTGTTTACAATAATTTGAATCCATTGCCCAATGGTTAGGTAGACCTTTCTATGGTTTCCTTTGTAATCCTTTATTCCCACCAACCTTTTCAAAAAATCAAACCCAACTGTATAGTCATAGCTAGCCTAATATTTGTTACCTAAACAAAGCTAAATCATATGGAGAGATCCCGTTCCGGAACTCAAGAAGTCTAGATCCAAATTGTAGAAGAGGTTCTTGGTTACCTCTAGTAAGTTACAAAATTTTAAATATTTTTGATAGAAAATTTGCCAGAGTGATAACATATTGTCAACCGCTGGGGAAACTAACCTTTTTCTTCAGAAATATTTTACAGGTTCAGATCTAATCTATGATGGTGGATAGCGATCAGACACACAAAGGTTAAAATTTTCCACCTGGTGACTCCAACTCAATTTCACAATCAAGACTCCACTAGAGGAATGAACCTCAAAGAAAAATATGGAAAGATCAGGCTTTCAACTTGGATCTTAATACAAGACATTATGTTCGTTCTCATTAAGAAATTTTTTCAACGTATATTGTATTTTATAGAAGATCTTAGACTAGTTTTTAGTTATTTTCGTTTGAAGATTGTAAGTAATAATTCTCCTAATCTCTTTGATCAGCTTTCTTATGAATCTAATGATGATCATTTTCCAATTAATAAGCCTCAAATAATCAAGACTGATCTTGCAATCCCTGTACATATCCCTGTACCATATAAAGTTCCAGATAGATATAAGCCCCTTATTTGACCTCCTATACTCCATGATTTTCCTAAAAAATACTACAAATATCTTACTAGATTTGATGGAGAAAATGGTATCACTGCCAAAAAACATATTCAAGGTTTTTAGAATTATTTATATTTATTTGAGATTGATGAAGATGATGTTAAAATCATACTTTTTTCTCTTTCTTTGAAAAATAGAATAAATAGTTGGTTCAAAAATCTGCCTAATGCTAGCATCTCAAATTTTCAGTAGTTTATCAAAATTTCCCTTGATAGATGGATAATAAAAGTTAATCATTTTGTGATCATGGAAGAATATAATCAATTAAAAAGACATCCAAATGAAACAATACAACAATTTTATGACAAATTTAATCAAGTTTATTATTCAACGGCAGAAAATATTAGACCTCCTCATGATTCAACTCTCTTGCATTATTCAAGTTCCTTTGATCCAAAAATAGAATTTTGGTTAAGAGAAAGAGATCCAAAAGCATTTGTACAGATGAAAAAAATTGCAGTTGATGTAGAATTTAATCTGCAAATTAGACAGGAAAAGTTGAAAGCAGAAGAAGAGGTAAAGAAAAACATTGCAGAGGTAACACTCAACCTTTTGGTAAGAAAAATAGATGATAGAACACAAGAGATCACTATGAAAGATGAATTTTTTATTCAAAATCACCATGAAGAAATAGAAGAGGTTGATATCCATGAAAAAATTCCTGCTAATTCCAATTATCATAGATTGGAAAATGAAATTATAGATCAATATGAATAAGAGGAACCTGTTGATCTAATATGTATTTTTGATGACATTCCTTATTTTGATGATTAGCCTAAGTATGATTATTATAATGATAGTTATCTTCACCAAACTCAAGCTAAATTTACAGAGCAATCAGAAGCTAGTTTGGAGGATGAAGAAATGCAGTTTCAACATATTGAAGACAGTGATCAGCCAATACAAATCAGCCATGAGAGTGAGGAAGAAAGAGCAAAAAATGTGGAAATAGGTGAAGGTTATTTACCTCTTTGTTTTGCTTCATTTTAGTTCATTAGAGAGAACTATCAAGCCATCAATAATCGACAATCTTTAGGAATTGTGATTGACAACAAAGAAGATAATGAAACTATTGGTCAAGATTTTTTAGTTTCACAATTGCAATTATCAAATTCCATTGTCATAAATGATGAAATGACACCAGAAAGTTCCATACCACTACTTTTTGAACCATTTCAAATTTTAAAGGAAATGTGGTATAACATATTTCAAGAAAAGGATGAGAAACTTGTTGTAGTTTATGAACTCCCATGGAAACCTATATGCTATAGGTTGCAGCCATTTTTCCAAGTTTTTAAGGATCCAATAGCAGATATGTTGAATATTGAATGCATTCAAAGCATTCCTCCATTAACTAACTATGATTTTCAGAATCAAGATGATAAAGGATTCAATAGTCAAACATCACAATCAGTAGGAATATCATCACAAATATTATCAAAAGTTTACAGGGAGATAAAAATGAAAATAAAATTTCATATTCATGGTATGGAGGCCATCCAGAATAATTTTACAGTTTTTTAGATCATTTAAACATCAGTGTATATATTTTGGAAGATTATTTTGTACAGTTTCTAGAGTCAACAAAGGAAATCAAGTGTTTCCTTATCCTCTCATTTGTTGACAAGATTCTAATAGGTTGTAGAAGTATAGTTTTGATAATCAACAAGAAAATGCAACAAAATCTATCAAAGCACATAACCTAACCAGTAGTTGAACAGTAGATTGAGTAGGTAGATGAGTGCCAATAAGCTCAAAATTTTGAGCATTTTTTTTAGTTTTCAATTTTTAGCTAGTTTTTCATTAAGTTGGTTTGAAATTTTTTGTGTTTGTTTTAGTTTCAGATCAGATTTTAGTTTGCAGAAAATAGAAGGCACTTACTAAGATCATTAAAGGTCAAAGATGAAGGCTACTGATCTCGGAGTTCTTGGCATTTCCCAAAGAAAGGCCATCCCCAAGTGAAGGCGATGTTACCAACCTATAATATAGGATTCATAATTTTTATTTGACTATTGGTAATCTTGTAAATATGTACATACTTTGCCTTCTTCAAGTTGTATTCACATATTTTTGTAAAAAAAATCAAAAAAATAAAAAATAAATAAGAAAGAGGGTAAAAAGTCCTAAAAGAATAATCAAAGGACTTAGAAAAAGTCAAAGAACCCAAAATAAAAATGAATAAAAAATGAAAGTGTGTAAGCATAAATGCCACTACTTTTACCTTTTGACTATGGCAGATTGTCAATAAATTTCATAGTCCATGATGAGTTAAACAATTTAATCTTGACTTGTCATATTTCAATTTCAAATGTTGTAGATAGAGAATAAAGAATTGTCATACAATTTAACCATGACAATTCAGTAGTTAGGTAGAGAATAAGAGAATCCAACAGTTTAATTTCGATTCCTGGATGAAATAAGTGTAGAATTAGATAGTTTTACTACTTTCAGAAAGAATAAATGTTGTAAAGGTTGCTAGCTCAAATGCACCTAATCAAAATGGAAGAAAAAATTTTAGCAGTTAAATTGGGTAGGTAGAAGAAGGTGAGAAGCTTCATTGTAAATATCATTCACTAGGGCTGCAAATAACTAACTTCCCTTCCCCATAGCCATTTATTATTCTAAACTATTAGTCAAAAAGGCTCAAGGCATTCCTTGAATTTTGTTGGGACCGGACCCAAAGCTCTATGACTGATTAGTTGAAAGTGGTAAAATGTCTATATTAATCCCACAAATTACATCATGTTCCATTCATGCATTCATTACTATGAAAAATCATAAGTAAAGACCTCATGTTTACTTAATGATGCTCTAATCCCCATTTTATTAATTTCCCACATCTCATGAAAGCTTAAAACCCTCAAAATAACATTTTATCCTAAGTTGAAGTAACAAAATTATGATAATAAAGCTTTGCTTTAAAATTCACTTTTCTTAGTTATATTAATGTATTTTGAGTATCGATTCTCCCCTTTGTCATATTAACTTTAAATTATATATTAACTCACTATACAAATAACCTTTTCCTATTATATAACTCCTTTTTATATAATAAACCCCAAAAACCCACTTATTATAACTTTAGCCAAAGTTATTTAATCCCCACATGTTTAAATAAAATACCCGAAAAACACCCCCTTTGGCTAAACCTATCCTTATAAAGTATCCTGCCCCTATGGTAGTTAACTCACTTTTGTTTAATTAACCGTATAATAAAAATATACGAAAAGCCTTTAAAACATGTTTTATATGTGTTTTAAGAAAAAATTACCTGAAGTTTCATTTAAACCAAAATTCATACAAATAAACCCATTTCCCGTTCATTATCGCCCCTCGACTCCCTAACCTAAGGTTAAATCGATAACCTAACCCTTACCCCACAGTATATATTCCATTATAACAATCCTTACCTTGGCTAAAACCCTGAAAATCCCTCCCGATTACTTTTTTTTTTCATTATAAAGGGTCATAAGACTTAACCATACCCCTTTCCCATTGGATTGGTTTATAACCCTTCGATCCCCAAATCCCTTTTGATTGAACGATTGGAAATCAATGCGACTGATCGATACATTTTTACTCCTCCCCATCGCGCTATTTTTAATTGTCAGATTTTCTTTTACTCCCAAGATCTACAGCCCAAAGTGAACCCAACAAACGATCTTCCCTGCATCTTCCCTTTTAATCTTGATCGTTCATTTCCTGAAGCTAGATCCAATGGCGACAATACAATTTCGTGTCTGAAAAGTAACCGATCCATATTTTGTAAAAATTGCACGAAATGGATGGTTTTTCCAAACCACCCCTCGTCGATGTGTCACGATTCAATTGCATCGCATTCGAAAAGCATATTACTGCTTACCACCATTGAGCCGCGCGAATACCACCGACGGTATTCCAAAACTATTCCCGCTTAACCTTTTTTTAATGTAATTTAACTATAGTTTCAACTATGGTTTAATATGCTAAAATCATAATTTTCATCGAATTTTTCACCTTTGCTCTTTAAACTTGTGAAACCTTTGCAGAGCCTATTTTTATCGAATTTTCCCTATTGTGCGCCATTACACTTTGAGAACCTTTTCTAAGCCTACCGACGCCATTTCTAAGCCTCTTGTGAACCAGTTTCCATTTTAAGAGCCATTTCCTCTGAAATTAATTGATAGAGAATCTCCACGACTTTTTCCAACTGAATACAATTGAATTGAAGACTGTTATAGACCAAAAAACCCTGTTTCCGATTGTGAACTTTTTAAAAGCCAATTTTCTCAATTTTCAAAGTTTAAAGATAAAATTCAAGGATCTGAACAACTAAAACCTCTCAATTACCTTGATTAAACCAATTAAGAAAACATAATTGACCAAAAAATGCCCAAAATAAAATCCATCCTTGGCCTACATTACTCAATTTCATCTCTGTTAAAGTGAAATACTTTTGCAAATTGTTTAAACTTGCATAAGTAAGCCTAATAATGTCTAAAAAACAGAGTTAAACCTCCACAGAATGATCTCATTCCACAGGTATTTCAGAAGGCCTACAATCACCTCCCTGCAGATTTGGATTTCATGAACAAATTATTTGATTTTTGTAGGTTATTATTAGAATATGGATTTGGACCAACAATTTCAATACTAGTTGATAAAATTGTTTGCTCCAAATTCTCAGATTTTAACTCAGTATCTTCATTAAAAAACAGTTTGTATACAAAGTCGAAGAGAGATTAGAATGATGAAATGTGCACGGTGAATGGTGAATGTGAAATCATAATTGACAATGACACTGAAAGCATAACAGTTAAAGGGTATCAATGGTTAAAGTGTATCAGGTAAAAGTCAGAGTAAAAGTTAAAATGAAGTTACAGGGCAGTCAAAGGTAAACAGTAAAAGTAAATACATAGGCAGTAAAATGGTAAAAATAGATGAAAATACTTTCACCAACAATTAATTTTATGAAAAGTGAAAGTAAAACAGTTAAAAAGAAGAAAAAGGTGAAAAGATGAAAACACAACAAGTAGAAACATTTTTGCAGAAATTCATGTTTAAGTCATTGTTTTACAAAAACTATTGTGACCAATCCAAGATGAATTTTACAAAACTGAAGGAGGTTTATGTTCCTAAGATGTTCAACTAAAAAAAATCTCTCACTTTTCTAACAACCACTATTGATTGAGAAATATTAAACAATATTGGAGAGCACTTTTTGCAGAAAATTCCTGTTAAGTCATCATTTTGCAGAGAAAATTGTTTCCAATAAGAAATACATCATACAAAACCGAAGGAATTTTTTGTTCCTACGAGGCCCTTATACAAAAACCTTTCTAACTTTTTGCATAGTGATTTTAGAATTAGAGATACATGCACATCTGTATAGCCTATTTTTCAAACTCTATTAAACATTGTTTTACACATATTTTTGTCGAGCCTATTGTGCACAGCTGAAGAGGTATTGTAGGAAAATGAAAGATTTTTATCTCATCAACATATTGATATACAATAACCTCTTTCACTTTTTACATGTCTATTATGGATTAATAAATAAAAATATATCATTGGACCCCAATTTTGAAGAATTGTTGGAGCAAAATGCACAAAGATAGGAAGTCGTTAATGACTTGGATGCCTCATCATCAACTAAGAGTTGGATAAAATTCGAATTCTCCTCTTTTTCATCACCTACCCATAAAAAATAGTTCCAAATAGATGCATTAGTTTGAGTGTAGTTTACTTTATTTCTATTTATGTAAAGCAGTTGGAGAGATTTGTGAACCAATCTTGATATTTTTTCAAGATTTTTTAGTTTAGAATTTGTATAAATAATTCACTCTTGGAAGTATTTTTGTGTGGAATAAAATAATCAAGATTAATATTTACTTTTTATTAAAACATTGGGATTTTATGTGAGTTAGGTTGAAGCAGCAGGTTGGAAACTGAAGTGAATAGACATCATAGCTAAGGATTCGCGTGGTGACATGATAAGTCTAGTCTTTTTCCTTTTTTCAGTGCTTTCCTTTAAAAAGTTTAATTCATTCATATATTGTGTTTCTATTCGGTAATGATCAACTAAGGAGAAATTAAACATAATTAGTGATAATAAGCTCCATGTTTTAAACTAGTTGGCATTTTAATGTTTTATGCTTGATAATCGGACCATAGAATTCTTAATTTCTCTAGGTCCTAGTTTGATCCCCTCCTTCAATCTTCTTATCTATGATCTAAGGATTCTTAATTTCCCTTAGCCCAGATTTCATCCACTTCATCAAAATTACCTTTTAAAACCCTTGGAAGGTCATCTATCTTGCCTTTAGCATATTTGAATCTTTTGGCCTAGGCTTTCTAGTCTTGTTTACAATAATTTGAATCCATTGCCCAATGGTTAGGTAGAAATTTCTATGGTTTCCTTTGTAATCCTTTATTCCCACCAAACTTTTCAAAAAATCAAACCCAACTACACAGTCATAGTTAGCCTAATATCTGTTACCTAAACAAAGCTAAATCATATGGAGAGATCCCTTTCTGAAACTCAGGAAGGCTAGATCCTGAATTCTAAAAGACGTTCTTGGTTACCTCTAGTAAGTCACAAAATTTTAAATATTTTTGATAGAAAATTTTCTAGAGTGATAACATATTGGCGACTCCACTAGGGAAACTATCCTTTTTCTTCAGAAATATTTTACAGGTTCAGATTTGATCTATGATGGTGGACAGTGATCAGACAGACAAAGGTTAAAATTATCCACCTGGAAACTCCAAATCAATTTCACAATCAAGACTCCACTGGAGGAATGAACCTCAAAGAACAATATGTAAATATCAGGCGTTCAACTTGGATCTTAATGCAAGACATTATGTTCGTTCTCATTAAGAAATTTTTTCAACGTATATTGTATTTTATAGAAGATCTTAGATTAGTTTTTAGTTATTTTCCTTTGAAGATTGTAAGTAATAATTCTCCTAATCTCTTTGATCAGTTTTCTTATGAATCTAATGATGATCATTTTCCAATTAAGAAGCCTCAAATAATCAAGACTGATCTTAGAATCCCTGTACAATATAAAGTTCCAGATAGATATAAGCCCCTTATTTTACCTCCTATACTCCATGATTTTCCTAAAAAATACTACAAATATCTTACTAGATTTGATGGAGAGAATGGTATCACTGCCAAAAAACATATTCAAGGTTTTGAGAATTATTTATATTTATTTGAGATTGATGAAGATGATGTTAAAATCATAGTTTTTGCTCTTTCCTTGAAAAATAGAATAAATAGTTGGTTCAAAAATCTGCTTAATGCTAGCATCTCAAATTTTCAGTAGTTTATCAAAATTTCCCTTGATAGATGGATAATAAAAGTTAATCATTTTGTGATCATGGAAGAATATAATCAATTAAAAAGACATCCAAATGAAACAATACAACAATTTTCTGACAGATTTAATCAAGTTTATTATTCAACGCCAGAAAATATTAGACCTCCTCATGATTCAACTCTCTTGCATTATTCAAGTTCCTTTGATCCAAAAATAGAATTTTGGTTAAGAGAAAGAGATCCAAAAGCACTTGTACAGATGAAAAACATTGCAGTTGATGTAGAATTTAATCTGCAAATTAGACAGGAAAAGTTGAAAGCAGAAGAAGAGGAAAAGAAAAACATTGTAGAGGTAAAAATCAACCTTTTGGTAAGAAAACTAGATGAAAGAACACAAGAGATCACTATGAAAGATGAATTTTTTATTCAGAATCACCATGAAGAAATAGAAGATGCTGATAGCCATGAACCAATTACTGCTAATTCCAATTATCATAGATCAAAAAATGAAATTACAGATCACTATGAAGAAGAGGAACCTGTTGATCTAATGTGTATGTTTGATGACATTCCTTCTTTTGATGATTTCCCTAAGTATGATCATTATAATGATAGTTATGTTCTCCAAACTCAAGCTAACCTTACAGAGCAATCAGAAGCTAGTTTGGAGGATGAAGAAATGCACTTTTAACATATTGAAGACAGTGATCAGCCAATACAGATCAGCCATGAGAGTGAGCAAGAAAGAGCAGAAAATGTGGAAATAGGTGAAGGTTCTTTACCTCTTTGTTTTTCTTCATTTCAGTTCATTAGAGACAACTATCAGGCCATCAATAATCAACAATCTTTAGGAATTGTGATTGACAACAAAGAAGATAATGAAACTATTGGTCAAGATTTTTCAGTTTCACAATTGCAATTATCAAATTCCATTGTCATAAATGATCAAATGACACCAGAAAGTTCCATATCACTATTTTTTGAACCATTTCAAATTTTAAAGGAAATGTGGTATAACATATTTCAATAAAAGGATGAGAAACTTGTTGTATTTTATGAAGTCCCATGGAAACCTATATGCTATAGGTTGCCGCCATTTTTCCAAGTTTTTTAGGATCCAATAGCAGATATGTTGAATATTGAATGCATTCAAAGCATTCCTCCATTAACTAACTATGATTTTCGGAATCAAGATGATAAATGATTCAATAGTCAAACATCACAATCAGTAGGAATATCATCAAAAATCTTATCTAAAAGTTTATAGGGAGATAAAAATGAAAATAAAATTTCACATTCATGGTATGGAGGCCATCCAGAATAGTTGTACAGATTTTTAGATCAGTTAAACATCAGTGTATATATTTTGGAAGATTCTTTTGTACAGTTTCTAGAGTCAATAATGGAAATCAAGTGTTTGATTATCCTCTCATTTGTTGACAAGATTCTAATAGGTTGCAGAAGTACATTTTTGATAATCAACAAGAAAATGCAACAAATTCTATCAAAGTACATAACCTAACCAATATTTGAACAGTAGATTGAGTAGGTAGATGAGTGCCAATAAGCTCAGAATTTTGAGCATTTTTTTTTAGTTTTCAATTTTTAGCTAGTTTTTCATTAAGTTGGTTTGAAATTTTTTGTGTGTTGTTTTAGTTTGAGATCAGATTTCAGTTTGCAGAAAACAGAAGGAACTTACTAAGATCATCAAAGGTCAAAGATGAAGGCTACTGATCTCGGAGTTCTTGGCATTTCACAAAGAAAGGCCATCTCCAAGTGAAGCCGGTGTTACCAACCTATAATATAGGATTCATAATTTTGATTTGACTATTGGTAATATTGTAAATATGTACATACTTTGCATTCTGCAAGTTATATTCACATATTTTTGGAAAAAAAATCAAAAAGAGGGTAAAAATTCCTAAAAGAATAATCAAAGGACTTAGAAAAAATAGAAGACCCCAAAATAAAAATGAATAAAACATGAAAGTGTGTAAGCATATATGCCACTACTTTTACCTTTTGACTATGGTAGATTGTCAATAAATTTCATATTCCATGATGAGTTAAATAGTGTAATCTTGACTTGTCATGTTTCAATTTCAAATGTTGTAGATAGAGAATAAAGAATTGTCATACAGTTTAACCATGACAATTCAATAGTTAGGTAGAGAATAAGAGAATCCAATAGTTTAATCTGGACTCCTGGATGAAATAAGTATAGAATTAGATAGTTTTACTACTTTCAGAAAGAATAAATGTTGTAAAGGTTGCTAGCTCAAATGCACCTAATCAAAATGGAAGAACAAATTTTAGCAGTTCAATTGGGTAGTTAGAAGAAGGTGAGAAGCTTCATTTTAAATATCATTCACTATGGCTGCAAATAACTAACTTCCCTTCCCCATAGCCATTTATTATTCTAAACTATCAGTCAGAAAGGCTCAAGGCATTCCTTGACTTTTTTTAGGACCAGACCCAAAGCTCTATGACTAATTAGTTGAAAGTGGTAAAATGTCTATATTAATCCCACAAATTACATCATTTTCCATTCATGCATTCATTACTATGAAAAAGCATAAGTAAAGAACTCATGTTTACTTAATGATGCTCTAATCCCCATTTTATTAATTTCCCACATCTCATGAAAGCTTAAAACCCTCAAAATAACATTTTATCCTAAGTTGAAGTAATGGAATTATAATAATAAAGCTTTGCTTTAAAATTCACTTTTCTTAGTTATATTAATGTATTTTGAGTATCCATTCTCCCCTTTGTCATATTAACTTTAACTTATATATTAAATCCCTATACAAATAACCTTTTCCTATTATATAACTCATTTTTATATAGTAAACCCCAAAAACAGACTTATTATAACTTTAGCCAAAGTTATTTAATCCCCACATGTTTAAATAAAATACCCAAAAAACACCCCCTTTGGCTAAAACTATCCTTATAAAGTATCCCACCCCTATGGAAGTTAACTCACTTTTGTTTAATTAACCATATAATAAAAATATACGAAAAACCTTTAAAACATGTTTTATATGTGTTCTAAGCAAAAATTCCCCGAAGTTTCATTTAAACCAAACTTCATACAAATAAACCCATTTCCCGTTCATTATCGCCCCTCGAATCCCTAACCTAAGGTTAAATCCATCACCTCACCCTTACCCTGCAGTATATATTCCATTTTAACAATCCTTACCTTGGCTAAAACCCTGAAAAACCCTCCCGATTACTTGTTTTTTCATTAAAAAGGGTCATAAGACTTAACCATACCCCTTTCCCATCGGATTGGTTTTTAACCCTCCGATCCCCAAATCCCTTTTGATCGAACGATTGGAAATCAACGCGACTGCTTGATACATTTTTACTCCCCATCCCGCTATTTTTAATCGTTAGATTTTCTTTTACTCCGAAGATCTACGGCCCAAAGTGAACCCAACAACCGATCTTCCCCACACCTTCCCTTTTAATATTGATCGTTCATTTCCTAAAGCTAGATCTAATGGCTATAATACAATTTCGTGTCTAAAAAGTAACTGATCCATATTTTGTAAAAATTGCGCGAAATGGATGGTTTTTCCAAACCACCCCTCGTCGACGTGTCACGATTCTAATGCATCGCATTTGAAAAGAATATTACTGCTTACGACCGTTGAGCCGCGCGAATACCACTGGAAGTATTCCAAAACCACTCCCCCTTAACCTTTGTTTAGTGTAATTTAACTATAGTTTGAACTATGGTTTAATATGTTAAAATCATAATTTTCATCGAATTTTTCACCTTTGCGCTTTAAACTTGTGAAACATTCGCAAAGCCTATTTTTGTCGAATTTTCCCTATTGTGCGCCATTACACTTTGAGAACCTTTTCGAAGCCTACCGACGGCTTTTTTAAGCATCCTCTGAACCAGTTGCCATTTTAAGAGCCATTTCCTCTGAAATTAATCCTTAGAGAATATCCACGCCTTTCTCCAACTGAATACAATTGAATTGAAGACTATTACTGACCAAAAAACCTTGTTTCCGATTGTGAACATTTTAAAAGCCAATTTCCTCAATTTTCATAGTTTAAAGATTAAATTCAAGCATATGAACAACTAAAACCTCTGAATTACCTTGATTAAACCAATTAAGAAAACCTAATTGACCAAAAAATGCCCAAAATAAAATCCATCCTTGGCCTACATTACTCAGTTTCATCTCTGTTAAAGTGAAATACTTCTGCAAACTGTTTAAACTTGCATAAGTAAGCCTAATAATGTCGAAAAAATAGAGTTAAACCTCCACAGACTGATCTCATTCCACAGGTATTTCAGAAGGACTACAATCACCTCCCTACAGATCTGGATTTCATGAACGAATTATTTGATTTTTGCAGGTTATTATCAGAATATGGATTTGGACCAATAGTTTCAATACTAGTTGACAAAATTGTTTGCTCCAAATTCTCAGATTTTAACTCAATATCTTCATTAAAAAAACAGTTTGTATACAAATTCAAAGAGATATTAGAATGGTGAAATGTGCACGGTGAATGGTGAAAGTGAAATCATAATTCACAATGACACTGAAAGCATAACAGTGAAAGGGTATCAGTGGTTAAAGTGTATCAGGTAAAAGTCAGAGTAAAAGTTAAAATGAAGTTACAGAGAAGTCAAAGGTAAACAGTCAAAGTAAATACAGAGGCAGTAAAATGGTAAAAATAGATGAAAATAATTTCACCAACAATGAAGTTTATGCAAAGTGAAAGTAAAACAGTTAAAAAGAACAAAAAGGTGAAAAGATGAAAACACAACAAGAAGGAACATTTTTGCAGAAATTCATGTTTAAGTCATTGTTTTACAGAAACTATTGTGACCAATCCAAGATGAATTTTAAAAAACTGGAGGTTATGTTCCTAAGATGTTCAACTACAAAAAATCTCTCACTTTTCTAACAGCCACTATGGATTCAGAAATATTAAACAATATTGGAGAGCACTTTTTGCAGAAAATTCCTATTAAGTCATCATTTTGCAGAGAAAATTGTCTCCAATAAGAAATACATCATACAAAACCGAAGGAAATTTTTGTTCCTACGAGGCCCTTCTACAAAAACCTATCTCACTTTTTGCACAGTGACTTTAGAATGAGAGATACATGCACATCTCTATAGCCTATTTTTCAAACTCTATAAAACACTGTTTTACACATCTTTCTGTCGAGCCTATTGTGCATAGCTGGAGAGGAATTGTAGGAAAATGAAAGAGGTTTATCTCATCAACATATTGATATACAATAACCTCTTTCACTTTTTACATTTCTATTATGGATTAATAAATAAAAAGATATCATTGGACCCCAAGTTTGCAGAATTGTTGGAGCAGAATGCACAAAGAAAGGAAGCAGTTAGTGACTTGGATGCCTCATCATCAACTAAGAGTTGGATCAAATTCTAATTCTCCTATTTTTCATCACCTATCCATAAAAAATAGTTCCAAATAGATGAATTAGTTTGAGTGTAGTTTACTTTAGTTCTATCTATGTAAAATAGTTGGAGAGATTTGTGGACCAATCTTGATATTTTTTCAAGATATTTTAGTTTAGAATTTGTATAAATAATTCACTCTTGGAGGTATTTTTGTGTGGAATAAAATAATCAAGATTAATATTTACTTTTTTTGAAACATTGGGATTTTATGTGAGTTAGGTTGAAGCAGCAGGCTGGAAACTGAAGCGAATAGACATCATAGGTAAGGATTCTCGTGGTGACATGATAAGTCTAGTCTTTTTCCTATTTTCAGTGTTTTCCTTTAAAAAGTTTACATTCATTCATATATTGTGTTTATATTCTGTAATGATCATCTAAGGAGAAATTAAACAGGATTAGTGATAATAAGCTCCCTATTTTAAACTAGTTGGCATTTTAATGTTTTCTGCTTGATAATCGGACCATAGAATTCTTAATTGCTCTAGGTCCTAGTTTGATCCCCTCCTTCAATCTTCTTATCTGTGATATAAGGATTCTTAACTGCCCTTAGTCTAGATTTCACCCACTTCATCAAAATTACCTTTTAAAACCCTTGGAAGGTCATCTATCTTTCCCTTAGCATATTTGCATCTTTTGGCCTAGGTTTTCTAGTCTTGTTCGCAATAATTTAACTCCATTACCCAATGGTTAGGTAGATATTTCTATGGTTTCCTTTGTAATCCTTTATTCCCACCAACCTTTTCAAAAAATCAAACCCAACTGCACAATCATAGCTAGCCTAATATATGTTACCTAAAAAAAGCTAAATCATATGGAGAGATCCCTCTTTAGAACTCATAAGGCTAGATCTTGAATTCTAAAAGAGGTTCTTAGTTACCTCTAGTAAGTTACAAAGTTTTAAATATTTTTGATAGAAAATTTACTAGAGTGATAACCATCGAATAACAATTAGGAATGGTTTGATTAGATTAGATATTTTTTTTTTCTCTCTGTTTTCTTTGATAAATTGATCCCTAACATACATTGTGAACGTACGTCTGACAATTTCTACGGATACTAGATTGATAATTTATGTTAGTAATCTAATGAAAATGATTTTAATCAACTTTTTGGTGACGTTGCCAGGGAGGCATACATAGGGATGAGCCTTAGAATTTCTTCTTTTTTTGTTTGTTTCTAATTTTTATTTTACTTCAAATTTTTAAATCAGAATTCCATTTCATTTTTCAATTTCAATTTTTTTTAGAAATCATGTAATTTTTCAAATTATGTTTTAGTGCAATTTCATTTTTATTTTATTTTATTTTTAGGCATTTTTATTCAAGTTTATCTGCATTTGCATTTATAAGTAAAATAAAACATCCACAAATCAAAAACCCATATTTAAAAATAATAAAAAGTAAAAAGACAATAAAAATCCAATTACAACAACAAATCTTCATGATCATATCCATATGATTTTACTCATGATTTTTTTGTGTAAATGGATGCATTGGAAATTCTCTTATACTTAAGTGAATGTTCTATTTATTTAGTATAATATGACTCACAAATAAAAATAAGTTTTTCTAATTTTTAGGATAAATCTGGTGTTTTGTGGTGCAATAAGAACCACCCATTTAGTAACCCTTGGCTGGAAAGATTTGCAAAAAAACAGATGATTGAGAACAAGGAGCACAAGCGAAGATAAAAGCGATAATTTAAGGTATAAGATCGATCCTTTTCATTTTACTTTTTCAAAAAAACAAGAAGGAATCAACTAATAAAATTTTGAGTATGCTAACAAAATAAAAATATCCAATATGCTCTGATCTTGTGCTTCGTGTGACCTGGAGTATCAGGAATTCTTTTTTTTTTTAATTAGTAATCATAAAATCTAAAAAAAAAATTTAGCTACAAAATGAAATTCTGCAACTAACTTTTGTTTTCATCATTTGATTTGATTTGATTTTTCAATAAACTTTAGAATTTAAAATATATAAAAAATAAAAATTTCAAATTCCATTTTTTATTAAAAAAATCTTTAAAAAAAACATATCGAATTCTATTTTATTTATTAATAAATTCTTATTTTTTTAATAAAGAAAATTTTAAAAAATAAAAATGATTTTAATAAATTGTTTTGTTTTAAATATATATGTATACTTTTTAATTTTTTAAAATGTAACATATACAATTTTTTTTAACAAAACATTTTAAATATAAGAAAAAACAACTAAAAAAAAAAATCTCCAAAAAATAAAACAAACATAGACCATATATAAAACAATAAAATATTACAAATCAAAAAATAAAACAAATAAAAAACAACGAATGCCATAACATGGCCCTTAATAAAACAAACGAGGCAACAACAATGGTCATGGCCTTTAGGTAAAACAAAAAACAAAAAAGGCCAAGATACCATGTATGCCTCCGAGCGATTAAACCATGACCCACCAGATAGGCTATACAACCCTTCAGAATCATGAACATAGCCTGCTTAAAAAAAGAAACTGATATTTTTTAATTGAATTAGCTTCTGCATAATTAAATCTCTCCCAAATTTCTGCAAATAAAACTTGACTACGCAATTGTTTTTGGATTTTGCCTTCAATTCGCATCAATCTTGGCCTCCAATTCATTTCAACAAGCTCTCATATTAGAGCTAGCTCCAAGAAACACCATTCATACCGTTTAATTTCAACATTGCTTGGCCCTGTAATGAAATTTAACTATCGATCCAAGTTCTATTAAAACTAAATTCAAAGGTGAATTCGTTGAAGGGTGGTTGAAGAGTTTGAAATAAAATCAAATTTCTTAGTGGCATGTTTCTTTGATAGATAGACAGGTGGGTTTCTAGCTAAAAACCTAGTAGACAAATCCAAAATTGATTTTACCAAAAGAGCATTTCCAGAAAATGTAGCAGTCTTGACACATCATTTTTAAACACATTTTGTGAACAAATGGAAGCGGATATGGAAAAATTGAGACATGGTTTTTGTTCCAGAACAGGGTGATTTAAGTAACCAAGAAACACTTTCCACATATTTTTCACTGTTTGGGAGATTTTCAAAAATCCTTGAGGCTCCATTTTGCAGATTATATGAAGAAGAAAAATGGTTTTAATTAAAATGCAGAGACAGTTACGGTTTTTCTGGAGGGATAAGATATAGTTTTCAGGAGGTGAATCTGCAAAGGTAATGCTTCCTGATCTATAGAAGAAGGATTTGCCACGAGGATACTGATGATGAGCATCAATCAGCTTCTCAGGCAACCCAACATTGAACGACACTCCGTATCAGCTTGTTAATATATATGGAAAGACATGTTCTTTTTTTTCTACGAATTATAACATGAATTCCCTTCAACATGATAAAATTACCTATTGTTTATTGGCTTGGGTCAGTACATAGAATTCTTGTCCTCGATGAAGTCATTGAAGGTGCAAGACAAATGCAAACCACAGAAACTCAAGAATTTGGTCGTGACGAAGAAAACCCATGCCACCCAATGCAAAATAAATGCCAAAGATAATTTGAGAAAAGCATCAATGAACAAAGAAACCGTCTAAGAATGAATTTCATCGCAAGCCATTTCAAATTCAAAACTGGGTCATAGCTTTATTTTTGGGTTGGAGACTGCCAGAAAGCCATGTTTTAATTTTCTTTACCACATGCACGAAAATGATTCACTTCAACACTTCACATATTTTTCACATTCGATTTAAAGTTATGGAGTGTTTATGGCTCATTATGTTTTGTTACATTTTTTTAATCAAGTGATGGTTTAATAATTTTTTGATTGAAATTATATGGTATGTTTTTTCCATAAAATAAAATAAAATTATATATATAAAAAAAAAAAATGTAAAAATTAAAAAACTTAAAAAGAAACAATTGCATCAATGAAATAAATAGGGTATTTGCTCATTTTTCTGGAGGAGGCACTAATTAATTCAAAGATTGGACTAATCATGAAAAATGCATAGCTATGTATACTTAAATTTCTGCTCAAGATTTTTAACTACAAAAATAGCACAATTTTGTAGCTAAACATAAGTTCTGCAACCAAACATCAATTTTGTAGCTGAGAAACCTCACTGTTTCACTTAAATTTCATATCATCTTAACTTTCTCATCTCACATCGGATTTTGACAATTCAAGTGTTGTTGGAAAGATCTCCACAAGATTTAAATAATGAGAAATCTATGATTAGAGTTTGAAAAATTAAAGAATGAAGAAATTTCTGAAAAGACACAACAGGTAACTTGAGGCACTAGTTTCGGAATAGGTATAAATTATTTTGGTTTTCCTTCGTGAACTTCTTTTATTAGTACCAATTCTTCGTTTTTCATGTAAATGTCATAACTAGAGAGATTGATCACCTCTCTCTTTTGATAGCCTTAATTTCCATTGCAGAAGAAGTAGTAGTTTTATTTTTTAGGTTCCAAGAGGGAGGACAGATGACCATAAGAAAACAAGTGTCTATTTTAGAGACCACAATTATTTTACAAAGAGATAATTAGCAACAAAGAGGAAATATCAATGCATGAAAACCTGCTAATGTATATTAGATCTAACACTTGTAAGCCTTTCATATGCTAGTGTCTCCATTACATCCATGCTTCCTCAGTCAATAAAACATTCACCTCATTTCCCTTTACATTCACTCTTGCATTTCTACTTAGTAATTCAATGAAATCCTTGTCTCATTGTCCTTCACTGCTCATTTTTTCAGAGTGATTATATTTTCCTGCCCTGCTTTTACTAACATATAACTCAATAATAAAACCTTTTGGCTCTACAAAGCTAATTCATTTCATTTCCATTTTTATTTTTTCAAATAAACCTCGATCCACTCTAAAAAATTTCATCCATAGTCCTTCAAAAGTTATTATTTCATGCTTGTGTTATATGATGGAGGATTCCTTAAGGCCTCCCTTCTAACAAGTCTTGGCCTATTGACATTAGCACATTATATAGGTCCAAGAATAGAGTCCTTATTAGTACCTTAAAACTTGTATGCATTAATGACAAGTTCTCTCACTGAAAATTATGGGAATACATCAATGTCCCTTGATCATCATATCTTGCAAGTGGATTTACATCAACTCATCTATTCAAACTTTGCAATATGTACTTAGGTACCTTGGCACTCATTGACATAAATGGTGAGTTTTCATCTCATTGGTTAATGACATTCATCAATGCTCATGAATCCAATGTCTTCTCTTCATGCTCGACATCAACACATTTATTCGTATGACTAGAGTTATACCATATGATTTTGTAATGATTGAATACTACGTCATTTCAGCAGTTTGCAACAGGAATCAATTTGTATCAGCAGCAATAAAGATCCCAATCTTGTCATCAGCACAAAGAGAACAAATAAGCAGGTCAAATTCCTTTTTTTACATTCTTCATGATCCAACAACATCAACAACCACACACTTCAGTATACACAAATCATCCACATATAAGGTAAGTGAAGGTATGTAGTTTTCTAATTTTTAATCATGTAATTCTTTAGAATGATAAAATTGTAACTTTGGAAAAATTACTCACTCCATTTTTCACATTGTCATATATTTAGTTGGGGGGAAGGGACATCATTTCATATTCACATGTCATAAGTATCACACATTTTCATTCATTCCAATCCGCATATACTTCCCAACCAAATATTTTTTCAGTATGATTCCAAAAGAAAATTATCAATTCATTGATGAGTTATTATAGTATTTGATTTTAAATGTTTTCATGAAATTTGATGCAAAAAATAAAATAAAGCATTGTTACACAAGAACCATTGCTCAAAAAATCATTTGTCACACAAGAACCAACCATAAAAAGTGTTGCAATCAAATGTATTATACTTTTCCCAAAGGAAATATCATGAAGCAAAGATTGGAAATAATCTATACAAGTAAAAAATCATAAAATATCAACTCATCAAAAAATGAATCAACACAATAGCTGCATGAGGACATGCGACAACTTCAGTTGGGGGGTATGTTGAGTCTCAAAATTGTCTTCCATATCCATACATATTTCCATTATTTCATAACCATTCATCTCTCATTTCATAACTATCTAGCCTAAAAGCCTACATCAAGTAACCATTTTCATAAATATATGGGTTAGGATCCTTGTTTTCCAAAGTTATTTATTTTATGTATTTGAAGTGAATTTATAATTAAGAACTAGAAAATTAACATAGTTTCATATGTGTATGTGTGTGTGTGTGTGTGTGTGTGTGTGGGCGCTATGAGTTTTGTCACATGTGTAGGCCTATTTTGGAGATTCTAGAAGGGTCTTACTTGGCCTCCCAAGATCAAATTCGAATTTCAACTCAAGAGGTGGACCATATTTCAAGGAGAAAGATCATGGAGATCTTGATGTGTCATAGCATTTGTATCTAGAATTTAGAGATAAGTTGAGACAAGTATGGATCTAGTAGATATCTAAGGGATCTACATTTATTGAGTAGATATCCCTAATTTTTTTATAAATAGGGGAAGCTTTCTCTTGTCATGGTATGTGTAAAGTCCGAGTTATGATGAATATTTTAATAAAGAATTAGATTGTGGAACCTTACTCGTGAGTGTTCTTTCACTTAGATTTGGTTTTTCTTAAACATGGAGCATGCTGACTTACCATCTGTCATACTTTTGGATCAGCCATCTACAATATGTGAGACTTATTTTCTTTGATATATTAATATTTATTCTCTTTCCTATATCATATCCTCAATTATGTGTATAATTGGATGCTTGAGTATTTAACCTATACAATAATTGATTTTTCCTTTACATGTTTTTACACTGCTTTCCTATATCATATCCTAAGTTAAATGTATAATTGAATGCTTGTAAATCATGAGAAGAATATGAATCTATCATACTTCCAAATTGGATGCTTGATTATTTAACCTATACAATAATTGAGTTTTCCTTTACATGCTATTTAAATTCTTTCTTAGATTAAAATTTTAAAACTAAACTGTAATCAATTTCTTGTAAATAATGTCAAGAGGGTGACTCTATCATACTTCCATATTAAATGCTTCAGTAGTTTATCATAAAATAGTTGTTTTTCCTTTGAATTCACTTTAATTTAGATTAGAATTGTGATTTCAATTATCGGTCATATGAATTATGTTTCAATCCATTGAATAGAAATTAGGAATGGTGTGATTAGATTAGTTTTTTTTAGTTTTTTTTTTTAATAAAATGATCCCTAGAATATATTGTGCATGTATGTCTCATAATTCCTACAGATACTATTGGAAATATTATCATTGATGGAAAAGGAGAAGAAAGGAGTTGCACCTAAAATATCACAAAGAAGAACCAGCAATAACACAAAGAAGACAGGCAAGAAGAAAAGGCAGCAAAGAGTGCATTAGGAAAGAAGCAGAGGCAAAAAATGAAGCAAAGTAGTGAGTTAGAAGGCCATCAAATTGAAAATCGGGCTAGAAACAGAGATTTTGTAAGTAATATCATTTTTGTATATGAAAATATATGTCTCAAAATTATATGCATTGATTGATTGAGAAATTGTATGCTTAACCTCTATAATAGGGTTCGAGATGAGACTCTTCATGTGATTGTGATTATGATCTCCATAGAGAGAAATCGATATTAATTATTATGTTTGAAGTTGAATACATTTACATATTTCTAAGTAAAATTAAGAGAAGAATTGTAGTCATCAATCACCGCAAGAATCGATGGCTCAGAAGGTTTTTGAATAGCATTCAATATAGAATTTCCGAGCATTGATTAATGTATGAAATTGACTAGTCATGTTTCGAAATGGGTATTGAATAAGGCACTCTGAAGAACTTATAAATTCTTTTATGTATTACGGTGCGTGAAATTCTGAGTTTTGAAGCCCATATAAGGCCTTCGTTATAATGGGAGTTGAGTTAATTTAGTTCCTGCAATCGTGAATTATGGCTCGGGGAATTACATTAAAAATCCAAGTGGGATGATTGCACAGCCACTATGTAGCGGGAAAGGCTATGAGGGTTAGCGATAGCCATTTGAAGACTTGGATTGAAAACACAGAGGAATTTCAATTTAACTGCAGAAGTCTCGTAGTGAAGGTTTGAACCGAGGATTGTGGAAGGAACCTTGAGTGATGGAGTTGAAGACGGAACCATGAATAGAAGTGGAACCATGTAATGAATAGTTGAAGTGGTTTTGGAAGCAAAAGTAGCGGTCTCACAAAGTTTCAAAATGTTAAGTGGAATGTCGAAAAAAAATGTGATATCATTCGTTGGAGGACGCATGGCATAAGTGATATTCAATTACCACCTATTTTGCATTTTTTCTTTGTTAAAGTTCTGTGGTTAAAAATTGCGATTTCCGTTGGATTAGTTGTGGGGAAGATCCAAAGGAAATCACATGGTAAGTTGCGGGTTTATTAGATCCATGTTAGTTGCTATGGGACCGGCTAATATATCGACATTCAGTTTGACAAACCAAGGTACGTTGCAAATGTTACGCATATGAATGTGTTGTGGGACTGGACCAAACATTAAACTAACATTTGAATGTTAATTGGGTTGGTTTATTGGACGGTGTGAAATATTGTATAATGGGTCCAAAGAAGATGTGAATTTCATTTATGTTGGGGCTAATGCATGCGTGGTAAAGATATACGAGTTTTAATAAATTAAAAAAGGACATGTGAAAAATTACAACATGGTCCAAAATGACTGTAATGTGATATGGTCAAGGCATATATAGGAAAACTTAATATAACGTCCAAGCTATAATAAAACTTTTGACTTTTGAAAGTCCATCATTATAGATCTAAATGCCAAGGATTGTTTTAATTAAAGGTTTATGGTAAGTGAGAGGGCTTTAACTTGGTAAAGAAAGGAAAGGAAGGAACCTTGGGATAAATGGGTTCAACTACAGTTTTATAACCATATATAAAATTCAAAGAAATATTCATGGTGGAGTTATTGACCATTGGGGTTAAATTATAAAACCTGAGTTATATGCCGAGACTTATATAATGGTTTAGTTGTAATATTCGACATATTATAAGATGGGGTTGATTATGGTTTTAACCATAGGCTCTGGAAAAAAGCTTCTGATATATGAATATTGAAAGGAGCTTTATTTATAAGGTTTTAAATCAGAGATTTAAAATATTGCACTTCCACTTAAAAGGTATATGATAGAGTTTGTAACCAAAGTTTGAAATATTGAAATTTCAAATTCATAAAGTGGATTTTTGACTATAGCGGATAAGATGAAGAGCTACTTCTGCATTAGATTTGCTGGGTTGAAATTGTGTTGATTGCATTTTTTTAGAGTGTATTAAAGGTGGGCTTCCGAAACTAAGTTTTCAAATTTGAGCAATTCCAGATTAAATGAAATTGCATTATTGAGTTATAACAAATATTTTAAACTTTGATGGAAAAGCTTCAACATTGATAAAGCTCCCAGATTTAGAACATAACTTGGGAAATGCATTCTACATGCATAAAAAGCAGGAGAGTATACAAAACTGTTACACTATAGCAGTAGAAAAGATAAACACATAGTGAGCCAAGAACTGAAAGGGGTGAATGAGATATATCTGTTGCAAATGTAAATGCAAATGTTTTAATTTGTTTCTGATGCAAAGGCAAGTCTCCGTAGGAAAAGAAATACCCCACTGTAATATTGAAATGTATACATATTGTTATATTTCTTCTGAATGAGTTAGACAAAGAAATGAGAATGTGGAAGTCAAAGAGTCATGGTTGTTCATTTCAAATTCCCTGGGGAATGCTAACAGTCATGAGGTAATCTCTATAAATAATATTACAAATTTATACATAGAGAGGTTAGAGAATGGATAAATGAGGCATAGAGGGTAAGAAGAAGGAGGAGAAGATAGAGAAGATGTGAAGATTCAGAGATGATATAAGGTAGATATGAAGGCTGGTGGACAACAGTGAAGAAGGAACAAAATAGAGCTGATATCCAGGTAAATAAGCATGTGTTTTTTTATTGAAAGAGTGAGGAAGTTGGTGCTTCCATATCAATTTGTATCTTGATAGATGTCAGTTGTAGTTGGCTAAGGTAGAAAGCTCCTATAGGTTGTAGCCTAGAGAAAATAGATGGGAGTTGGAGCTTCCTTGCAAGTTGTAGCTTGCAGAATTGAGGTAGTAACCTCCTGTAGGTTGGAGCCTACAGAAAATTAGTGGCGAGAGGGAGTTGGAGCTCATCAAAACAATAATAAGATGTGGTTTTCTCCCTTTTTGCAGTTCCACTTATATATTTTGTCTATGTGCATGATGTATATGTGTTGATATGGTTTATCTAATCTACTTAATACTTGCTACTCACATATTAATATTGTTGTTACATTATGTAATAAGTAGCTAATGAAATGAAGGTGTAAATAAGTTTAAAGGAAAGTTTTAAAACTCCATGAATGTGTTAAATTGATTCACCCCCCCTCCCCTCAGTTTAACTAAGTGTTCAACAATTAGTATCGGAGCCAATTCCTTTTGTATCAGTTTAATAACTGGAAGGATATCCTAGGTCCCCAAGATGGCTAGTCTAGAAGGATGCTCAACAAATAAAGCCCCTTTGTTTACTGGTACAAATTATGCCTTCTAGAAAATAAGAATGAGGAGGTACATAATGTCTCTAGTAATATAATTTTGGGCTGCTGTGGAATTGGGATATGCCCCAAAGGAGTCTGACTTAGAGAAAGATGCCAAAATAGATTTTGTAGCTAATGCAAAAGCCATGAATTCTCTCTTAAGTGGACTATGTGAGGCAACATTTATCAAAGTAATGCAAAACAATACTGCCAAAGAAATATGGGATACATTAGAAAGTATCCATGAGAGAGACAAAGAGGTGAAGATAGCCAAACTACAAGTCTATAGAGCTCAGTTTGAAAATATAAAAATGAATGATCATGAAGACATTGCCAGCTTCTTCTTAAGGGTTGCAGAAATTGTGAATAACATGAAAGATCTTCTACCATAGAAGAAATAATTGATTGGGAAACTTGGACCATGAACCAATTACTTGGGAACTTAACAGCCTATGAGATGAGATTTCCATAGAGGAAGTCAAATGTGAGGGAGGAAGCCTTTAAGACAAAGAAGAAAAAAGAGGAAAAAGAAGATACATGCTCCTGCTCTGATGAAGAAGAGGAAAAATTTGTCAGAAGATTTGATAGAGGCTTAGGCAAGTATAAAGGTAAACTTCGATTTAAATTCTTTAATTGTGGAAGAGTTGGATACTATGCATCTAAGTGTCCTCATAAGAAAACAAAGAATTAGACTCAAGAGACAGAGAAAACCATATCAAAGAACCGGAACAAAGGGAATAGATATAGGAGAAAAACATTTTATGCTCAGCAAGATAGCAGTGCATATAAAAACTCAGATGAAACCTCAAATGAAGAAGGAACCTCTGAATTTGTATCGATGCCCAAGGAAGAGCTTGAGGGATTCCTTCTAGAAGATGAGGAAGAAGGTGAAGTTGATCTTGAGGGGGAGCTAAGAAGTGCCCTAGAGGAAATAGACAGACTTAAACTAAAGTGCAGAAAACAAAAAGACATTCTCCTCAAATATGTAAAAGAAGAACAAAATTCAGAAGACCTCATTCAGTTGAAAGTAGAGCTTGAAGAAGCCAAGAAGGTAGAAGACACTCTACTTAAGAAAATTGAGGATAAAATTCAGAAGCAAAAGAAATTGGAAGAAGAAGTAGTATGGTTGAGAAATAAATTAGAAAACACCCAAAGGAAATTGGCAATAAACACTCCTCAAATGACAAGCTTTGATAAGTTGAATAAAATACTAGATGCTCAAAGATCTCCTCTGATAAAAACTAGGATAGGTTATGAAGGAGAAACAAGTAAAGTTAAAGAAAAATATAATAGGAATATCATTTTTGTAAAAGTTGTTAAGGTTAAAGAAGTAACTCACAAGGTTCCTATAGAAGTAGAAGCCTGCAATGAAGTAAATATAAACAGGAAGGAACCTCAAATGAAAAATAATGAAATAAATAAACAGCCAACTGAAAAAGACTCATATACTCCTGAATATATAAAATTTGGAGGCTATCAAAGGAGATTCTTCCCCTCTATTAGAAATGTCACTTGTTATGCCTGCCACAAGCTGGGACATATTGCTTCATATTGTCATAAAAGGAAAATCGATTCCAACCAGCAAAGGATGAAAAAAGTGAAAAGACTACCTCAAGCTAACAAATGGAGAAGACAACCCTTCATCAGGTATGCTAATTGTTTTTATGGGTATTGTTTTTACCGTAAGGAGTTTGGCCATAAAGCCAAGGAGTGCAGAACGAATGGAAGAAGACTGATGTATAGAACCTCAAGGAGATGTATGAGCAATGGAGAATCCACTCGTGTACATAATTCATTCAGAAACATAATAAAATGTTGTGACTGCCATCAAGTTGGGCACAAGTGTAACAAATGTCCTCTCATAGAATGTGGTCCATCATCTCAGGAAAGGTACCAAACAAAAGGATTCATGTAGTGGAAAATGAAGTTGAATAAGTGTGACCTCGCTCTAATAGCTCAAGACCAGAAAATCCAATGGTATTTGGACAATGGATGCTCAAAAAATATGACTAGAGATTGAAGAAAGTTTGTAACTTTTGATGAAAAGAAATTTGGGAATATAACATTTGACAATGATAAAGTAGAGAAAATCAAAGGGAAAGGCTCAGTTAGTTTGGATAATGGAAGAGGAAAGGCTCAAGATGTACTATTTGTGGATGGGTTTAAAGCCAATCTGCTAAGTGTCAGTCAATTGTGTGAGAAAGGCTGTGAGTTTCTTCTTAGAGCACAAGACTATGAAGTAAGATCAAGAACCACAGGAAAGACCTTGATCAAAGGTACTCGAATAGAAATTAATGTCTATATAGTGAAATAAGATAATGACGCATGCCACCTAAGAAAACTTGATGAATCATGGTTATGGCATAGAATATTAGGACACCTTAACTTTTACCACATCATCAGTCTGAGCATGAAAAATGCAGTGAGAGATATGCCAGCAATAAAGAAGCCTTCAAATACCATATTTAAATCCTACCAACTAGGCAAGTAGACCCACACATCTTTCAGGACCAAAGAGAAACTTTCTACAAGTAGACCTCTTCAGCTTGTTCACATGGACCTGTGTGGACCTTCAAGAACTAAAGAACCAAGCGGAGAATCTTATTTCATGCTAATAATAGATGATTTTTCTAGAATGGCATGGGTAGAATTTCTCAAATATAAATCTAAAGCACTTGAGAAATTCAAGATATTCAAGGCATTGGTAGAAAATCAAATAGAATGCAAGCTAAAGTGCATTAGATCAGACAAAGGAGGTGAATTCATGGACTATGATTTTGCAAACCGATGCAATAAGCATGGGATAAAACAAAAGTTTACAATTGCAAGTATACCTCAATAGAATGGAGTGGTAGAGAGACAAAATAGGTCAGTACAATAGATTGCCAGAGAAATGATGTAAGAAAGTAATATTCCCCAAACCTTCTCGGTAGAAGCAGTACACACAACTGTTCACATTCTTAATAAAGCTCATTTAAGACCAAAATATGACAAGACTCCTTAGGAATTATGGCATGGTAAACCAACATCAATCAAGCACTTTAGAGACTTTTGGAAGCAAGTGTTTCATAAAAAATAATGATGAAAAACTGGGGAAGTTTGAGACAAGAGCTGATGAAGGAATATTTTTAGGATATTCATCCAAGAGTAATGGTTAAATTTGCTACAACAAAACACTACACAAAATTGTGGAAAGCATTGATGTAAGATTTGATGAATATCTACCAAACAGAATAAGAAGTACAAGATGCAACAATCCTCCAGAAGATAATGAAGAAGAGAACGAAGATAATGATGAACTGAGCAAGACAACAAAAGATACTGAATTAAACTCAAAAGGTCCCTCAAGACACACTCAAAAGAATCATCTACAAGATCAAATCATTGGGGACAAGAGTGTGGGAGTCTAGACTAGAAGACAACTAGCTAAACAGAAAGAAGAAGCATACCTAGCCATGTTTTCTCAAATAGAGCCAAAGAATTTCGAAAAAGCCAACAAAGAAAAATGGTGGGTAAAAGCTATGAATGAAGAACTAGACCAGATTAAGAAGAATAATACCTGGGAGTTAGTACCAAGACCCACTGGGAAAAATGTCATTGGCACAAAATGGATACACAAGAATAAGATGAATGAACAAGGACATGTAATCAGAAATAAAGCTAAACTTGTATAGCCATATGAATGAACATTTGCCCCTATAGCCAGAATGGAAGCAATCAGAATGTTTTTGGCCTTTGCATGCTACCATTACTTCAAGGTCTATCAAATGGATGTGAAGTCTGCATTCCTAAATGGAGATTTAGAGGAAGAATTATACATGGATCAACCTGAAGGATTCTCCTTAACAGATAAAAAAGACTATGTGTGAAGATTAAAGAAAGCCTTGTATGGGCTGAAACAAGCTCCTCATGCATGGTATTCAAGGCTGGACAAATACTCGCAAAAACAGGGTTTTAAGAAAGGAGGAGCAGACAGAAATTTGTACATAAAGGTCAATGAAAATGAACTCCTAATTGTAGTAGTATATGTAGATGACATCATGTTTGGTAGAAACAAAGAGAAGTTAACAAAAGAATATGATGAAGAAATGAAATCAGAATTTGAGATGTCTATGATTGGAGATCTCACCTTCTATTTAGGACTTCAAATTCAACAAAAGAATACAGGAACATTCATCTCACAAGAAAAATACTTAAGAGAGATGTTGCAAAGGTTCCAAATGGAAGACTACAAACCTGTGTAAACTCCCATGATCATCGGATGCAAACTATGTGCTAATGATGGATCTGTAGATATTGATCAAAGACTTTACAAATCCATGGTAGGAAGTCTGCTATACCTAACTACATCTAGACCAGACATTTTGTTGGCAGTAGGACTTGTGGCAAGACATCAAGCAACACTAAAACAAAATCACTTACTAGAAATCATGAGAATATTCCGATATCTATAAGGAACTGCACATTGTTAGTATGAATTCTTCGTCGAAGTGTACGAAAAAGAACCACTTTAGCTACGCATAACTAATAGCCCTAACAACAATAAAGGCTGCAAAACATCTTCAGATCTGAAATTAGTACTTAAAGTGCTGCAACAAACAGATCTATAAATGGAAAATACATTAAGCGTAAAAGTAAAGAGTTTGCTCCATGCATCCAACAGACAAGACAAGAACACGATTTTTGAATGAATTTTTATATTACACGGCACCTGGGAGGAAACAAGAAGGTGTATCCAGATCTCCTCAATGGGATGGGTTCTTTGTAGTCCTCAGCACTTCAGATCTAAGCTTTCTCTCTCTTGTAGATGTAGAAAACCCAATATAGAAGATAAAGCTCAATGGGAGCAAATGATAGAGATGAGACCAAGTGTATAGATCCAGAGTGATCTAATAGGCAACAAAAGGTGGAGAATGATGGGGAAAAACCTCCTATTTATAACAAAATATTGGGTCATTCTAGATCTTGGTGCATGATTAAAATAATGTTAACCAAATCTAGATCCACCTCTATGGAATATTTTATTATTATTTGTTGGAGGGAAAAAGTATTTGACTTGGGTCAAATCCCTTTATTTGTGAATAATAAATAAATAAATGATTTATTTATTATTTTAAGGAAGTGGTTGAAGGATAATCAAATAAATAATGATTTATTTAATTATTTATGGGTGATTTTGTCATATTTAACAAGGAATATTATTTAAATAAGATTTAAATAATTATTCCTAGAAAATAATAAGATAAATAAAGATTTATCTAATTAATTTCTTTGTTTTGGGTTAAACATGACCGGGAATAATAATTAAATTATTGTTTAATTAATTATTCCTTTTGGGGTTTCCTAATTAACATAGTGAAAGCAAGCTTACTTGGGGTAAAACTCGGTCTTACGTGGTGTACTTGGGTCCATCTAATGATGAAAGGTTAGATGACCAAAAATGGTGTAACAGATTGCCCCCCAGCGTGCGAGTGTCGTGAGCAAATCGTATGACCGAAGTACGTTGTAAGAAGACAATCACTAGGCAACAAAAGGGTATGTCGAGGGAGAAATATGAGGTAGATAGTGTGGGTCAAGGACTAGACTCGAGGAGACGAGACCCGCAGTGCACAGCCCCCGCAGAGGGGTACCCGTGCCGAAGGCGGCGGGGGAGGGCATAGGTATGCCCGCCGTGACAAAGTACAAAAGAATAGTGTGGGTCCAAAGTGAACAAGGGACCGAACCATAGAGTACAAATGGGCATAAGCATGAGCCGTATAAAAATACAATGAATAGTCTCGTATACATGTCGTGCCTCGGGATAATGCCTCAAAGACTTGTACAATAATATTTGAGTACATGAGATACAAATACAACCCAAATGCCCCCTGAAAATGGGGAAAGGCTCACAAAATCTGACTGATACATGCCAATCAAAGAGGCGCTGCAAGTGGCTAAGGCCAACATCATCAAATATATGGAGCTGCATTGAAGGCTGCAAGGAGGAGGTCATCCGGGCATGTGGGGGGCTACCTGCAGGGCCACCCCCTAATGAGGGTTGAGACATCTCACACACACCCAGGAATCATCAAGAGCTACCGCCGGGTCACCGGACTCCGGGCCCCAAGATACGAATCTCGATCATGCGGAAAAGAGATGGAGAAGCAATCAAGTCAAAGGGAGGTGAGGGATCCCCCTGCCGATCCTCGAGGCACCGAACAAGAGTGGAAGCTGGAACCAAGGTACACCACCCTCTAAACCTGGCTTCTGGAATGAATGTGCTGATGTCGATAGAAGGAGGTCCGCCAAAGGTGAGGAAATGAGACATCCTCAACTAAGGCATGAGAGAAAATAGTAGAGCGACGGACAGACTGACACTAATGATGATAGTGAAATGGGAAGGATTGAGTAGCGAATGGATGACTTCCCTTGTTAGAGCATAGAGGGCATGAATGAGATGGCAGCGACTGACAGAATATCATAAGGGATAGGGACAAGGCGGAAGGTCATGATATGCGACACAAGGGAGGAACCAAGCAAAGAAGGATGGAGGCTATGGTGGGGTGCAAAAGGACACAGGATAGACTCCATGAATGCAATGATGACTCGACTTGGATGCTCTAAACAAGGGCGACTGTAGAGTGCTGCCACACAGTAAAGGCCCCAATGGGGGGTCATAGAAACCTGAGTACAAAGTGGGCACTCATGACGAAGATCAACACGAACATGGACGAGTGAGGGGGCAGTATGGTGCCCCCAGTACAGGTGTTGTAGGTGAAGAAATCCGATTTTGAATGGAGGTGAGGTAACTGCATGTTGGATGAAGATGGGTCCTGGTGCAGTAGAAAAAAGGAAACAACAGATGCTGTCTATCTAAAAGAAAAAATAAAACATGCGTTTCCGAGGGGAAATGCTAAGGGTAATATTTCTTAAGATAGAGTGCATTGCGAGGGTTAGGAAGGGGATGGCCTTCGAAATCCTCTAAGAGGTATGCCCCCTCTTTCCAAGATCCTTACTAATGATGTAAGGGCCTAGCCATAATGAGTCAAACTTCCCATGACCTGCAGACATCATGGGCCTGGTCATAGACTAGAACAAGGTCGCCTTCGTGAAAAGTGCGAGGCCGGACTTTTCGGTCATACTGAGCTTTGGTGCGTTTCTTGGCTGCTTCCATGGTTTGTAAGGCAACACGGCAGTCTTTGGAAGCGCGCTCAAGCATGATAAGTCATTGTTCAAGAGGTTTGGTGTCAGGGAGAAGTTCGACGACCAGATGCAGGGAAGGAATTTCACACTCGATCGGTAAGACTACCTCCTCTCCAAAAACAAGGTGGAAAGGAGTAAACCCAGTGGCGGTTTTAACAGAAGTCTGATAGGCCCATAAAGCAGGGAAGAGCATGAGATGCCAGTTGGTTTTGTGCTTATTCACCATTCGTTGAAGCATAGTTTTGAGGATTTTGTTGACTGCTTCAACTTGGCCATTACCTTGGGGGTAATAGGAGGAGGAATATTGGTGCTCAAAAACTAACAGTGAGGATAGCTCACACCATATCTCATCTTCAAAATGTTTTCCATGGTCAGAGACCAGTTTTTTGGGAACCCCGAATCGAGCTATAACATGGTTAAAGAAAAATAGGGCCGTGGTAGCTGCTGTGTTGTTGAACGTTGGCATGGCCTCGGCCCATTTGGTGAAATAGTCGACCGCCACAATGATATACTTATGAAGGCTGGAGGATGGTGGGCGGAGTCGCCATTTGTTAGTATGAATTCTTCGTCGAAGTGTACGAAAAAGAACCACTTTAGCTACGCATAACTAATAGCCCTAACAACAATAAAGGCTGCAAAACATCTTCAGATCTGAAATTAGTACTTAAAGTGCTGCAACAAACAGATCTATAAATGGAAAGACATTAAGCAGAAAAGTAAAGAGTTTGCTCCATGCATCCAACAGACAAGACAAGAACACGATTTTTGAATGAATTTTTATATTACAGGGCACCTGGGAGGAAACAAGAAGGTGTATCCAGATCTCCTCAATGGGATGGGTTCTTTGTAGTCCTCAGCACTTCAGATCTAAAGCTTTCTCTCTCTTGTAGATGTAGAAAACCCAATGTAGAAGGTAAAGCTCAATGGGAGCAAAATGGCGGAAAAATGAGACCAAGTGTATAGATCCAGAGTGATCTAATAGGCAACAAAAGGTGAAGAATGATGGGGAAAACCCTCCTATTTATAACAAAATATTGGGTCTTTCTAGATCTTGGTGTATGATTAAAATAATGTTAATCACATCTAGATCCACCTCTATGGAATATTTTATTATTATATGTTGGAGGGAAAGGGTGTTTGACTTGGGTCAAATCCCTTGATTAGTGAAAAATAAATAAATAAATGATTTATTTATCTTTTTAAGGAAGTGGTTGGGATATAATCAAGTAAATAATGATTTATTTGATTAATGATGGTTTGATTTGGTCATATTCAACAAGGAATATTATTTAAATAATTATTCCTAGAAAATAATAAGATAACTATGGGTGTATCTCATTAATTTCTTTGTTTTTGGGTTAAACATGACTGGGAATAATAATTAAATTATGGTTTAATTAATTATTCCTTTTGGGGTTTCCTAATTAACATAGTGAAAGCAGTTTTACTTGGGGTAAAACTGGTCTTACGTGGTGTACTTGGGTCCATCTAATGATGAAAGGTTAGATGACCAAAAAATGGTGTAACACACATTATGTGCTATGGTATCCAAAAAGCAAAACCTTCACATTGATAGCATATTCAGATGCATATTGGGCTAGCTACATGGATGACAGGAAAAGAACAAGTGGAGGTGCATTTTATTTAGGAAAAATTTTGGTGTCATGGCTAAGCAAGAAGTAAACTTCCATCTCTCTATCTACAATAGAGGCGGAATACATAGCAGTAGCAACATGTTGGACACAAGTAATGTGGATGAAACAAACTCTCCAAGACATGAAGGTAAGCATGGATGATCCCATTTCAATCAAATGTGACAATACCAGTGCAATAAGTATATCAAAAAAATCCCGTATTTCAATAAAAAACAAAGCACATCCCAATTAAGTACCATTTCCTCATAGAACAAGTAGCGCAGAAAGTAGTGAAGTTGGACTATGTACCAACAAAGGAACTAACAACAGACCTATTCACAAAACCTCTTGCTAAAGAATGATTGGAATATCTAAGAGAAAAAATAGGGGTAGTGTCTGTAGAAGTTACTCTATGACATGAAAAGAATGCATCATTCCAGTGGGAGCTCAGTCAACAAATATTGTCACAAAAGAGCCAGAACTAGTGAGCAGTGCATGGAACAGGTCCTCAAGATCAGAGTATTATGGACAAGATTTGGAAACCATACTAGGAAATGTGCAATCCTTTTCCATTGATGTCAAAGGGGGAGGAAAAGAAAGCAAAAGAAGAGTATTAAAGTATTTCCATCAATGCCAAAGGGGAAGAATGTTGGAAATATTTTCATTGATGGCAAAGGAGAAGAAAGGAGATGCACCTGAACTATCACAAAGAAGAACCAACAATAAGGCAAAGGACACAGACAACAAGAAGAGGCAATAGAGAGAACATTAGGCAAGAAGCAGAGGCAATAGATGAAGCAGAGTAGTGAGGTAGAAGACCATCAAATTGAAAATTGGGCCAGAAACAAAGATTCTGTAAGTAATCTCATTTGTGTATATGGAAGTATATGTCTCAGAATTATATGCACTGATTGATTAAGCATTTGTATGTTTAACCTTTGTAATTGGGTTTGAGATGGGACTCTGCATGTGATTGTGATTATGCTCTCCATAGAGAGAAATAGATATCAATTATTATGTTTGAAGTTGAATACATTTACATATTTCTGAGTAACATTAAGAGAAGAATTGCAGTCATCGATCACTACAAGGATCGATGATGCAAATTTTTTTTTTATAGCATTCAATCTGGAATTTTTGAGCATTGATTAATGTATGAAATTGACTAGTCATGTTTCGAAATAGGTATTGAATAAGGCACTCTAAAGAAATTATAAATTCTGTTATGTATTATGGTGCATGAACTTCTAAGTTTTGAAGCCCATATACGGCCTTCGTTATAATGGGAGTTGAGTTAATTTGGTGCCTGCAACTGTGAATTATGGCTCAGGAATTACATTAAAAACCTAAACAGGATGATGGCACGGCCACTATGTAGCGGGAAAGGCCATGATGGTTAGCGATAGCCATTTGAAGTGTTGGATTGAAAACACAGTAGAACTGCAATGTAACTGCAGAAGTGACGTAGTGAA
Source organism: Pinus albicaulis (assembly GCA_034641835.2). NCBI lineage: Eukaryota > Viridiplantae > Streptophyta > Pinopsida > Pinales > Pinaceae > Pinus > Pinus albicaulis. Next base: position 283,378 of record JAXQQM020061421.1, on the reverse strand, counting down.
GGTTTGAAGAGAGGAATGTGGAAGGAACCTTGAGCGATGGAGTTGAAGGTGGAACCATGAATAGAAGTGGAATTGTGCAATGAATAGTTGAAGCGGTTTCAGAAGAAAAACTAGCGGTCTCACAAAGCTTCAAAATGGTAAGCAGAATGTCAAAAAAAAATGTGATAGCGTTCACTGGAGGACGCATGGCATAAGTGGTATTCAATTACCACATATTTCATATTTTTTCTGAGTGTTAAAGTTCTGTGGTTAAAAATTGTGTTTTTCGTCAGATTCGTTATGGGGAAGATCCAAAGGGAATCGCATAGTAATTTGCGGGTTTGTTAACTCCATGTTAGTTGTTGTGGGACTGGCTAATATATTGGCATTCACTTTGACAAACCAAGGTTTGTTGCAAATTTTATGCGTATTAATGTGTTGTGGGACCGAACCAAACATTAAACTAACATTTGAATGTTAATTAGGTCGGTTTATTGGATGATGTGGAATATTGTATAATGGGTACAAAGAAGATGTGAATCTCATTTATGTTGGGGTTAATGTATGCGTGGTAAGGATATATGAGTTTTAATAAATTCTACAAGGACATGTGAAACATTACAACATGGTCCAAAATTACTATAATGTGATATGGTCAAGGCATAGATGAGAAACCTTAATATAAGGTCCGAGCTATAATAAACCTTTTGACTTTTGAAAGTCCATCATTATAGATCTAAATGCCAAGGATTTTTTTAATTAAAGGTTTATGGTAAGTGCGAGGGATTTAACTTGGTAAAGAAACGAAAGGAATGAACCTTGGGATGAATGGGTTTGACTACAGTTTTGTGACCATATATTAAATGTAAAGAAATCTTCATGGTGGAGTTATTGACCATTAGGGTTAAATTATAAAACCTGAGTTATATGCCAAGGCTTATATAATGGTTTAGTTTTAATATTCGACATATTATAAGGTGGGGTTGATTATGGTTTTAACCATAGGCTCTGAACAAAAGCTTCTAATATATGAAGATTGAAAGGAAGTTTTATTTATAAGGTTTTAAATCAGAGATTTAAAATATTTGCGCTTCCACTTCAAAGGTATATGAAAGGGTTTGTAACCAAAGTTTGAAATATTCATTTCAAATTCATAAAGTGGATTTTTGACCATAGCGCATAAGATGAAGAGCTACTTCCACATTAGATTTGCTGGGTTGAAATTGTGTTGATTTCTTTCTTTTCAGAGTGTATTAAAGGTGGGCTTCTCAAACCGAGTTTCCCAATTTGAGCATTTCCAAATTAAATGAAATTGCATTATTGAGTTATAACAGAGATTTCAACCTTTGATGGAAAAGCTTCAACATTGATAAAGCTTCTAGATTTAGAACATAACTTGGGAAATGCATTCTACATGCATCAAAATTAGGAAAGTATACAAAATTGTTACACTACAGCAACAAAAAAGACAAACACATAGTAAGCCAAGAACTTAAAGGGGTGAATGAGATATATCTGTTGCAAATGTAAATGTAAATGATTTAATTTGTTTGTGATGCAAAGGCAAGTCTCCATAGGAAAAGAAATATCCCACTGTAATATTGAAATGTATACATATTTGTTATATTTTTTCCGAATGAGCTGGACAAAGAAATGAGAAGGAGGAAGTCAAGAGTCATGGCTGTTCATTTCGAATTCCCTGTGGAATGCTAACATTCATGTGGTAATCTCTATAAATAATATTACAAAGATATACCTAGAGAGGTTATAGAATAGAGAAATGTGGCAGAGAGGGTAAGAATAAGGAAGAGAAGATAGAGAAGTTGTGAAGATCTAGACATGATATCAGGCAGATATGAAGGCCTGTGGACAACAGTGAAAAAGGAACAGAACAGAGTTGATATCCAGGTAAATCAACATGTGTTTTTTTATTGAAAGAGTGAGGAAGTTGGTGCTTCCATATCAAGTTGTAGCTTGATAGATTTCAGTTGTAGCTGGCTGAGGTAGGCGCCTCCTATAGGTTGTACCCTGCGGAAAATAGATGGGAGTTGGAGCTTCTTTGCAAGTTGTAGCTTGCAGAATTGAGGTAGTAGCCTCCTGTAGGTTGGATCCTACAAAAAATCAATGGTGAGAGGGAGTAGGAGATTTCCTTTGCATCACAACAATAATAAGATGTGGTTTTCTCCCTTTTTGGGTTTCCACTTATGTCTGTTGTCTGTGTGCATGATGTTTATGTATTGATATGGTTTATCTAATCTGCTTAATACTTGCTGCTCACATATTAGGATTGTTGTTACATTATGTAATAAGTAGATCATGAAATGAGGGTGTAAATAAGCTGAAAAGAATGTTTTAAAAGTCCATGAAAGTGTTAAACCGATTCACCCCCCCTCTCTCAGTTTAACTAAGTGTTCAACAGATACTAGATTGATAATTTATGTTAGTATTCTAATGCAAATTATTTTACTCAATAGTAGTCAACTAGCTCTTAGCTCACCTTATCATCCTTAATCTAATGGGAAAGCCGAGATAGTGAACAAATTTTTGGAAGCATATATTCATTTCTTTGTATCTAATAAACAAAAATAATGGATCAATTGGTTACCTCTAGAAAAATGGCAGTATAACACTTCTTACCACACTGCAACAAAAATGACCCCATTTATGGCACTTTATGGATGCCATCTTTCGTACATCACATCATATTTCATAGCAAATTATAAGGTTTAGGAAGTGGAAAATCACATTGAACATCAACCACAAGTTCTCCAAGTCTTAAAGGATAACCTAAATTCGGAAGAGAATCGAATGAAACAATATGCATATAAATATCCCAACGAGATAATTTTTGATGTAGGTGATTGGGTATTTTTACGGCTACTATCATACAAGAAAATTTCCCTCAAGCAAGCTAATAAGGATAATAAGTTATCTCCAAAGTACTATGGATCTTAAAAGGTGTTGCAAAAGATTGGTACTATGGCATACAAATTGGAGCTTCCTACATCTTCCTGAGTGCACTCAATTTTCCATGTTTCATGCTTAAATCAAGTTATAGGTCACAAACTTACGGTTAAAAAAATATTTCCAGAACATGATGAGGAAGGAAAAATCATATTGGAACCTAAAGCAATTAAGGAAACAAGAACTCAACAGCTACGAAATCGATCAATTTCAAAGTATCTCATGTTTCGAGGAAAATCACCCTAGAGGTTCGTTGGATTACAACCTCCACAGAGCAGGGCATGCTACTTAAGAAGGACTCACACAACCATACATGTTCATGAAAAACTAAATAGAGCAGATCGAGGAACTTACCCGTAGGTCCTACGGTTGAAGCAGATCCCGCGGGGTCCAAACCCCCAGCAACCATCCTTCCTTCTTAACCTGAAAGACAAGAAGAAACAAGCACGAAGAACTGGTTGTACATCATATATCTACTCTAAATGTTAGTGAAATCCATATGAAACATTAGATAAACCATAATAAATGCTTAAATAACAATATTCTCATATATGCAAGCGGACACTAACACGTATATTTTGGGAACAAGATGGTTCTTCTGTATTATAAATAACATGTATAGAAATAACAAGTGGAGAGATCACCTGAATCCTTCCACGATCCTCGAGCAGACCGTCATCCAGATCCGTCCCACCCTTGCCTCACTAAGATTCCTTCTGAACTGGTGCATACGAGATGACATATAGGAAGATGAGCATCTCCAGGAAACAAGGGTTTCCTGTAATGAACTGGGAAGTGCAGGAGGCACGAGAATTCAGACTTGGATAGGGAATACCAACAGAGTATAATATCAATAATTTCTCTCTCTCCCTTAGGCCATACACATGAGGGGCTTTTATACTCCCTCAAAGTAGTTTCAACAGTTGCCCACGTGCTGGGGTGGTTGAACTACCAGAGTAACCATCAACCCAGCCCAAAAATAGGGATTTTTTTATATATTTTTTAATGATTTTAATGGCATACGCGGAAAAGTGCATGTGGACTCATGTATACACGCGGAAAAGTCTAGGCATAACCGCGTATGGGGATTTTTACACTGTTTTTTAGTGAATTTTTCCAAGTCTGTAGGAATGGGTGCCCAAAGCCATAAAAGCAATCATGAATCATATGAAGGTGAGAAATGATGCTATAATAGATTCCCCCTAATATATTAGGTCATAAGGGGTACATGATGGCCGAAATGTATTATGCACATAGAAAGAACTTCGCAAGGACAAGAGAGGACTTCACCAGATTTCAGCCTGCCAAAAAACAATGAAAGAAAATAGAGAGTCAACTCATGCTGAGGAAGACATACCCATGCTCTGTCAAAAATACATCATATAGAAAGTACTGAATAGATCCAACATGTATACAAGTATAGCTGAACTGAAAGTACACAATGAATCATCTGAGATGGCCCGGAAATATAAGTCTGAATCAACGTCCAAGTATCACATATAGAAAGTTGATCAAGGATGGTGCAATTGGATGTCTGATCATATAAGTAACTGAATCTCCAAGTACCGAATCATAAGAGGTGGAACAAATGGTACAATCACACAACTCGGGAGCCAACATATAGGATGCTGCTGTGCTGAACTGCAACATATAAGGGTGGACGACATCACTGGCAGAAATTGAATGAACTGTCAAAAGTGAACCGAGAAATGCTGATGCAACCCGAGGTCTTCACCAATCACTATGGCACAATTCTACACAATGGAAATAAATGAGCTGAAGTCGACCATGTGAGAAATCGTTGGATTACCGGTCAATGATCTATACCGTTAACCAACGTGAGACAACCCACCAATAATGAAAATGAGTGTCAAGGTGCCCCAATACAATCTGACAAGTGGGAATAAATGAGTTGAAGTCGAACACTTGAAAGAATCTACCAATCAGGAGGCAATGGTGAATCCCCACTGTCGATAGCAAAGAGTCTACCACTGATGACTGCAAACCCTAAGGTACTGACAAAAAGACTCTAGACCCTATTCCCAGAGCAATGAGTCGGAGTCGATGGGAAAATATCTGCTGGAAGGAAGGCATTAAGGCATCCCACATTAGTCCAGCGCGAGTGTAACTCGCAGGCCAAGATTTGGAAGGAATCAGACGAAGTAGAGTGACGGAACCAAAACTGAAGTACATTTCCAACATGCACAAGATGAAGCTAGCACACGGAAGTAACCCTCCGAACCAACCAATAATGAAAGCTGACACAGAGGTGAGAAATCCACCGATAGGGTCAAATGGAAATCAAGGTACTGCATGAATCCCAAGTGTGATAATGTGTGCTGACATCGAACACAGGGGAAACCACTTAGTCAAAGACCCATAATGATGATCAAATGCTGAGCACAAGGTCACCTTTCAATGATGGAAATAGGGCCAGGGTGCGACTCTAGGTTTTCTCTCAGAGAAATGTGTCGTAGTCGATAAGAGACAAACCCACCGGCAAGAATTCAATGGGGACCTTCTCAAACCAGCACAAGCATAAGACCAAAACATCTGATGTGATAGAACAAGATACTAACTAGACCAGGAAGGCCGACTGAATAATGAGTCAAGAGACACCGCAGAATGGCTGACTCTGGTTAGACTTCCCTTGAACAAAAGTACGACTCGTGATGACCATGGCAGTAAAAAGTGACACTGTATAAGTCTGTTATGCAGGAGGCATAACAAACTCTCCATATGATTGGAAGAGATAACCAACCAGGGGAGAACTGACAAGTGAATCATGGTAAAGGCTTAACCTAGGTCAAAAACTAAAACCATCCCAAATGTATGAAATATATATAAGTATATGTGCTTTGTTCAAGGGCAACAAACTGACTCTGTACTGCCATCAAAACAATGAAGATACATCCTGTTCCCGCTCTTTTTGTTATATTTGATTTTTTTTCTTTTGCATATAATAAGCGAGAAAAGGAATAAAAGAATCCTATGGTACAATGGATAGAACGAGTATAAAAAATCAGATGCACTAGTTCCTGGGACTGGAACGATCCTATGCTCAATGCAAGGTGGCGGAAACTAGTAAGCGATACTCAAAGGAATGTTCCATCCATGGGTAAAAGGGTGTCAAGTCGCGATAGCTAAGTGCATGCAATGGTTAACTTGTACAGATAAACAAGGTGAAAAGTTGGCTTAAACATCGAGTCCAAATGAAGCCGGCTAAAGGCCAGGATAAACAAGTAGCCAATATGCAATGCAGTAATACAACTTAATGACACCAGGGAGCCTCTAGGGTAATAGCCAGAAAAATGATAGTGAGGAAGAAGAAGAATGAAGCTTCAACACGTAAGTCATGGCGAGACTAAAGAGGACTCCTGAGCCTACATAAAACACAGCATGGGCAAAAAGTGATAGCGAGTAACTAACTAGGAAGCCCATGTAAAGGAAGGCTCTACCACCAAGTCATGATTAAATAATCGGTGAGTGAAATGGGTATAATACTCATGACCTGATGGGATTGACCCCAAGGCAAGTGATCAGTATGGAGGCTAGTATGCAAGATGCAGCGGAAAGTGATTTCCCTAACCTATATGCAAGTGGAGATCATATACCTTCCGTGACGAGTCAGTAATCATGGATCAAAAACCAGGAAAAATCTCAAAATCATCAAAATGTACCTGAAAACATACCAAACTGGGCACTTCCAAGCATCCGGGTTATGCAACTTAAGATAGATCGAAAAAATAAGAATAACAAATTTTTGCGAAAATTTTCAACTTTTCAGCCATAAATAGACAAATTACCTCATATTTGGTTCATTATTACATTGCTGATTTGGGAAAAGTGCTCTGGAGCAAAAAAATTCTTTCATCAAATCAGGAGCAACCGACCGTCGAATCGCACCGAATTTGTCAGGTAGGCTCCTCAATCATCCTTGCAAATCATTTTGTCCATTTAGAAATTAAAATTTAGTGATTTCCACCATTAAAACCCTTGCTAAAAAACTCGGACTTGCGCATACGCGGGTTGGTAATAGGAAAGTGGCGTATACACGCGACTATGCATAGAAAAAGTCGCGTATGCGCAGGCCCGAATCAAGAAATGCGTGGCTAATGCAGGATTTATCGAATTTTGACAGGATGACAATCTCATGGAGAGAACGTGAACACAGTGCAATTGATCAAGAGGTCATGCAAGATCGAGCATCGCAAAATATTCTTCGAAATTGCTGATTGTTCAAATTTTTCAAAATGCCAAATATGAAAAGCAATGTCCGGTTGCTAGAAATGCTCGTCAATTATTGGGAACCAGACCAAGATTGCTTCATAATAGATCAGATGCCAGTACACATTGAAGTGGAAGACATATATTTTATCACTGGACTCTCCCGGAGGGGAGAACCAGTAGACTTGCACGGGAAGCCCCTGGGAGGGCTAACCGTGGAAGATTATGTCCACGTGTATTGTGTAGAGGGTTCCAAGAAATTTGGAACTCAGATTGCAATTAAAGATTTAAGGGATTTGCACATGAAAATCCTCCTTTTCACCATTGGCAGAGTGGCAGGATCGGCCTCCCTACATCAAGCGTCTAGGACGCAAATGAGCATAGTAGTAGAATGCTTGACTCATGTATATGATTGGTGCACAACCCTATTACTGAACATGAAGCCACAGTTGACCTCAATCCACCAAGTAAAAACAAAACACTTTGGATACGGTAGAATTTTGATGACATTCTTCTTTGAGAAGATACCAGCATTGAGACCCAGAGTCATCTCTACCATCAACAGCCCTAGAGATCCAAGAATTGCTCGTTGGGCAGATATGATGAAGAGATTAGGGGGAAGTGAAGTTCCCCGGACCACTTGGGACGATGAGTTCTTCCTTTGGTGGGGAGAACAAATCATCACTGTGGACGACTATCCCTATGCCGGGATGGACTTTCGTGGAGATCCAGATCTTGTTCTTCCACCAGGCACAGCATGGGGTACAGTCGGTAAGTTTGCAAAATTTTTTTACTTATATAATTTTTTTTGGATTTTTTAAAATATGTATGAAAAAATGAAAAACAAACATGTTTTTGATTGGATTCATAATGACTGACAATGTAAATATGGTCATGATACAGATATTGGACCAGTTCGTCCTGAGGGTTCCCCGTGCCACAAGCGTCACAGGGGCGAAGCAGATACAGTGGATTCAGACAGGACCCTCCAGGCTGTACAGAGGAACTTGGAGGGGTTAACCCACCAAATACCTATGGTTGTCGTGGAAGATCTGCCGGAAGCCGTCCAGAGACGGGTGGTAGGAGTGCCCCGAGACTGGGTACGATTATTCCGCCGAGTTGCCACCGCGATCATGTTCTATAGGAACACGACTTCTGGGTAGGGACCTCAGGAGTAGATAGATATTATGTATCAGATGACTGTATATTTTTGAGACTGAACATGATCGGGCATAAACCCAAATTTTGTATGACCTTATGGATCCAAATTTTGTAAAGTTTTTTGAACACTCTGATGATATATATACAGCGATATTTGATGTGATGTGATAAATGTATCAAAATGTATGATTTTTTTGATGATAAAATTTCATTGTATGGAATGATTAATATGCCAATCAAGTGCCTGATTAGCTAATGAGTCAGCCAACCAATTGTCAGCTCGAGGAATATGAATGAAAGTTAAAAATTGAAATGATCTTTGTAACAAACGCACCCTCAAGAACAATCGTAATAAAAATGGATCTCGAACCCGATAAGTATTGTTCAACTGCGACACCACCAGCTGAGAGTCCAAGAATACTACCAATGAATCAACACCCAAAGATATTGCCTCCGAGAGTAGATAAACAAATACAGTGTATTCTGCTATATTATTGGAAGCAGGACCAATGCAGACCCCTCTTGATACTAACAGCTGACTGGAAGGATAATGAAGCACCCAAGCCACGAAAGCTAAGTTCCGGGTGTGTCTACTAGCACCATCGGCGAAACCAAAATGACTCATGACATCCGACACAACCTGCCAAAGCAGATCGAAAACATCACCAACTCATCAAAGATCGAAAATAAACCAGATATGTACAAAGAAAAAACTACTATATACAAAAGCAACATGCCAGGCCGGAGCCTAGGCATAATACTTCTTCAAATAGAGCCCATTTTGGGGCTCCGGCAACTCGTTCCCTTCGAAATCAACCAAAGTATATGCTCCTTTCTTAAGGACTTTTTTAACGATGAAGGGGCCATACCACATAGGCTTAAACTTTCCTGCCCCTAGGGCATCTTTTTCTTGGGCATAGACCAAAACAAGGTCACCTTCCGAAAAAACCCTAGGTTTGACCGCCTTATCGTACTGAACTTTAACTCGGTTTTTATGCGCTTCATTCATCGTGGCAGCATCTCGACGCTGCTCATCGAGATGTTCCAGATGAAGGAGCCGTTCTTCAAGACTAGAAGTGTCAGGAAGAAGTTCGACAGCTAACTTAAGAGAGGTAATCTCGCATTCAATGGGAAATACGGATTCCAACCCGTGTACTAGCTGAAACGGAGTAAAGCCAGTTGCAGTTTTCACTGACGTCCTGTATGCCCAAAGTGCAGGATATAACATAATATGCCAGTTGGATCTAGCTTTATCAATTGTCCTTTGAAGAATTGTCTTCAAGGATTTATTCACGGCTTCCACTTGCCCATTGGCTTGAGGATAATACGGAGACGAATGCTCCTGCCGGAAACCCAATTTGAGAGCCAACTCAGCCATCATACTATTCTGAAAATGACTGCCATGGTCAGTGAAAGTCTCTCTAGGAATACCAAAACGAGCGATAACCTGGTTAAAAAGAAAAAGAGCCACAGTCTCACCATCGTTCCCAAAAGTAGGCATAGCCTCGACCCACTTCGTAAAGTAGTCTACTGCTACAATAATGTACTTGTGACCTTTAGCCGAAGGCGGGTTACAAGTAGTATAATCAATACCCCACTTTGTAAAGGGACCGACAGTAATGACTGGAAAAAGCGGAGCTGGATGAGCGCGCATTTTTCAAATATAGACTTGACACAGATGACACTTTTTGACCGATTCGATACAATCTTTGAAAATCGAGGGCCAAAAGTACCCAGCACGCAAGATTTTTTGGGCTGTAGCAAGCCCAGATAAATGACCCCCACAAGCTCCACTGTGAGAATCATTGAGCATAGCCTCAGCTTCTTCAAGATTTAAGTAGCGTCTCAGGATTGAATCAACCTCTCGACGGTATAAAGCATCACCAATAATCAAATAATTCTTGGCCAAGTGATGCAGCTTACGACGCTCATCTTTCGAAAAAGTAGAGGGAAACTTCACAGTCTGAAGATACACAATTATATCTCCATACCAAGGATCTTGTGAAGAGATAAGAAACAAATGTTCATCCGGAAAGGATTCATCATAGATCATCTCTTCTCCACAGGGCAACTCGGAGATCAATTCTGCGAAAACTAATGATTTCTTGGATTTTGCAGACATAAACTCAAGATCAAATTCCTGCAAAATCACAATCCATCTATTGTATTTGCCCCCAATCACTCGCCTACTGAGCACAAATTGAAATGGATTGGCTGCTGCCAAAACATAAGTTTTTCGAAGAATAATGTAATGCCGGAGTCGCTGCACAGCATGAACTACTACTAAAGCTAACTTTTCTATCGGAGTGTACCGGAGTTCAGGTCCTACCAAGCCTCGACTAAGGTAGTAAATAACATGCTCTGCAAGAGCATCATCCTCCTGAACCAGAACCATACCAATAGTAGATTCTGTTGCTGCTAGATACAAAAGGAAATCCCTGCTATAGTCAGGTGGACTCAATAAAGGAGCAGAGGTCAATGCTTTCTTCAAAGCATCGAATGAGTGTTGAGCATAGTCGTCCCAAAGAAAAGGAACTCCCTTCTTTAAAAATCTCATAAATCCCTTTGTAATTTCAGCATAATTGACGATAAACCTCCGAAGAAAATTAGACTTTCCTTGTAGACTTTGAAGCTGATGGATAGAGGACGGGGGAGGCAACCGAAGTATTGCCTCAACCTTGAAGGGATCTACCCTAATCCCTTCCCTAGACACAATGAATCCCAATAACCGGCTGGATGTAACCGCGAAAACACACTTGTTTGGATTCAATCTGATCTTATAGAAACGACATCTTTCAAATATTTGCCGGAGGTGACCAGGATGATCCATCCTCTTTCGAGAATGAGCAGCTAAATCATCTAAGTATGCCTCGATAATATTTTTTATGTCATGGAAGGCATATGACATGGCCCGCTGAAAGGTAGCCCCAGCATTTTTAAGACCAAAAGGCATCTTCTTGTATGCAAAAGTACCCCAGGGACAAATAAAAGCAGTCTTATGCTGATCTTCAGGACAGATAGTAATCTGATTATATCCGAAGAAACCGTCCATGAAGGAGAAAATCTCATTACCGGCACACTCGTCAATGATCTGATCGATAAATGGTGTGGGGTAATTATCTTTAGGACATGCTTTATTTAGGTCTCTGAAATCGATGCAAACTCGAATCGTTCCTTGATTTTTATCTACGGGAACGGGATTTGAAACCCATTCAGTCAAAGGAACAGGGAAAATGAATCCCGCCTTAAGCAGCTTCTCAACTTCAGCTTTGATAGCTGCTGCCTTCCTAGGATTGACTGGACGAAGTTTTTGCCTGACCGGCTTAGCTTTTTCATACGTCTTGATCTCATGTTGGACAATAGATGGATCTATTCCAGGAATTTCCTCATAAGACCAAGCGAATACATCCCTATACTCTTTAAAGAGCTCGGTGTAAATTTGAATCTCTTCACAGGAACATTCAGCTCCGACGAAGACATTCTCAATAATATTGGGATCCTTGGAAATGTTCACCGGGATAGTAGGAGAAATCACAGCCATGTTCCCTTCAGCATAAACCTGTGTTGGTGCTAAAGGGTTCAAGACTGGGTGAACAGGACTAGGATACTGAGGACTTGGAAAACTTGTTTCAACTTCGCTCAAGTTAGGTAAGAAGTAAGACTAATGATGAAAATCATCCCACGGTCTATCTATACCAGTCATGGCTTCCAGGATGGCCTCTTCAGATGGAAGAGTGGTATCAAGGCAATCCTGGGCCGAAGAAGAACTAAGTGTCCAAGCCAGAGCCACATCTCCATCCAACTCTTCCGGTGAAAAAGGAGCTGGAATGGATTCTGCAGAGTCAACAATAGACTGATAAGCAATCTCAGCTGCAGAAATTGAAAATGCCATTCCACCCACTTGACCTTCCGCTAATGTGGCGGTAGGGGAAGGCAAGGTCCAAGGGTCCAAAAAATAATGAGTTCTGAAGAACTCTCTTCGAAGAGGAGCCTTGGAGGATGAAATAGCATTTATATGCACGATAGGAGGAGGAAGATCGAAAGTACCCATCAAGGAAGAATACATTCCAACTCCTAAATTCTCAACAGGCGCCTTAGTATTATCCAACTTTGGAACAGATGAGTCAGAAGACGCATTCTAGTTTACGAGGACAACCATTGATCCACTCAGAATAATCCTTCCTTCGTGGGGGAACATAAGTAATCCGAATACTGGAGGATGAAGCTGTGGTCCATCTCATAAATCCAAAGCTCAACAAAAGGTTGTAGTCCGCCTGCGTCAACTACCTCAACCTCTATATTGACAGTTTTGCCCCCAACACAGATGGGCAAAGCTGGGACAATACCATGCGGTCTGTGAGAATGAACATCAAACGCAGTCAGAATAGTGGTAGATGGAACAGCTTTGGGAGATCAAATCATCTTCTAGCATGTGAGAGACATCACGCATGTGGAAGCACCCTCATCAACAACCATCCGAAAGATATTGCACTTCCAGTACAATGATTTAATATGAAAATCCATATGATGGGGGAGTCTCTTCTTAAAATTAGTCATATCAAATGTAATCATAAGAGAATTTTTCGGATCAATAGCCCCAATGGCAATGAGCAAAGCACTGCGCTGAGCCGGACAAGACTGGAGTACCTCTAAAGCCGACATATCACAAGGACTCTGCGCCATATCTTCCACAATAGAGTAGTTCTGGGCAGCCCTAGTATTTGGATTAATCGTTGATCAGTTAGAAGATGCTTTGGGCATCCGAGGCATAGACTCAACAGTAGGCTTCGTAATGTGAAGTGGCTTAGTAGCATCAAGAGTATCCTTATCTTTCGAAGACTCTTCTCCGCCATAATCACTTGATTCCTAGAGAGCGATATCTCAAGGCATGTCCCATCATGTACCAGCCCGATGGACTTTCCCTTCCCCGGGTGCCCCCGCAGAGCCCCCGGATTTTGGTTTGCGCCAACAACTAATCGCTGCCCCGGGGAAAAGGGTCGGTGCTGAATACGAAATTTCGGGAACTTGTGGGGGCCAAGAACCCCCGGCGAGGGCTAACAAGCGCTGCGCATCTTGAATTTTAGGGCAAAGGTGTGTAAGATGGTCTCCAGCACATAGCTTGCATGGAAACTTCACTTTCCTTTTCTCCTTTGGACCCTCACCAACATGCTCATTGGTTTTATTTGCATTACCCTTCCCATTCTTGCCCTTCTTCTTGTTATTTCGTCCCTTCTTCTTCCCATCGGATTGTTGATTTCCTTTGGGATCAGAAGCTTGGACAGCATTTATGGACAAAGACTGGGAAGGTGATGACTCAGCAGGCACAGCCTGACCAGAAGGAGCAGATTGTAAAGACAATTACTGCAATTGAGAAAGCAGGTTGGCTGCACCACTATTGATCGATCCAACCATTTCGTCACCATGAGGACCAGGCTTAGTTTTAGATAAATCTAATTTGGAGCGAGGAGCATTGGGCAGATACTTGTGAAGGACCCCAGAATGAGAATATATCAACTCTAGCTGCTGGGCCCTAAAAATGGCCTGCTTCAAAATAACTCCTGTGGTGGGGATGACATCTTTTCGAAGGTCCTGATCACAGGGATTTCGTAAACTATCTCCAAAATAATCTTCCTAGAATACATCTTATAAGCCTCTTCCTTCTCCACCATTCCTAAATATGGTCAGAAATGTGGGTTGCGTCGTCCTATTTAAAATTAGCTAGGAGTTCAGTCCCGACATCATAACGGACTGGCAACTGGAAATGGTTTAGAAATGTAACATCCAATTCTCCAAATGTAGCAAAACTTCCCCTAGTTAGCTCAATATACAATTTGGCAGCGTTTCCAGTTAGGGTGCGTTGAAACAATCTCAACCTAATCGAATCATCGATCAGGGAGTTCGAAGAACACCATAAATGGAAGGTAGTGATGTGGTCAGCCGAATCTTCTCCATTCTTGCCTTCAAACTTTGGAATGTCTGAAGGAAGCTTGGTGGGAACCGAAGGCCACCCCGGACTATAACGGATCGGATCATTAGTCAATTTCGATAGATCTGGCAAGTTTAATGTTGCCAGAAAAGGTAAACGAGGCGGAGCCTGAGGATTCCATCCTTGATAGGATGAATTCCCAACATTCTGAAAAGAATACCCTGGATTTGATGAGGCACCAGGTTTCCAGAAAAAACTCGTAGAAAAAGGAGAAGAACCTCCTCCCCCACGCCGAGTTGGCCAAAGCCTGTACCGCTTCCCCCCGCCGAAGTATGAAATGAAGAAAATAAGAGGAAAGCTCATAAGGTTCCAAGTATTACAACCAGGGAGAAAAGGTCTCGATAGAATCGGGTGTGGAAAGAAGCATTCCCTTAACACAGGGTTCCAACTTGTAAAAGTAGTTGAACTTTGACCTCCAGACCAAGGGCTTAAACTCTGGGTCTAAGAAGTAAACGGAAAGGACCCTAAAGAAGGATTCGAACTAGGAATGTGTCCAGTTTCGAAGGGGAACCCTTGAAAAGAAGCTGATCCACTAGCCATGGAAGACATGGGTGTAGATCTAGTTGCAACAGTGGAAAAAAAAAAAGAAGGAATCCCACTAGTGTTATCTCCGAAATGGCGGGGACCGTATTGAGAAGCTCCGTGGCCGTGAAACCGCAGCCAAACACAAGAAGACTAGAAGCAATCGAAGATGAAGCAATAGTGCCCTCCTTCGGGCCGGCGGAAGAGGCTCCATCGTTCTCAGTGACTCAAGGAAGAAGCTGCTCCTCGGGGCCGGTGGTCATCGAAAGTGAACAGGTCGAGACGAAGATCTTCCGGTCTCTCTGACTCAAGTCCGATGTATTGAAAAACGAATGGATAATTAGGAGGAAAAGGAGATGGACCTGACACAGGAGGTTCAGGTACTTCTTCAATTTGAAAATCTTCTTCCTGAGGAAATAAAACTCGCGAGGTGAGCGGAACGCTCCTCTCGGAACCGACACCAGAATCAGCTATGAAACCTTCAGATCCTTGTGGAGGATCTCTCTCCACTACGTCAGACATCACCGAGTGGTAACCACCTGCTAAATCACTCCTACGCATTCTCGAAGAAGGCTCTGGACTCTCGGGAGATAACCCCCGGATTCTCCTCGATCGACGAGGCGCTTGATCAGCCACTTTAGCAAATTTTAATTAGACTCAAAAAATATAAAGTTAAGCAAGCTAGGAGCAAAGAGCACTCACTATAAGAAAAATCCCTGAGATACAACCAAGCAAACAACCTTCAAGTATTTATGCTCCGGGTGATGAGGACCGGACACCAAAATACAGGAAAGCGAAATATAGGACCTCCCGAAAGTAGTCTGGGATAATTACGGCCTAGGCCTACTAGGGAAGGTATCAGAAACAGTTACGCCGACCTGCTAACGACAGAATTTGCTGGCTCAAGCACCCAAGCTTCGCAAGGGCACCCCCCAGAAGTACTGCTGAAAGTGATGCGACGTCTGCCTCAGGTACCACGGGTATTCCCCCCCGCAGTCACCTGTGTGGAACCTAGGAGT
The DNA here is from genome assembly GCA_034641835.2 of Pinus albicaulis. Classification (NCBI taxonomy): domain Eukaryota; kingdom Viridiplantae; phylum Streptophyta; class Pinopsida; order Pinales; family Pinaceae; genus Pinus; species Pinus albicaulis. The sequence goes on along the minus strand of JAXQQM020061421.1, from coordinate 267,520 downwards.
GGAAACTATGGGCACCAATCCGTATCAGAAGCCGGGCGGAACGGTCTTGAGGTCAGATTCAGCTAATCAGAGAGGGGGTATCCCTCTTCTCAGCCTTCACTTCCCCTCGCGCTTGACTCTCTGGAGGAGAGCTTTCCCAGTCTGCCTAACGGAGTTGGATTTCGCTCAATTAATCAAATTCTATGTTTTGTTTGAGCGGCCTTGGAGAGTTAACTCTCCACTCACCTAATCCAAGGCCCTACAACCTAGCTAATTGGTGTATGACACTTAGAAAACTTGCTAGTTGATTTTAAATTATATCGCTTATTTTAATGGGCTGTTATGTTAAGTCAAAAGGATATGGAGATGAAACTTATGGTGTTTTGACGCAGAAATAAATTAATAAAAAACCAAACTATATGCAAATGTAGTTATTGTCTTTCGATGAAAAGAAACTTCTATACAGGTTCTACGAGATTAAAAATTGTATTTTTCTTTTCAGATAACACACTCACACTCACAAAAACTATGAAAATGACTAAATGCTTAAGTGCACCTGATGCAAATCACTACAAGCATGCAAATTCTAAGATGCAAAATCTCCTAAAGCAGAGTGAAATTTCCCAAAAGATCCTTCAGTTGTAACTCTTTTTGGTTGTCCAGAAAGCTAGTTCCCGAAATCAAGAACTCTTAATATGAAGACACCAAAAACACTTAAAAACAAGAGGAAGAAATCAATAACAACTCCTTTCCAAAATCGAGTCAAAATCCAAAGGCAAGAAACCTCAACAAAGCTTCAAAAGATATAGTGAAACGAAAACAAAAATGCAAGAACAAAAGAAAATAACAAGGAAAAATGTTTTTTGAGCTTTTGAAATGCAAAAACAAAAGCAAAGAAAATATTTTTTGAGCTTTTGAGTTTTATAAAGGAAGAGCTCGAAAATACCAAGTGAAACTATCAAATCCCAAGCTAAACAACACTGAATTTCAAGCACAAACTTCAACAATGCTCCAAATCTTATAGGGCTAACTAGTAGCAAGATCAATATGAGAAAAAGAAGACAAGAAAACTCAGCCACTCAGCCTAGAAGAATAGTACAACCTTGCCGCAAACAAAAACTTCAAAGAACCAAGAAAGACTCTTCAAAAGTTGCAACAAGACCTAGCCAATTGAACTCAAGAAAACCAACCAAGAAACGGGCAAAAATCGTAGTGCAAAGAAAAACACAAAGACAGGAAAGAGTAAACGAGCAGAAGCTCTCTGTTCTGATGAAGCAGAACAGCCAAGAACACTCAGAAAGAGATCTTGGTACTCAAACTAGAAGTGCCAACACCAGAAACAACACTTTGCCCAAAAGACTAGTTTTCGATCAAACGAAAGAGAGAAAATACCAAATACCACTTTCTTCACAATCCAGAGGGTACAAAGACACTGCAGGAACAGGTCTCCACAGACAAAAAGGACTGAAAAGTCAAAAAATCCAAAATTTCAAAATCTGCCTAGGTATACGCAACTTCACAGTTTAGCAACAAGCATGCATACACGACTGTGTTAAAGGAAACTCGCATATACGCGACTCCCTTTAACAAAAAATGCATGTATACGCGACTGTGTGCAGAAAAAAGCGCGTATATAAAGGTAAATAATGAAAAACAAAAAAGATCAAGCCTAGATAAGAAACCAGGACTTCGGTCTGACTGAGTAAGAGTAAAATGGACTGGAAATAAAAGTTAAAACTGTTGGAAACCTATCAAACAGCTGAAACCACCCAACAGGGGAATCACAAGAATGCGATCCCCAGCGGAGTCGCCAGTTCTGTTTCGGGGAAAATCACCCTAGAGGTTTTTTGGGTTACAACCTCCACAGAGCAGGGGCATGCTACTTAAGAAGGACTCACACAACCATACATGTTCATGAAAAACTAAATAGAGCGGATCAAGGAACTTACCCGTAGGTCCTACGGTTGAAGCAGATCCCGCGGGGTCCAAACCCCCAGCAACTGTCCTTCCTTCTTAACCTGAAAGACAAGAAGAAACAAGCACGAAGAACTGGTTGTACAACATATATCTACTCTAAATGTTAGTGAAATCCATATGAAACATTAGATAAACCATCATAAATGCTTAAATAACAATATTCTCATATATGCAAGTGGACACTAACACGTATATCTCGGGAACAAGATGGTTCTTCTGTATTATAAATAGCATGTACAAAAATAACAAGTGGAGAGATCACCTGAATCCTTCCACGATCTTCGAGCAGACCGTTGTCCGGATCCGTCCCGCCCTTGCCTCACTAAGATTCCTTCCGAACTGGTGCATACGAGATGACATATAGGGAGATGAGCATCTCCAGGAAACAAGGGTTTCCTGTAATGAACTGGGAAGTGCAGGAGGCATGGAAATTCAGAATTGGATAGAGGATTCCAACAGAGTATAATATCAATAATTTCTCTCTCCCTTAGGCCATGCACATGAGGGGCTTTTATACTCCCTCAAAGTAGTTTCAACAGTTGGAAACAGTTGGCCACGTGCTAGGGTGGTTGAACTACCAGAGTAACCATCAACCCAGCCCGAAAATAGGGAATTTTTATATATATTTTTAATGATTTTAATGGCATATGCGGAAAAGTGCATGTGGACTCGCGTATACACGCGGAAAAGTCTGGGCATAACCGCGTATGGGGATTTTTACACTGTTTTTTAGTGAATTTTGTCCAAGTCTGTAGGAATGGGTGCCCAAAGCCATAAAAGCAATCATGAATCATATGAAGGTGAGAAATGATGCTATAACAAACACCAAGTGCTAAACAACACAACAACCCTGCTAAATAGCAAAGGAATGCAAAGTCTAAACAAACCATACACAAAATAATAATCCAAAAACATAACCTCATATGGTTTCCATCCTCTTCTTTATATATATTATGAGCTTACTTTCCCTTGGCCCCACTCAATTAGGTAATTTCCTCCATGAGATAAATATCCCTCCAAAACTGTGTTATTCTTCATTTAATCTCCACTCCCACATAACAGCGTTGTTGACTTGGTCAAAGTTGACTGTATCAACAGGATCTAATCCTTTTTCATACTTGGAGGTGCTTTATTTAGCTGATACAAGGGTTTCATTTCACACTTGAAGTGTTTTTATTGTTTTTGAAGAGTTTTATGGGCCTCCCCACCCACTTATTCACCTACCTAGTGATAAAGAAAACTATAATGTTCCATTTAGCTGAAGACTAAATTTTTGGAATATTATAGTCCTCCCCTCCAAAATGTTTCTTGTCCTCAAGAAATTGTATAGGGAGAGAAAAATTCCTCCCCTCCTCCTTTTGTTTCCTCCTCATCAATATTCCCCACCACTGCTCAAAGAAATCTACAATAAATCTGCCCTCCAATGCTTCCTCCCAAGTATGAAAAACCAAATGGCTGACATCATGAAAACGTAAAAGGTGCAAGTGGAAACCTTCTTGTTTTCTAATGGCCTCCTCAAGGTAGGAGTGATGAAAAACATGGGGAAGCTAATCCCCAATGAGAGACTCCCAAACCCATGCTATCATCCAAAAGAAATGAGCCATTCTAGGTAGCTCATCAAAAGGATCCTCAACCCCTAGTTCATGCAATGTATTGGGGCTGCATGGAGAGATTAAATTCTCCCCTCCCCCCAAGTTGTTTCGTTCTCCATTTATGGTATGTATGGGGTTACTAGTGATCTCGGGCCGAAATGTTATGGCCTCCAAGAAGGGCCCAAGCTACCCCACCAAACAAAACATCCATGAAGTGTCCCCTCCAAGAACTCAAGTTCTCCTAATGGCTCTTCCCACATGAAGACAAGAGATATAGTGTGGCCATCATGGTTTGCCCATGGTTTTTCCTGAAACATGCAACATACAAACTAGGGAGAAGCATACTCCCAATGGGCATCTCCAACTCTTGTGCCACTCTCCAAACAAAGCTTTCCATAAACATAAGAACATCTCCAACATATGGAAGCAAAAACCAATGAAAACAAGTTGCCATATGACAACCGAAAAGTGGATCATAGTTCCACACATGGAACCAGTGTAGTGCAGCCTCTGCCTACCTCAAATAAAAGAATAAAAATTGCTTCTCTAGCCACTTTTTTGCTGCCACAATCATCCTAAAATATAGGATCATGAAGGTAAAATGTGGTGTCAACGGTGCACACCAAGAATCATGTGGCTTCCCCCACAAACCACCAATAGGATAGCCAATCTCAATGCTACATTTGGCCTCAAGTACATCATAATATAATGTATAAAAAGGAGTGACCCTCCTTAATACAACATGCTACTCATATAATGTAAAGAAGTGCAAATCATAATGCAAAAATGTACCTTATCTACTATGTACTTTGGTCATTGAGCTGAAATGGCTCATCTAAAAGTTCTCCTTCACTCTCAATGAGTAGGGAAGTGGGTATGCCAATCTGTCCATCAACATCCAGGCTATGCATCTCTTCATATGAAAAAATACATCATGCTAGATGCCATCCCACGTGAACTTCTCTTCCAAAGAATGATATGCATCAAGGTGCATAAAAAGGAAGTCCTCATTTGCTGCATGTAGTAGCTTCTCCTTGAGTTCTGAAGCTTTAGTTAAGAATAATCTACCATAAGAATTTATGACCACATCATCCACCATATATCTATCATCTCCATCTGGGCCATCAAGAATTATGCAAGCACCAAGATCCTTGGAGTACTCTACCAAGAGTTGAGATCTCCAATATGGATCAATCCTTCTAAGAGACAACGTTGAAGATCTGAAATGTGAAGCTCCCCACATTCTACTGTCTACTCCTTTAACATCCCTCATGCAAAATTCATCCTCCAAAATGCTTCCATGCCCATCATGTAGCTTCTCATGCTCAAATAGAAGTAGTGAATTTTTGAAGTTGGCCTCCCATGAGAAGCTACCATCCAAAAAGAATCTCGTGATCCTGGCTAATGTAAGCATGAGTGGCCTCCATCTACTCCAATGTATGGATGATTCCTTTCTCAAAGGAGGTACCCTCTATTTCTCCAAATCCATGAAGAAGCTCCCTTGCACCATGAAGGTGCCATCCTCCATTACTGCAACAACTTCTATCAGCGCAGTATGTGTAGTGAGAGTGGGTAATGCTGAAAATGGGAGAATATCTCCCTCTTCCTTGAGTCTATTCCAAACTCTCTGAGCTATATGTTGAGTCCCAAACTTGCATCTTTCCTATACACCTTTCTAGACTTTTTCCATTTACCTGGACCTCCTAAGCCATCAATATCATTGCATATTAATCATAAAATAGCATTTAAAGTGGTTTTTAACTATGTTTTGTGTCTGCTGTTTGAATTAGATTTTTTCTCATTAAGCTGCGGAATCTTGTCACTTTCCGCAGCTGCTACAACTTTCTGCAGCCATTTTGTTAAAGTCTATATTGCAGGTGTCTTCAGGAAAATCGAGCCACATGGGCAAGTTGGAAATGACATGGACATGGATCGAGTCCTATTGGCTCAGTCGAATTCACCTAAGAAGGCTGTGGTCAAAGGTGGTCAAGCAGTGGTCAACCGAAGAGTCCCACGGTGACAGAACTCTGTTTTTCATCACGTGAAGACTTGTGTGGCCGTTTCTAAATCACGGGAGACATATCAACACCTGTAAACGGCTCCATAAGCTGAATCCAACGACCACTCTCCATAGATTTAATCTTCACAGCAACCATGATGCTAGATTTCTAGACGTGGTGGTTCACGTGTCTTGTATCAGTGCAGAATGTAGGAAAATAGTTATGTCTTCCTCTGTTATAAATAATGCATTCTCATATGCATAGTAGTTAGCTGTTGTAATGTAATTTGCTGGATAGAAAGCCCACTATGCCGTAACATTATTTCTTTGTTATGACTTCATTTTAAATATATGAGAAGACTCTGTTCATAAGCATAATTCGTGTTTGATAGCTGCTTCCCGAGGATTGTGCAGAGGGCCCCTGCACACGCCGAGGTTTTGTGTATTATTGTATAGTTTCATGCTTCATTTCCTTACGTTCATTGTGCCATAGTCATTCACATGTATATATTACATTTCTTATGGTATTAACGTTTTGTTTCTGTTCATAATTTTTCATACTTTATACTGCTGTTAACTGATCAGTGTTTTTGTTCCAGATTATAGTAGGCAGCCCGGGCATTTGCACATAGTTTACAATGACTAATGACATGGAATCAATCTTGTCCTTCTGCTGATTTCTTTTTCTTAGTTTTTAATTCCAGCACTGTTTTATTCATTTCAGTTTTGTACATTTGCTTTACTAGTTAGATTAGATATTAAACTGCTCATGTCATTATCAGTTACCTTCGAAAGCCATAGCGAGACTAATGGTGAGGGATTGAAGTATAAGTGTGTAGTTTGATATTAGTTTATTTTTCTGCAAGTTAGATATTAAATTTCTCATGTCATTATCAGTTACCTCCGAAAGCCATAGCGAGACTAATGGTGAGGGATTGAAGTATGAGTGTGTAGTTTGACATTAGTTTATTTTTCTGCAAGTTAGATATTAAATTGCTCATGTCATTATCAGTTACCTCCGAAATCCATAGCGAGACTAATGGTGAGGGATTGAAGTATGAGTGTGTAATTTTATATTAATTTATTTTTCTGCAAATTAGATATCAGATTGCTCAAGTTGTTTATGATTACCTCCGAAAGCCATAGCGAGACTAATGGCGAGGGGTCAGAATATGAGTTGATGTAATTTCGTTTTAGCTTTACTTTGCTTGCAATTCTTGGATTTCTTTGAGTACAGTTTCTTTTGTATTTAGACAACAGCAAGGGTAGTGAGTTTCATGATCAATAGTTCACTGTTTGTTTAACTAGTATAGTGGCACATTTTCATTTTCTTTTAGGAATTAATTTTGTCATTGTATGTTTCAAAATCCTTTTGAAGTTTGAAAGTTTGGGAAATCATTATAAAGGACATCATTGCCTTGAACATTCATAACCATACTTGTCTTTTAGAATTTCCATCTCACATTAGGAAACCAACCAAGATAAATAAAAAACCAAAAATGACAAAAAGTAAGAGATAGGTTATCTTGCACATATAGTGCGCCACACTTCGTCAGCTTACGAATCCCAGATTGAAAAATTAATGTAGAAATTTAGGACACACTAAATTGACCAAACATTTTGGCGCTGTTACCGGGGAAGTGTAACTAGGTAGCCAATTTCTTAAAAGAAAAAAAGGGAAAATTGATAACTTCTTGAAGTATGCTCTCCTCTTGCACCTAGTGTGATCTGGAGGATTAGAAAAGAGAGTTATTGGTTCAATAATTTCTTAAGTGTGCTCTCTTATTGCACCTAGTGTGATCTGGAAGATCAGAAAAATAATTATTAGCCCAACTTAAAAAAATAAAAAATAAAAAATGACATGCATAGAGCAAGAGATTCTAGGGGAAGGTTTATAGCTAAAGCCAAGAGTTCGATTTTCACAACTCCATCTTCTTCAAGGCATAGACAAGATTCACCACCATCTACCCCTAGCCTTAAGATTCTTGGAATTCAATGAGCAGCTGAATTAGAGGATTCTCCTATACCACCTACCAAATCTCATTTAGAAAAAGACCCTTTCTTTACTTCTACAGGAGAATATATTGTAATCAAAGAAGTAGAATCACCTGAAGAAGAAAAGGAAGAGACTCCTTCTCATCCTCCCTTGATAGAAGAACCAGAGGACTTTGAGGACTCTAAAGAAACTATCATGGCAAAGGAAATAATAGATGGATTTGGAGGTAGAGGTAGAGGTAGAGGAGGAGGAAACAATGGAGACAACAATGGTGGAGGTGGAGGTAATAATGGAAGAAATAGGGAAGGAGAAAACTTGTTTGGATTCCCTATAGTTGATGAGGAAACTCATAGAATGATGAAAAACATCTCACCATCTGTCCTCCCCAAATTTTATGGATTACGAAGTGAGGATCCTGAAACATTTCTGTTTGAATTTGAAGTCGTGTGCCGAACCTATGACTATATGGAAGACTCTCAAAAACTCAAATTGTTTCCTTCAACATTGAAGGGAGCCTCTTTGAAATGGTTCATGAGATTAGCCACCCAATATATTAGGACTTGGAATGATATGAAACAAACATTTTCGGATAGATACTTGGACTATTGCATGCCCACCAATCACAAGGATGAGGTATTCAAAATGGTGCAAAAAGAAGATGAAAATTTGGAGGATTTACTTGAAAGATTTCAATACAACTTAAAAAGAGAAAAGATGAGCAACTTAGATGATGAAACTTTGAAAGCCCTTATATTAAAAGCCATCAGAGATGAATGGATAGATATTTTAAACATGATGGTGAAAGGAGACATTTCTCAACTTCCACTTCGTGACATAACAGAACTATGTGTCCATCTCTCAAGGGGAAAATCTAAAATGGGAAAAGGGCCTAGAGATCCTTCTCTTATCAGGGCAAAAAAATCTACAACTGGATCAGTAAGTAGGGCAGAGATTGGCAATATGCTTGATGAATTCAAAACTGATATCTTAGGGAGCCTTAGTGAACAACTAGACACCCTTAAAATTCAAAACAAGCAGAAAGCAGAAACTGATGCTCTAGCCATCTTTTTTCCGAAATGTAGGAAGAAACATGCTTTAAGGGAATGTCCCTTGGATGCAAAAGTTGTAGAAACATGTATGATTTTCTCAGAGAATCATGAGACCAAGGATTGTCCTTCAATTCCTGGACTCAAAGTTGTCTTTCAAGAAGATCCAAATTCAATAGAATCTCTCTGTTTTGTTGCAAGAAGACCTTGGCAGGGGCAACAAACTCAAGGGTTTAACAACCCTATGAATTCTCAACCCCCACCAAATTGGAATCCTTGGCAAAAACCTTGGCCCCAACCTCAAAATTCATATCAATCATGGGTACAAGGGATGCAAAATACTTATGGGAGATTTGCTCAATTTTATCAATATCCTCCATCTTTTCAAAATCAACAACCTCCACAACTTCCAAACCCAAATCCACAACTTTCATTGCCATTTCCACAACAACAACCTTCTCAACAAAATTCAAATCCTCAACTCATGCTTCCATACCAACAGAAGACAAATCAACTTCCAGCTCAGCCATTGCCAAATCCTAACAATAAGAATCCTCAAACTACTTATATGGTAGAAGGACAACAATTTCCTACCTATATAATTGTTCCTCTCAACGATGTACAACTCAGATCTGGTAGAGTTTTAGAAAAACCTTCTATAGACATTCAAGAGCAAGATACCTCTGAAGAGGACTCTCTTCAAGTCAATAAGGGTTCTGAGGAAGAATCTCTTCAAAATTCAAAAATTCAAGAAGAAAAAGAAAAGCTAACATCTACAACTCCTATAGTTGAGCAACCTGTATCTTCATCTACACCTCCTTTTCCGGAAAGACTACAAATTGATAAGGGGGTGGAAAAACAAATCTTGTTGCCTAACTGTGACTTTCTAGATGAATTGAAGAATGTTTGTATCAAGATTCCATTGCTACAAGCCATTCGAGAAATTCCTATTCTAGCAAAAACCATAAAGGAGTTGAGTTTCAAAAGACCAGGAAGGAAACTAAAAGACACAAGAAGAATCCACCTAGTAGGAAAGATTGCAGATATTATGATGGGAAAAATTACCATGCAGAAGTATGTAGATCCAGGAAGTCTAATTGTCAAGACACATATAAATGGGATAGAAATTCCAAACACATTGATTGACTTAGGGGCTGCTATCAACATTATGAGTAGACAGACTATGGACCAGCTAAAACTTCCTAACCTTCTTTTTACACCTACTTTACTGCAACTTGAAGATCGATCAATTATCAAACCAGATGGTGTATTAGAAGATATTTCAGTCTCCTTAGATTCTTGAGAATATCCAGTAGATTTTATGATTTTGACTCCCAAGAGTAATCTAGGAGGGCACCCACTTATCTAAGGAAGACCTTGGCTAGCCACAGCTGATGCTTTCATTAGTTGTAGATCTGGAGATATGTTCATTTCTAATGGTAATTCGACAAAGAAATTCAATTTGTATCCTCCAGCAAAAGAAATCATAGAAGTAGGAGACAATGAATGGGTCGATGATGAGGACACTATACAACCTGTCTTTACCATTTCTGAAATCAGTGAGGATAGTCAAATTCTGAACACATTAGAAAATTTTGAGACATCTTCAGAATATGACCCCACACAATTTCAGTTGGAATCTGAAATAGAATATTTATCATCAAGAAAAATGTCTCTTTACTCTATGGAAGAGTTCGGTAGTTCTACTATTGAGATTTTTCCAGGAAAAACATTGAATATCAACAAACATTTGGAAAAGTCACAACAAGAAGAACTAACCAAAATCTTGCAAAAACATTCTACTGCATTTGCATGGGAGTATATTGACATGAAAGGTATTGATCCTAAGACTTGCATCCATCATATCTATATTGAGGAAAACAGTAGACCAATCAGACAACCTCAAAGAAGGATGAATTCAAATCTTAGGGAGATAGTGAAAGAAGAGCTCCAAAAACTACTCAATGTAAACTTCATTTATCCAATTTCAGATAGCCGATGGGTTTCTCCTTTGGTTATAGTACCTAAAAAGAATGGTAAATGTAGGGTATGCATTGATTACAGGGAATTGAACAAAGCAACTTTGAAGGATCACTTTCATTTGCCTTTTATCGATCAGGTATTAGATACATTAGCAGGTAAAAAGTACTTTTCATTTTTGGATGGTTTTAGTGGCTATAATCAAATTCAGGTAGCACCTGAAGATCAAGATAAGACCACATTGACTTGTCCATGGGGAACTTTTGCCTACCGAGTGCTTCCTTTTGGGTTATGTAATGCACCCGCAACATTCCAAAGAGCAGTACTAGGAATTTTTTCTGATCTAATCCATGATTGTGTAGAGGTTTATATGGATGATTTTACAATTTATGGTAATTCATTTGAAGAGGCATTAGAAAATTTGGAAAAAGTTCTTATAAGATGTAAAGAAACAAACCTTTCATTAAGTCATGAAAAATGCTTTATGATGTTTACTGAAGGTATTGTTTTAGAGCATCATATTTCAGGAGATGGGATTAAGGTTGATAGATCAAAAGTTGAAGTCATCTCCAAATTGCCTATTCCAAATTGTCAAAGAGATGTTAGAAGTTTTCTAGGATTTACTGGATACTATAGAAGATTTATAGAAAACTTCACTAAAATAGCATCTCCACTCTTCAAACTGCTTACAAAAGACCGTGAATTCAAATGGGATCCTGATTGTCAATCAGCCTTTGAAACTTTGAAAACAAGAATATCTGAAGCACCTATCTTGAGAGGACCAAATTGGAAACTCCCTTTCCATATTTCTACAGATGCTTCAGATACAGCTTTAGGAGTTGTGTTGGGTCAAAAAGATTTAGTCCCTTATGCCATTTACTATACCAGTAAAAATTTGACTCCCACAGAGTTGAACTATACTGTAACTGAAAAAGAATTTTTAGTTGTTGTTCATGCAATCAATAAGTTTAGACATTATATAACAGGCTATGAAACTTTTATTCATACTGATCATTCTGCGATTAGATATCTAATGAAAAAACTTGTTACTAATGGCAGAGTGACAAGATGGCTCCTAATTTTGCAGGAATTCAATATTACTGTGTTGGATAGACCAGGAAAACAAAATACAGTCGCTGATTTCTTGTCTAGGATTCAGAATATTAAAGAAGATTCTCCTGTAGAGGATAAGTTTCCTGATGAATACTTGTTTTCAGTAACTAATAAAACTCCTTGGTATGCAGATATTGCTAACTATTTGGTTACAGGGAAACTTCCTCCACATTTATTTCCAAGTGAAAAAAGAAAGATTATTCAGGAGAGTTCAAAATATTCATGGATTTATAACGAATTTTTTAAAAGAGGGCTAGATCTTGTGATCAGAAGATGTGTCAGGGAAGATGAAATGCCTGATATCCTCAAGGCATGTCATGATGAACCATGTGGCGGACACTTTGCTGACAAAAGGACAGCCTATAAAATCCTCTCTTTAGGATATTATTGGCCTTCCCTCTTCAAAGATGCAAAACAATATGTCAAAAGGTGTGACAGCTGACAAAGAGTAGGGAAACCTACCCTTTCAAATGAAATGCCATTGCAACCACAGGTACTCATCGAACCCTTTGAAAAATGGGCTTTAGATTTCATTGGACCTATTAATCCACCATCTAAGCAAAAGAAGTATATATTGGTTTGTACCAATTATGTTACTAAATGGGTGGAAGCCAAAGCATTAGTGTCTGCTACTGAAAATTCAGTTGTTAATTTTCTTTATGAGGATATTTTTACTCACTTTGGTGTTCCAAGAGAAATTGTGACAGATCAGGGAAGCCAATTCACATCCAACTTGGTGGAGAAGCTGATGGAAGAATACAAAATCAAGCACAGAAGATCTACTCCTTACCATCCATAAGAAAATGGTCAAGTAGAGTCTACAAACAAAGTTCTCGAAAGAATCATCACCAAAACTGTTCATCTACACAGAAGAGATTGGGCAGAAAGGCTTCCTGAAGCCTTGTGGGCCTATAGAACTACATGGAGAAATACAACAGGATATTCTCCCTATGAACTTGTTTATGGAAAAGAAGGCCTGCTCCCCATTGAGTTCCAAGTCAAAACCTTCAAGATAGAAGTTCAGTTGGGGATGGATCTATCAGAAGCCCAAAAGCATAGAATGGAGCAGTTGAATGAGCTAGATGAGATCAGACAAGAGGCAATTCTAAGAACTGATTTAGTTCAATATAAAAGAGCTAAATGGCATGAAAAATACATCAAAGAGAAGAAGTTTCAAGAAGGAGATTGGGCATTGCTATTTGACTCCAAGTTTAAAGATTTTAAAGGAAAATTTCAGACTCATTGGCTTGGGCCATATGAGATTGACAAGATCTTTAGCAATGGAGTGGTAAGAATCAAGACCATTGATGAATTTCAAACTCCTCTTATTGTGAATGACCACAGATTAAAGATCTATCATAAGCCACTCTCAAAAGAGGAATTTTTCAAGATGTTTCAAGATAATTTTGCAATAAGGCTGCTGCAGAAGAATCCTTCTTCTCCACCAGCCTAGCCTTTGTTCTTTTCAGTTTCAAGCAAAAAAAAAAAAATTATTATAAGCCTGAAAACCAATCATTGATTGGCAGTCTTATACAGAAAATGTAGGGTGAAAATAAGGAACACCTGACACCCTATATTTTCCAATAAAAAAAAAAAATAAATAAATAAATAAATAAATAAAAAATAAAAAATAAAAAATTCTTTCTCTCATTTCACAAGTCTTATGACAACCCACTCCATTCCATTCCACTTCATTCCACTCCACTTCATTTCATTTCACTTCATCTATTTCATTTCATTTCACCAATAAAAATTTTCTTTCATGACCATTTTCTCAGTTATCATCCATCTAATTCCATTCACCCAAATAATTACTGTGTCAGTTTCCGCAGCTGACACCAGTTTCCGCAGCCAGAAGCAGTTTCTGCAGCTACCACTCTGTTTTTCAAAAAAAATTCACAGTCAGATGTTAGTTCAACAATCATGAAATCAAATGTAGGTATGAAGACATATTATGAATACATGGGGCATTCAAAGACATCAATGAGGAGCAACTGATTGAAGACCAATGAAAAATGGCAAGAATTCCAAGGTATGAGTAAAAATTTATTTCAAATGGCATTCAAGCACATTTTTACATAGTTATAAACCATAGCTCCATTATATGAAATGATTGCGTTGATAACTCCGTAACCATCCCACGATCTCTATACGATTCCCCCACAATCCTTGCATTCATTTCTAAACGGCCTCATAATCAAGCCTCCGGTCTTCACTAGTGTTCGGCTATACGTTGACACTCCACCTGTAATTAAGGAACGTGGTTGATTTGACTACGACTTCTCTTAGCCGCACAAAATTCGTAGCCATTGCATAAACGTGCTTGCATCTACTTTGCAGCCACCCAATTTTAAATATTGCTGGATGCGTTTTACTCCCCCTACTATTCTATTGATCTCACGGCTGCATTTCCATCATGCTCACATAAACCTTCACCCCATTTTGTTCTCTATTCCGCTTCATTATCCACTTACAGTCACTGGCCTCCTTCATAAACCCTGATCATTTTTTCCATCTTACCTCCGCTAAACCCTCCTCACGCAGATGAGTTCTAAAGGTACAGAAGGAAGGATGGGTCAGTTGTTGAGAACAGAACCAGAGGGATCCAAATTTATGGAAGGGTATCCGCAAGTCAAAGACATACTGAAAAAGGAAAAATGGCTTCGGTTTATTCAAAATTTCAAAGGCTACCATAAGGAAGTAACAAAAGCTTTTGCGAGGTCTTTCAACGGTCTGGAGGTGGAGATTGGGGACCTCAAATTTACAGTGATTGAGGCATCCATAGCAGCTGCTACAGAACTTCCTCAAGAAGGTGAACGCTGGTTCAAGAACAAGAGCATTAGTGATGAAGCCTGGAGAGTGATCCTACGTAACCCAGGTATGGATGTCACCATTTTTAAAAAGGGAATTCCTGTTCATGCTTTAAAAGAAGAGTGGGCCAGTTTACTGTTAGTTATTAAAAAATTTATCACCTGTGAGGGACGTTTTGGGTCAATGTACATGTATCATACCCGACTGTTGATGAATTTCCTAGACAACCAGGCCCTCAATCTGCCATAATTTTTATTAAACAGTTTGAAGAATATGTCTATAACCGTCAAGAAGCATCTAGGGGACGTAGAACCACATTTGTATCACCATGGTCTTGTGAAAATCTTGATAGAAAAACAATTAAAGGAGAAAAAGGACACCTGGGAGCAGTTTCTAATTAGGAATTTCTTTGAAGAACCCCAAGAAACCCCTAAAGGCAGAACACCAAAAAGAAGTAGAAGAAAGAAAACAGATGATAAAACTCAAAGCACTCCTACTAACACAATTGAAAGAACTAGTAGAGAAGAAACTCTGTCAAAAAGGAAGAAGGAAAAGACTGAGAATAAAAATCCAATAAAATAAAAAGAGAAAAGAAGCATTGAGGCTGTGTATCAAACCCCTTCCTCAGAAGAAGATCATCAAGTGTTATCTGAGAGACTAGTTCACCTTCAGGAATAGTCATCTATGGCCAAAAAGAAAGGGAAAGAAAAACAGAAGCAAGAAGACAACAGTCCACAGTATGTAAGAAGAAGCAGCAGGCTTAAAGGAAAGTGGAAGAAAACGCAAACAAAAGGACCTCATTTTATTGATTTGGGAGAAGTAACACCTGAACAAACTCCAGCTGGCCATAGTCCATCTCATTCTCAGCCAAACGTTGAACATAGTCCACCTCATTCTCAGTCAAACGTTGAAGTTAGTCCTCAAGACGTTGACATGAGCCCTTTTCGGCCAGATTTTGAAGTCAATTCTCCTCCACGGCATTTTGGGGACAGGCCAAGGAAAGCGACACCCAAGATAGATCCAAAGCAGCAAGAGGTGTATGATTACATAGAATATTTAGAAAGAACAGCCACGGGTCCCAGCACTTCATCCATTCAGCCTCATACAGCACAAGAAGCATTAGTCCAATCGTTGAAACAAGAAGTCTTTGAGTTGGAGGTTTTAAATAGACATATTAAAAATGAAAATGAAGCATTAAAGGAGCAAAACAGATTGGACAAGATCATTCATGATAATACCATGCTACATCTGGGACTATGGCAGAAAAAGAATAGGAGATTGAAGAAGAAATGCCAGAAGTTAAGTAGAGCACTGATTAATATCAAATTCAGATGCTTGATGAAGAAGCCCAGGATGTTAGCAGCACCAAGGAAGAGGAGAAGAGGACTAGATGTACTGGAAGAGGTATCAAGGCATATGAATTGAAGAAGGATGATCAAAAATTTTGGTTGCATGAGGACATGCAACACCTTCACAGTGGGGGTATGTTGAGTCCCAAACTTGCATCTTTCCTATACACCTTTCTAGACTTTTTCCATTTACCTGGACCTCCTAAGCCATCAATATCATTGCATATTAATCGTAAAAGAGAATTTAAAGTGGTTTTTAACTATGTTTTGTGTCTGTTGTTTGAATTAGATTTTTTCTCATTAAGTTGTGGAATCTTGTCACTTTCCACAGTTGCTGCAACTTTCCGCGGCCATTTTTTTAAAGTCTATATTGCAGGTGTCTTCAGGAAAATCGAGCCACATGGACATGGATCGAGTCCTATTGGCTCAGTCGAATTCACCTAAGAAGGTTGTGGTCAAAGGTGGTCAAGCGGTGGTCAACTGAAGAGTCCCACGGTGACAGAACTCTGTTTTTCATCACGTGAAGACTTGCGTGGCCATTTCTAAATCATGGGAGACATATCAACACCTGTAAACGGCTCCATAAGCCAAATCCAACAACCACTCTCCATAGATTTAATCTTCACGGCAGCCATGATGCTAGATTTCTGGACGTGGTGGTTCACGTGTCTTGTATCAGTGCAGAATGTAGGAAATTCGTTATGTCTTCCTCTGTTATAAATAATGCGTTCTCATACGCATAGTAGTTAGCTGCTGTAATGTAATTTGTTGGATAGAAATCCCACTGTGCCGTAACATTATTTCTTTTTTATGACTGCATTTTAAATATATGAGAAGACTCTATTCATAAGCATAATTCGTGTTTGATAGCTGCTTCCCGAGGATTGTGCAGAGGGCCCCTGCACACGCCGAGGTTTTTTGTGTTATTGTATAGTTTCATGCTTCATTTCCTTACGTTCATTGTGCCATAGTCATTCACGTGTATATATTATATTTCTTATGGTATTAACGTTTTGTTTCTGTTCATAATTTTTCATACTTTATACTGCTGTTAACTGATCAGTGTTTTTGTTCCAGATTATAGTAGGTAGCCCGGGCATTTGCACTTAGTTTAAAATGACTAATGACATGGAATCAATCTTGTCCTTCTGCTGATTTCTTTTTCTTAGTTTTTTTTTAATTCTAACACTGTTTTATTCATTTCAGTTTTGTACATTTGCTTTACTAGTTAGTTAGATATTAAATTGCTCATGTCATTATCAGTTACCTCCGAAAGCCATAGCGAGACTAATGGTGAGGGATTGAAGTATGAGTGTGTAGTTTGATATTAGTTTATTTTTCTGTAAGTTAGATATTAAATTTCTCATGTCATTATCAGTTACCTCCGAAAGCCATAGCGAGACTAATGGTGAGGGATTGAAGTATGAGTGTGTAGTTTGATATTAGTTTATTTTTTTGCAAGTTAGATATTAAATTGCTCATGTCATTATCAGTTACCTCCAAAAGCCATAGCGAGACTAATGGTGAGGGATTGAAGTATGAGTGTGTAATTTGATATTAGTTTATTTTTCTGCAAATTAGATATCAGATTGCTCAAGTTGTTTATGATTACCTCCGAAAGCCATAGCGAGACTAATGGCGAGGGGTCAGAATATGAGTTGATGTAATTTGGTTTTAGCTTTACTTTGCTTGCAATTCTTGGATTTCTTTGAGTATAGTTTCTTTTGTATTTAGACAGCAGCAAGGGTAGTGAGTTTCATGATCAATAGTTCACTGTTTGTTTAACTAGTATAGTGGCACATTTTCATTTTCTTTTAGGAATTAATTTTGTCATTGTATGTTTCAAAATCCTTTTGAATTTTGAAAGTTTGGGAAATCATTATAAAGGACATCATTACCTTGAACATTCATAACCATACTTTTCTTTTAGAATTTCCATCTCACATTAGGAAACCAACCAAGATAAATAAAAAACCAAAAACGACAAAAAGTAAGAGATAGGTTATCTTGCACATATAGTGCAACACATTTCGTCATCTTACGAATCCCGGATTGACAAATTAATGTAGCAATTTAGGACACACTAAATTGACCAAACACTATAATAGACCCCTTTAAAGTATCCACCCCTCCAGGATATAAGAGTAGTGCAACCCCATGTGAATCATCTCTCATAATCTCCAGATCTTGTTTTCTCCTTGGAGGAATGCCTGCAGGCAGTGAGACATAAATGTCAAGAGTGGACTGTACATATGGATGGACAAATTTTTTCATGCCCTTACTGCGCAGATCATCATGCCTCTTATGTGCATCAACCTTCTAAAATAGATAGGGGTGTGTGCTCCTCATCATGTGATGCTGACCTTCCTCCCTACCTTATCCTTCCATCTGCAATGTTTCACAATCATGTTGTTCATTGATTGTGCCTTGACCTCCATATATGAGATCCTGGGGAATTCCTTGCAAGGATACAAGGATTCTTCTGGTTGGAGAAAGTGCTCCATATACCTCTGCATGAGGTGATAGATCTGCTCTAGATGTGACAGCGTTGTTGCCCCCATCCTTCTATTCCTCTTCAATATGAATGGGAGTCACCTTCTCAATAAGAGGATCCTCTTTTGAAAAAGGGATCTTCATTCCCTCTTGTCCAAGAATATGAGACAGATATCTTGCCTCTAGCAAAGTCTTATGCAAGATGTGAGCCTCTTCAATAATTTTCTAAAGTGGATTTGATTTTATAGGTTCTTTCAACCCATGCAAAATTTTTGGTTGTTTAGGTTTGTTTGGCTCCACCAAAGATGTTTCAGAATGTTTTCCATCAAACCTTTCCACTATTATGAAAGTGAAATTTGCATGAGAAGAAGTGCTTGTATTTTTTAAGGAAAAGGACTCAAATATCCACCAAGCATAGGCCTTACCTTCAAAATGCAGCGCTGCAACATTAATGGATTCATCTTCAGAAACTTGGTGGTGCTGCAAATAGGTGTGTAGCTCCTCCACCCAAACTCTAGTTGAACATGTTGGTGACCCATGAAAAGAAGATAGAAAAAATCTACCCATGTCATGTTGCTTACTCCTCTCCACCTTGATCTTGCAAAACTCTTGGAAAATGATATGATCTCTAAACTTCTCAATTTGAGATTCATATTCTTGCAGATAATACTTAAGAGCCTCCTTCTTAGGAATTTCTTCTTTTTACATCTCCCTCATAGTAGACCTGGGCATATAAATGGATTGTGAATCATAATGTGTGGCTGCATGCTCACACCTATCATGTGTAAATCTAGAGTTTCCTTTAGATCCAAACTCCTTTGGATATTCCCTCTCCCTTCTCATCTTCTCGAGATCTCCTTTAATGCTTTGTATAGATTGAAAAAGAAGCTTTGAGAGCCTCTCTTCCTTCCTTCCTCCAAATTACAGAGTCTTCTCTTTGTATTTTCTGCACATATCTTCTTCTTATTATTCTCCTGATATCGTAATGGCTAAGACCCATAAGATGATCCAAGATTATGCTTTGATACCACTATAATATTCCCAATTGGGAAATACAGAAATACAAGACACAAAAACTAGAAATAGCAGTGTAAATCAACTCATTGACATTGAATACCAATATGGAGACATATCATCATGTATTATATCAGCAAATCAATACATAATAGTGAGGCATGAATCAAATACAATGATGAAACAAGCCTCCCATAAGAAATCACTCCTAAATATGAACTGTTGCTACAATGCAAAATGTTGGAAGACTACTATAGTGCAGTTATAAACACACTGCTATAGAAAAATAATGTAAAAACGATGTAGGGCTATTATATGCCTCAAAATATATGCCCAATACAAATCTAGTCTCAATATAAACACCTACAAAGAACCCTGAAAGGGTTTTCATAAATACACTCTATACAAGATGGAATCTAAAGCCAAATGGCTGAAGATTCACTGCAAACTGAAGAAAATTAGTGTAGAAGGTTGAAATATAGCAGATCTGATGTAGATCCCCTCAAAGGTCTCCTCCCATGAAGGGTTGGACCCTCCAATCACAATAAAACACTCCAAAGGAGCCACAATATCTCTCACTAAAGCTGCCCTCCAAAATAACACAATTCCCTTCTGGAAAAGCGCTGTAAATGATGGGAAATAGATGGCCTGATGAAAAATATCTGAAATATTTCCAAGATCACTCCAAACTGATCTCCCACAAGAAGGAATCCTTCCTCCTATGCAAAACCAACTCAGAAATTGGGTTTCTCAATCCTCTATTGCAACACCCTGCAACACAGCACAATAACCTGCAGAAACTGCACTGATGAAGAAAGTTGTAGCTTGGTCTGAAATCTAAAATGTGGAAATGAATGCAATACTCTTCCAAGAGGCCTCTCAAGGAAAGAGATGGGATTCCTACTCAGGAACACCCAGTGCTAAACAACACAACAACCCTGGTAAATAGCAAAGGAATGCAAAGTCTAAACAAACCATACACAATATAATAATCCAAAAACATAACCTCATATGGCTGCCATCCTCATCCTTATATAGATTATGATCTTACTTGCCCTTGGCCCCACTCAATTAGGTCATTTCCTCCATGAGATCAATGTCCCTCCAAAACTGTTTTATTCTTCATTTAATCTCCACTCCTCCATACCAGTGTTGTTGACTTGGTCAAAGTTGACTGAATCAACATGATCTAATCCCTGTTCATACTCGAAGGTGCTTTATTTAGTAGATACAAAGGTTTTATTTCATACTTGAAGTGTTTTTATTGTTTTTGAAGAGTTTTATGGGCCTCCCCACCCACTTATTCACCTACATAGTGATAAAACAAACTATAATATTCCATTTAGTTGAAGGCTAAATTTTTTGGAATATTACATATTGATAAATTGTTTCTTATTTCTTTTTTCCACTTCCTTTCCCTTTTCATGATTATCTTTATGGGGACATTGAGCAACATAATTACCAACTCTTCCATAAGAAAAAAATTTAAAAGGAATCTTACCTCTGAACCTTCCAATACCAAGTTGTAGCTTCTTTAAAAAAATTATCTCATCTTCTTCTGAAACATGCCCTGATCCTTCTTATTCTTCTGCTTCCTTTCCTTTTGAAAAAACTTTGAAGACAACTTATTTGACTTCAGATGGACCACCTTTACTCATTTCACATCAGTCTGAATCCCATGAAGTTGAACAATAGTAATATTTTGTAGATCCTGCTTCTCTTCAATAGCAAACACTTTTGACCCGAATTTGGGAGTTAGAGATCTTAAAACCTTTTCTACTAGAGTAGTGTCAGTTATTGTTTCACCCAGAGTTCTCATATGATTTACAATATCATCTAGTCATAAAAATAAACTAGTAATGCTTTCCTCATTATGAATTCTAAGTTTTTCATATTGTATTCTGAGAGTTTGGATTTTAGCACTTTTTACCTTGGCATGAACTTCATATCTCAGAATGATTTTGTCCCATATCTCCTTTGTTGTATTCAACTGCATGACTTTGACAAATTTTGATTCAGTCAAACTTCCCAATAATGCATTGACTGCCTTAGCATCGGTTTCATAGTTCTTTTTTGTTGTTGGATCTGATGCAACTGAAGTGGATTTTGATAAACTCCTTCAACTATAGCCCATAAATCTACTCTAAGAGACCGAAGATAGGATCTTGTCCTTGTCTTCCAGAATATTAAATTGTTTCCATTGAAGAGAGGAGGTCTGGTAGATGTTGTCACATCTTGATTTCTCATCTTAACTGATCTTCCTTCTAGCGATTAAGATTTTTTATAAGGACCTTCTTTGATACCAATTATTGGGAAAAATATTGAGAGGGGGGATGGGGTGAATCAATATTTTCAATAATAAAACTCTTTTCCTTTTCTCTTACAGATTTCTATATGCGACATTTATTAGCCCAACTAGCATATATACGTGGATATACTAACAGAAAATTGTGTATACTGAGATAACTTTATTGTTAGATAAACTTTCAGAAACATTCTTTAACCCAGCTTATCTGTTATGCATCAGATATTTAAGTAGTAAATATGTGCAGTAATAATAGAATAAATCATCACACAAGAGCATCACACATGAACACCAAGATTTAAGGGGGAAACCCAATTTAGGAGAAAACCACGACTGTTGTCATATCTGTCTTTAATATTTATTATATGGAAAATTACTTACAATATTGTATTGATGCAGAGTCATATCAATACGTAGGCATCTACTTGTGGAAGGATGAAACCTTCTCTCATTCTCCAACTGCCACTGGAAGGGAGCTCCAATTCCCTGATCTCGTTTACCAGCCACTACTGGAAGGGAGCTTCAACCCCTTGATCAGAACACCAACTTCTACTGGTAGGAAGCTTCTACTTTCATACTGAAGGCTTCAACCCTTAGAACCACTACAGAACACGTTTCATCAGTTTTCACACTAGATCCTACAATTTCAACACAATACTTCATAAAGATCAACACCAATAAAATTAACTCAAACTTCAATTAGAATAGTGAGAACGTTGTAACCAAAACACAGTAATAAACCTAGATTTCAGAATCAACATGTAGAAACAATCTCAACCTTGATCATCCATTATCTTAAAATGCATACACTACTTCATATTCCCGAGCCCGTGTGTATACATGCTTTCCTTCACACAAACCTGTGTATAGATCTGAGAATACTGATCTTCCAGAATATGATCTGTCTCAGAACCAGATCTGAGGCTTTCAGTCAGATATCCTTTCATATTTGCAGAACACTTATTCAGTCAACATTATTATTCATACTTAATCACTCATTTATTATATTTGTAAATTTTCAACTTAGCAGCGCATACAATATTCAAAAAACCTAGATCTACATGAATACTTCATTGAAAGACAACAAAAATACAATAGAAATATAGCATCATTAAACAGAAAAACCTCTCCAGCAAGCTTTAGAAAACCCTGACTTCCATATTCACTTTATTAGAGACAACGCCACATAATACTCACTTTCACCTTGACGAACTAGCATATAGATCTGTAAATGTAATTATTGTAGAAATATCCAAATCTATAAACTTACCCAGATTTTTTTACTTCATTTTAGAAAACATGTGCCAGGTCACTGATCCAAACATCTCATAAGTAGATCATGCAAGTACATAGTCATTTTAGGTCTAGAGATCTTGATCCATCATCTTATCCAAGGGCGCATCATAGATTCAGATCTACTGAATAAAACAGAGTTCATCCCATGCATATATATTTCAGAGATAAGTATTCAGTAACAACCCTTACACATGCACACACTTGCACTATGATCTTCTTCTCCTTATATAGAATTAGTCTTTACCAATACCATGAGGAAAAACCACACAACTGCCGATGGTATCCTTGGACAGAATCAAATAGACGACACAACACTCAATATTGTGTACTAATACCATGAAAATTCCCCATGGTATCATAATTTTAGAGTGAAAAAATCATACGCGACTAGCCTTCTTCATACCCGCGGGTATATGTGACTTATCTTCATCAAACCCGCGTATACATTGAGAGACATTATATTTATTATTTCTATGATCCTAACTGTATTGCTTTTATCTGACCTGTAGAAACATTATTTTTACACCTTTAACAAATAGGTTCCTTATCAAAAGGAAAATCATCAAGTAGGTTTCCATCAAGGAAAACTTCATCAACTAGGTTTTCATCAAGGACAACATATTGCCGACAGTCCTCCCCATAGAGAATATTCTCTCCCAAAATATTTTGTTACCCTACAAGACATTTAATTTGACTTACCTTTTGAACATATTTTCTTAGAACTAAGTCAGCCAACTGGGTAGATCAAACAGCGGTAGTCCAAGCTACATTAGGAATCATTCTTTTGAATCACAGTCTGCCCAAGCTAATATTGATCTTCAAATTATTCAAGATTTTGATAAATTTCAAGGTTTAGTTTCAGGCCTTGACATTTATGTTCATGAGGCATATGTCCAATAGTTTTTTGAACTCTCTGCCATGAATTATTTTGTAGTTTCATCCACCTCATCACATTCTGTGCATCCTAGTTCATCTAGTCCTACCTCTTTTGTAGTTTCCACTAGTACTCTAGTAGTTTCTCATCAAGCAACTAAAAACCCTTCTTCTCCACAATCATCAACCACAATCCAACCTTCATCTTCACGAAAACCTCAATTTTGAGTTCAAAAAACACCTTTCATCCAACAACCACCTTTGATTCATCCACGTATTTTTCATCCTCATATACCTATAATGGCATCCATATATGTTCCACTTGTTCTTCAATATCCTTTGGAAAACATGCCACATGAATATAAAATGGATTCCAAAATTTGATGGAACATGACCTATCACTTCCCAAAATCATGTAGATAGGATGAATGATAGTTTTTACCTTCAAGAAGTATATGAGGAAAATTTCAAAATGAGGTTGTTTGCACAAAATCTCACTGGAGAAGTTAGGAAATGGTTTAAAGGTTTTCCTCCTGCTAGTATCAATGATCTCCCTGCATTCCATCAGACATTCCTTAATAGTTGGGAAATTAAAAATAACCCTCTTCAGATTCTATCAGAATATGAAAGCATTAGGAGGGCACTAGGGGAAAGTGTCTAGAATTATTGCACTATATTTAGCAGTGTATACAATGCAATTCCTACCAACATTAAACCACCACAAGTTTTAGCCTTAATAAAATTCCTAGATGGCTTTGAGCCAGACATGTCTTACCATCTTAGAGAGAGGAATTCCTCAACATTAGAGGAAATGCAAAGGGATGGAGTGAGTGTAAAGGTCAATTTGTTTGCAACGAGGGCTAGGATAAGAATTGAAAGAAGAGTGGCAATGAAAGAATAAACCTCAACTTCTTCTGCTGATGCCAAAATAGACTCATTAGTCATAACAATGGAAATAATGATGGAAAGGACTAATCTAAATGAAAGGATGCTGCTAGAGAAAATCAGCCTGCACCTCAAAATAGTATTCAAAATCTTAGAAGAAATCCTCCCCAAATCAAACAAAGGGAACAAAGGGGTTTAGATAAAAAAATCAGACCTCCATTTCAGGAGAATTATGCTGATGATGATGGGGAAATAGTTGACGAGGTAGAATATAACCAAATAAATTTTATGGACATTAATAATGATGAAACAATTTTTATCACTCAAGAAGAACAAGAGATTTTTCAACTTTCCCAAACTGAGTTGGAGTCAGAAGAATCAGATGGCTATAAATAGGGATTTGAAAATTCTATTAGGGAAGTCCATAGGAATTATAACCTTAGGAGTAAGAAAACTTCAGATACCCCCAAAAAAAAGAATTCTTAGAATCCTGATAATAAAACCTCTTATATTTTTGTTAAGAAAACCCCAGACAATTCTGCCAAGAAAATTGTTGATAGTTATTGAAAAAATACAATAGAAACTCCAGTGAAAAATATTTTTGATAATACTTCCAAAACTACTCAAACTGATATCCCACCCACCAATTAGCAAAAGGAACCTGTATCAAAATAAGGTGATGATAAATTTGATTTTATGAACTTGAATGAGATTCAAACATCATTCAACATTGAGAATGAATTAGGAAAGCTAAAAATTGCAATTCCTCTAACAGAGTTAATGAAAAAAACTCTATACATATATTAGGATATGAAGGCTCTAAACATAGGGGAAAACACTGACACTGTTAATTTGAATGATGATCAACTCAAACTCTTATTTGGGCTAGATCTTGATGGAAAACCACAAGAAGGAGGAGTTCCTCCATTTTATGTTAGCCTAAATGTTCATAATAAGATTCTCCATAATGTTATGTTAGATTTAGGTGCTTCGGACAATTTTATGCCCAAAGTTGTTATGGAAAAAATTGTTCTTGACATTACTAGACCTTATAATTATTTATATTAATTTTATTCAAGAAATTTAAGAGGCATAGTTCTCATCAAATATCTATGTGTTACTTTAGCTGAAATCCCAGCTAAGAGTCTACTAATGGATACAGTGGTTGCATATATACCCCCTAAGTATGGCATGTTGTTGTCACACTCATGGGGATAAAAATTACAAGGGACCATACAAATGGACATGAATTATGCTACCATACCCGTGTTTGGTCATCAGAGAAGATTGTATAGGGAAAATTTGATGAAATTCATGGTGAGTAGTCACGATAAACCACATAATTGTCTTGTTTACTCTTTCCACTTGGACTTAGACTCTTTAATTCTTTATAATGATGGAGATATCAATACTCGAGTTACCAATGCTGAAAATGATATTTGTGAAACACATGAATACCAAACACAAATAGTAGAACAAAAAAATCAGCTTGAACCTCTTTGGAACATGATTTTTAATGGATATTGTAGCAGAGAGGGTTCTAGAGCAGGAGTGTGAGTTTCAAACATAGGAAAAAACCATTTTAAAGGTCATTGATACAAGTTTAATTTTCAATGTACCAATAATATAGATGAGTATGAAGCACTTCTATTAGGATTGAAATTGTTGAAAAAATTGGGTGCCAAAAGAATTTCCATTCATGGATATTATGAGTTAATCATAAAGAACATTAAAGGAGAATACTCTACAAAGCATCCTAGATTGAGAGCGTACATAAGTGGTGTGCTTGATTTTCTATAGGGTTTTGTGAAATATGATCTTGCTTCCATTCCTAGAAATCAGAATATCCTTGCAAATGATCTGGCTTTTTCAGCCAGCACCTGTAAAATGCCTAACACCAATAGAAAATATACAGTGGAAGTAAAACATCAACCAATTGTACCAAATAATATGAGGTATTAGCAAGTGTTTGGAATTGACAAGAAAATTGAAAATTTTCTGCAGTCTAAGGATGAATATGAAGAACATACTATAGATTTAGAGTGTGAATTAGAAGATCAAATAGTTTTACATTCTAATGTAGAAAAATATTTAGATAATTCATATGTAAATACTCATGTAGATAAAGTTGTAAATAAATTGGAATTTCTTGAAATAGATCCAGAAAAAAAAGAGTTTGAAATACTTCAGTTAAAGGATAATGTTTTACCTGGAGGTTTGGTTCCACTAGAAGAATTATTGTATTTAAATGATGTAGCTAGGAAGCCTAATATTGAGCCCACAAGCGAATATGTAGAAGAGTGTAATATATGCAGTGAAAAACATCCTAAAACAATAAAACTGTCAAAATCACTACCTGCTGCTGAAAAACAAAAACACATTTCTTTATTCAAATAATTCATTGATGTATTTTCCTGGAGCTATGAAGATCTCAAAGCATATGACACTAGTATTATAAAACATCAAATCCCAATTAAAGAGGATAAAAAACTATTTAAACAGAAACTTCGTAGAATAAATCCAGTTCTAATACCTTTGATTGAGAAAGAAATTAAAAATATGTATGAAACTAAAATCATAGTTCCTCTTAGGTACTCCAAATGGGTTTCTAACATAGTTCCAACTAGGAAGAAAACAGGAGAAATCCAATTTTGCATAGATTTCAGAAATCTTAATAAGGTCTCCCTAAAAGACAACTACCCTTTGCCAAAAATGGATCACATATTACAGAAAGTAGTTAGATCTAGTAGGATTTATTTATTAGATTGTTTCTCAGGCTACAAACAAGTCTTAATTCATCCTGATGATCAAGATAAAACATCTTTCACTACTCCATGGGGA
Organism: Pinus albicaulis; assembly: GCA_034641835.2. NCBI lineage: Eukaryota > Viridiplantae > Streptophyta > Pinopsida > Pinales > Pinaceae > Pinus > Pinus albicaulis. Next base: position 239,971 of record JAXQQM020061421.1, on the reverse strand, counting down.
ACCTTCATGTATGTGAAGATGTCCTTTGGATTAATGAATGATGGAGCCACATTTCCAATATAAACAGATATTTCCTTTGCTGATGAAATTAGTAGTTTTATTGTGATTTATCTAGATGATATTACTATCTATTCAAAAACTGATGAGGAACATTTGGAAGAGTGTTTGAAAAATGTAGAAGGTTTGGAATTTCATTAAATCCTAAGAAAACACCTTTTGGCCTTGAAGATGGAAAACTTCCAAGTCATATTATTTCTAAATATCGTATTAGGATTGATCCCAGTAGAATTGAAGCTATATTGAAAACCATCCTAGAAAAATTAAGGAGCTTCAATCATCCATTCCATTCTTTAGTAAGGCTTTAAGGGATGTAAAATTGAAATATAACATAATGGAAAAACAAGCCTTCGCATTGTTGAAAGAAATAAAATATTTCAGAGTGTATATCCTACATTCCCATATAATTTCTTAGTACAAAATTTAGTGGTCAAGGATGTTTCATCTCAGAACTGATGTAATATTCCTAAATTAGCCATGAGCTAGTTGGAATATTATTTTTTGTTTTTCTTTCTTGTTTAATGAATAAGAGGATAATGGAGATCCATAAATCTCCTTAATAATGAATAAATAAATGCCAATGTGAAAATAGGACATCTTGGCAGCTTAATTGAGCACCCTTGTATGTGAAAAGGGGCTGGGATACCTTGACTGGGTCAACTTTGACCAAATCAATAATGTTGTCATGGAGTAGTGGAATTCAATGAGGGACAACGCAGTTTTAGATGGAGACCCTTTACATGGAAGTAGTGTCATTATGGATGGGGCTTAGGGTTAGAAAGATAATTTCTTATATAAGGAAGAGGATGGCAACCGTATTATTCATTTTATGATATGTTTTTGTTTTGATATTCGGTCTATTTAGACATATATATTTCATTGGTTGTTTATCTAAGAGCAAGTGTTATTTAGCACAAGGTGTTCCTGATCGGGAATCCCACCTCTTTCCTTGAGAGGTCTCTTGTAAGAGTATTGTACTTAACTTCCACTTTCATGCTTTAGGCCAAGCTTCATCTTAAATCTACAGTGCAAATCCTATTGAGCGTTGAGTTCTGTTGCTCCAGGTTGCAGCAGTGGAGAACATCTTTGGGTCACTTCAGTGCTTATTTTCAATGGAGAAGGGTTCCTTTCCATTGGGAGGATAGTAAGGAAGGCCCTTGAGCCCTATTGAAACATTTGGCATCATACCACATATTTTTTTTCCCCTATAGCACATTTTTTGTCTTGGACTGCGTTATTTTGAGGGAGTTACAAGGTGGTTTCAGTACACCATTTGGGGAGGAATATTTCTAGTGAAGGGATCAGCCTTACATCTAGGAGATCTATTGGAGGAGGTTGCAATATTTTTTATATCATATCAGCCCCATCTTTCCAGTTTATATGTTGCAGTGAATCTTCAGCCCTAGGGATTTGATTCAGATCTTTTACATTGGTGTATTATTGAAAACCCTTTGGGGGTTATTTTCTGAAGGTTGTATAGAGCCATGATCTACATTTGCTATATATTTTGAGGCATATAACTGCCATATATATTTGTATGTTCATCTGTTGTAGTAGTGCGCTTTATGACTATGTTGTAGCAATCTTCCGACATTTTGATATATAGTAGCAACACCTCTTTTGAGGGTTTTATCCATTGGAGGCCTACTATATCTTGTTGTACATATTATGGCCCATTTATTATGTATATTTTGCTGATGTTATAATTATTAGAAGGTATCCATATTGGCCTCTTTCTTTTACATGATTTTTAACACTGCTATTCCAACATTTTGCACTATATTCCTGATTTTCCCATTTTGGAATATTACAGTGGTATCAGAGCATAATCTTGGCTCAGCCTATGCATATTAGGCCAATATGTCATCAGAAAAAGTGGATCCTATCACTGTTAGAGAGAATATGTATCTCAGAAGAAGAAATCAAGAGTATGACTATACATATGATAAATAAAACAAGGGTAAAATCCCATTATCATGAGGAATGAAAGGGAAGGAGTTCTCTAGACTTCTTTTCCAAACTATGCATGGAATTAACAAATACATCATAGAGATGAGTATGGAGAGATATAAAGATTCTCCAAAAGAGCTTGTACATAAATAAAGCTGCAGTTATTCACCTTGTGGGTGTAAGCATTCAGCTACACAATCAAATTTACAACATGGTACCATGCCTACATTCTTGGCAAGAGAAGAAGAGGAAGGAGAAACACCAAAGGAGAAGACTCTTGGTGACTATCTCCAAGAATATGAATCTCAGTCTAGAAGATTCGAAGAGCATCTAAGCTTCCAAGGGTTTTGTGAACTCAAAGAAGATAGAAGACCTAGTAACCAAAATAGAAGAAGAGGGTGGATGCAACACACTTTGGGTAGATTCTTTCTACCTAATTTTGATGGGTCACCCAAGAGAACAGCCAAGGCATGGGTAAGGAAGCTAGACACATATTTTTAGCTGCATCAAGTTTCAGAAGAGGAAGCCATTAGAGTAGCAGCGCTACATCTTGAAGGTAAGGCTTATTCCTGGTGGTTTTATGAAACTTCTTCCTTGAATCATGTAAATGTATCTACTTATGCAAATTTCACTAGGAGGTTAGTGAATAGATTTGATGTAAAACATTCTAAAACTTCCTTGGTTGAGCTAGCCAAGTCTAAAGAAAAAAAAACCTTTGCATGAGTTGGAAGAATCCATAAACCCAAATCCATTCTAGAATGCTATTGAGGGGCTTAAAAACTTGCATAATACCTTGCTAGAGGCAATATACCCACTTTAGGAAGAGCTCTCTTCTCAAAAGGAAGACATGGAGATCTCTTTTTGAAAAGAGGATCAAAACAAGGAGCCTCTTAATGATGATGAGGTAACATCCATTGATGATGAAGGGGAAGAGTACGGTGGAGATAACAGTGTTGTCACGTCAGGAGTAGATCTAGTACCTCGTGGAGAGGTGGATGGAGCATTTTCTCCAATGAGAGGAAGTCTTGTATCATTGCAAGAAGTTCCAAACGATCTCATATGTGGAGATCAAGGCACAATCCATGAACAACATGTGCCATTATTGATAGATTGTGAGACCTTGCAGATGAAAGGATAAGGTAGGGAGGATGGCCAGCATCATATGATTAGGAGCACACACCCCTATATATTTTATAAGGTTGATGCACAAAAGAGGCAGACTCATTTGTGATGTGAGAGCAAGGACAAAGAAGTCCACTCATATATGGCGTCTACTCTTGATATTGATGTCTCTTTGCATCGAGGAATTCCACCTGGGAGGCCACCAGATCAAGAGATAATGAGGCATGTCTCACATCATGATGCACCATTCATAGATCTAGGAGGAATGCGAGCATTGGGAGGTCATGGTACAACACTAAGAGTCTTGGCTAGACTCAAGGAGTAGGGATACATTCTCCCAAATTCATCATTACCCACTCTCATCTCAGAGATTGTGCTGAGAAAGGAGCAGAAAAGGGAGGATATTAGCTTTCCAATATGTCACTTTGGCATGGGATATGTCAAAGAGGAAAAAAAATACATGACATATGATTTCTATGATAGATCATCAGCACTATCATTGTGGAGGATAGATCCATATTGGAAATCCCAACTATTGGTGGATTATTCCAAGGATATTTTTACCTATATGATACTCGATGACTAGCTACATGAGGAGGGATATTGAGTCAGAGATGAGTTCATCTACTATCATGGTAGGATATTCTTATCTAGAGATTTCAAGCTCAAGGAGAAGTTACTACAAGAAGCTCATGAAGATTTTCTCTTTAGCCACACTTATTCTATGAGAGCATACCACACCATCATGGAGGGGTACACTTGGGGAGGCTTTGAAGAGGAGATATATCAACATTTGAGGAGATGCATGGATCATGTGGGGATGGAGGAGATACATAACTCTTTGGGGGATTTATCATAGCCACCTCTTTCCTCTTTGGGAGTGAGAGGAGATTTGTCTATGGGCCACTCCATTTGTATGAGAAAAGCATATGATAAGGAACATGTTTGGTTGAATGATGATTTATATAATGAATATGTGCATTTCTTAACCATATATGTACAAGCCATTGCTCCAAGAAGGAGCATTATTCATTACAAAATTCAGGGCCAACTTTGGGCAATAAACTATGTTGAGCATGGCCACTCCCTAGGAGGATATAGGGAGATGATATATCATTCTGCGTGTGTTAGGAATCTGTAATTTTAGTAGATTGGTAAGAATAAAACTGCAGAAGCAACAATTATTTCAACCAACTTTGGGATTCTAGGGTCTATCCCTCCTGAATCCAGAGCGGGATCTCTCTATGAATGAGTTTAAATATGTGATCTTTAATAGCTGAAATTATGATATTAGGCTAGTTATGAAGAGCTTGGGTTTTTTTTTGTTTGGTTTGGTTGGGTAAGGACATAATGAAGGTGAAGGTAGCTTCAAAATGAAGGGTGAAGGTGTATGCAAATGAAAGAATGATTTGGTTGACAGAAAGGCAAAGACAACTTTAACCCATTGGGCTATGGAGTCATAGGAGGATTTTAATTGGACAACAAGGTTCAAGCAGGATCCATGGGGCAAGTCACTTATGTAAAAGGATCTCTTAAGGTGATTTTATGGAATGAAATAGATAGGAAATGAAGAACAAACAAATGAATGTATAGTAAAACAGCCTAAGATCAGACAAGTTCTTTTAAACTATATTGCTTCAGCATGTACTTAAAGAAAAACATGAGAGTTTTCTCAGATCAGGTTAATACCTTTAAACTAGCCTCCTTTGAAATTATTTCAGTTAGAAAACATTAAAAGACAGTTGAACAACTTAAGATCAGGTAAGTGCCTTTAAACTACCCTGCTTTCAGCATATCAAATAAGGAAAACATAAAATTATTCTGAGATCAGGTTAGTGCCTTTAAACCAGCCTGCATTGAAGTACTTTTAATAAGAGAACATTTACAAAAAACAATTGAAGAAATTAAGATCAGGTATGTGCCTTTAAACTACCCTGCTTTCAGCATATTCAATAAGGGAAACATTGATAATAGTGACAAAGAGAAATTTAGATCAGGCGAGTGCCTTTAAACCAACCTGCATTGATGTACTCTTCAAAGAGAACGTTCAAATGAAGAAAACATAGACAATAAAGTTTTCAGTGAGAGTAGGGTATTGTAGAAAGTAAATCCTGGCTCTATGTTTTCTGCTCTTTATCAGAGAAAGTGAACAAAGTGGAAACATTAAAAAAACTAACAATTGACAGTGAGGAACACATCACCATTGACACAAATCAGGATCCCATAAATCAGTAGCTTGTATTTGATGTTTGAACCAGTTACAATTAGCAAGCCCGGTGGGTCTCTACAACTTCAAACTTCTCATATCAGCTTATGTATCTTTGAATTTCAAACAGGGCATCAGTAGCTTCAGAATAACTATTACATGCATTCAGATGTCTAGAGACCAAAATTTTCTCATCTTCCACAGAAGTATTTATAGAAGAACGAAGAGGTGGGAGGATTTCCCAGGGGTCAAGTACTATTAATTATGTAATTAATGCAATTCCTGGCCTTTGAGAACCAGGCAAGGCATAAGGCGAGAATGTAATAATTTCTAACTCTGCTTCATAACTCTGTTGATGCCTTTCGAGGCCGAATGATTGAAAAGATCTGCTTCTGGACTGTTCTTTAGTATTTTAAAATAGTTTTTCCGACAATTACAGATAAGATCCTTGAGTAACATTAATTGTTCGGATGTCTTTGGGCAAAACACCTCGTTTTTATAATAATGACTAAGTTTTCTTTAATTACTATGAGTTTACAGTTGCCCTTTGGGAGCTGGAGAGGTTTATTCACTTTAGTTCAACGTTTTCGATCTTCTGCTCTGGCAAGAACTGATACTCTTTTAACTGTGATTTAAGAACACAGTGTATTTTTGATGTGCAGGGCCACGCAGGGCCTTTATAGTATCAGCACCCATGAAACATTGATAATCGTGGAGCGGAACCCTGTTTTATTCGTTTTCCTTTTGATAACCAAAGGCCAAAAGATCGGGGCCTTTGGATTTCTTTCATTCGTAAAATGGGCAGGACTTTCGGGACCTACAAAACAAACAAAATGTTACGAAATCCTGCGAAAATGGGTTAAACTGCTTCAGAAGGCGGGGAAGGAACGTAGCCGTTGGATCTAGACACGTGGACGGTCCAGATCTAATCGAGGGTTTGCAATCGGCGGGAGGAGAAAAGGAGTGTGATGAAACATATCTGATGCGATTGCGCGATCGTGATGGCAGAAGCGATTAAGCGATGGTCGTTGATCTAAGAACGAGATAAACGATGGTGAATGAATTGGGTGATCGGCAATCGGGGGTGGCAATATAACGTAGCGATTGAAACAATGCGATGCGATTAAGCGCAGGTCGTTGATCTTAAATATTAGATCAACGGTGGAGAATGGATCGTGTGATCGGCAATCGGGGGTGGCAATATAACACAGCGATTGAAACAATGCGATGTGATTAAGTGCAGGCCGTTTGATCAGCTTTCGATCAACGGCGGGGACTAGTTCTGAGAAGAACCGGCGGAAAACCCTTTATATATACGAAAAACCCAAAGTTTTTAATTCAAACAAAGGTTTAATGGATCGGGGCGGAAATAAAATATATATAAAGAATAGGCACCCGACTGCGGGGCCTTTGGATATATGAAACGCAAAGGGCCCGGGGCTTAATAAATCAAAGGCCAATCGCAATCGGAGCGGCGGGCCTGGTCTTTTTAATCTACCCATTTGAAATCTTGCGATGCGATTTAGCACTGGGGTCTTTAATGCTTGGGCCCGGGGACAGTCACATGAAACAGTGGTGGGGCGGATTTATAATACATAAGACCCAATCACATCGGAACTTTGGATGCAAGTCTTTCCGATCAACCCATTGTGAATTCTCCAATCGCGATTACGTGATCGGGTTTTTTTAATCTACCCATTTGAAATATTTACCACGTGCTCTTGGTTTTTGGTTCAAAAGTTTGGATAATTGAGTTTTTTTATTTATAAAAGAAAAAGGTGACCGGGAAGGTTTTTATAACGCAAAGGATCAATCGCATCAGGGGTTTTTATGCAACAAAACATATGCACTGGTTTGATTTACTCCGATGACGATAAGCGCCAATGGGACTAGAGCCTAGTTCTGGGGAAAGGGCATGTGGGGGAAGTGGTTTAGGACTTAGCACAAAGGGGCTTAAGTCCATAGTAAAGACTTGTATTTTTTATGAATGTTTCATGGTTTTCAATGGAAATGGGAGTTTCAGTAAAGCTAAAGAATGGGTCTTTAACTTTATAAAAGTGATTTTCATGAGGGGGGAGAAAAGAAATCATGAAAACAAAGGGGTTTTTATGGGGAAAAAGGGGAGCGAATGAAGGTGAGTTTGGAAGAGGGGGAGAGGAAGAATGGTGGTTTTACAGCAGTTTCTTCTCATGAATTTAGCAGAATTTTTTAGTTCTGGAGGGAATCAACAGTGAAAACTTTTCAAACATGAGCATGAGATCTCCCACGGGCTTCAAGAGATAAAATTTTGGCAATGAAAGTGTTTCTTGAAGACTGAACAATGTTTTGGCCACCTTTTGATAGGACAAATTTTACAGGTGGCCAACAGTGGCTCCACTTGGGGATGGTGCCTTCTTGAAGGAATCAAGAACTTTCAGACCTGCATTCTCTTGGAGGCTGACCTATGCCTGATCCATTGCGTTCTTTGGGAGGTTGGCCTATGCTTGATCCATTGGGTTGTCCTTCCTTTGCTAGGATGATCTTTTCTGAAAAACATTTTTAGCAGTTATGAAAAGAAATGGACTTTCATCAATACAAACTTTCTACTTACCCAATCCTACTGATCTAGCATTTTTTCTTCTTAGAGTGCAGTTGGATTGGAAAACTCCTTTACAACATTTTATTCTTTTTGAAAGCAAAAATCTAATCTATTTCTACTCCTTATTTATCCATGGACTCAGATTAAACATTTGAGCCCATATGATTCTCTACCTATTCTATCAATCTGTTAGGATTAGACAGTCTAACAGATGTTTATTCTCTAATTTCAACAACAGAAAATTTAAAAAATAGCCAAGTCAAGATTAAGCTGTTTGACTTGCTGTGATCTATGGCATAAAAACAAGCTGCACATAGACATTATTTTGTAGAAAATTAAATAAAAAATGGAAGGCTTAAGATCTGAAAATTCAATTATTTCCTTCATCCTTTTACAACTCTGTTTTGACTCTTGCTTGAGCTGTTTGTTCTTATTTTTTGGTTCAGGTTTTGAGCTGATTAGAACCAGATTTTTTCATCTCTTGACTAAGAAAATAGAACATATTTGAGTCATTCTTTCTTCGAAATTTTTTGGTTCAGATTTTGAGCATGTTTGAACATTTAATTTTTGTCCTAAAATATCTACTGATAAGCCAAGGTTAAACAGTTTGGAAAATCTAATTCACTATCCTATCAGCAGAAAATTTAAAGCTAATTAGTCAAGTTTAGACAGTTTGATTAACTAAAAGTGTGTTATTCAGGAGTGGCATTTGAGCTTGCACACTTTCAAATTTGTTTATTTTTTTTGGTATGGGGCTGTACCTTTATTGTTTTTTACAATCTTTCCTCTTTTCTTCTCTTTTTATTGTTTTTGTACTTTTTATTTTATGAGACTAAATAAAGAAAATGGTATTTATAATGGAAGTGAAATCTTTAAAATCGAACTCAACAATAGTAATGCTTAAGGACCCTGCCATTGACAGGATGCCCAAACAGATCTGTGCCATCTAACTCTTGTACAAAGAAGGCATTTGGACCAATAGTGGACTGAATGATGTAAGGACCTTGCCACAAACTGTCAAATTTTCCATGTTTTCCCTTATCCTCTCTTCTGGAATCCCATTTGAGTACCTTATCTCCAGTGTTGAAAACACAAGTCTTTTTTCTTTTTTCAAACAACTTCTTTATGTTTTCTTGCACCTTCTGAGCCTTACTATAAACCTCTTCCCTTGTCTGCTGGAGATGTATTGTCTGACTGATCCTCCTAATCATGCTGTCCTCTTCTAACTGTATTTCTTGGATTCATTTTATTACTGGTACACCTAGGCTGGTAGGAAACACTGCATCTGCTCCATAAACAAGCTGGTAAGGGGACATTCCAATGGACCTTTTTGTGGTCAATCTGTCTTCCCACAGAGCATGCACCAACTTGTTATACCATGATTTTTTATTTTCTTGAAGCAGCTTCTTGATGATGGTCACCAAAATTTTATTTTATGATACTTCTAGCCCATTACCTTGAGGGTAGTAAGCAGTAGAATGACCAAGTGTAATCTGATACCTGTGACAAAAATCAAAAAAAAAATTGGAACAAAAAGCAACAGCATTATCAGTAATAATTTTTCTAGGGCATCCGAATCTAGAAAAGATATGGTCTTCAAGGAATTTTATTATGACAGAATCTGTGGCATTCCTAGAAGGGATGGCTTCGATCCATTTCGTGAAGTAGTCAGTGGCTATGAGAATCCATTTGTGTTGGGCGGATGAAGCAGAATGGATTTCCCCTATGAAATCTAGGCCCCACTGTTGAAAAGGAGCTTCAACAGTGATAGGTTGTAATGGTAAAGGAAGAAGTTTTCTTTTCCCTTAAAAAATTTGGCATTTGTGACAGGAAACTATCATTTTATGGACATCCTAGAAGAGGGTGGGCCAGTAATATCCAACTCTAAGGATTTTATTGGCTGTGGTTTTCCAGTAAAGATGACCTCCACACTCTCCTTCATGGAATTCATGTTTAATCTTTTCTGCATCAACTTTAGGAAAACATTTAAGCAACAAACCATCAGCATTTTTCCATATAAACATTCGTTTAAAATGCAATAGTTCCTAGCTTTCAACTTTAAAAACCTTGCCTTTGTTTTTGATAAATCAGGAGGAGCATTAAGATTTGCAAGCACATACAAGATATCAGTGTACCAAGGTGAGTTTTGAAACTGCTCTTCAACAGTGGGAGCAGGTAATTCTTCCTGTTCATCCAAGGCATCTACCATGTTAATGTCAAGGGCTTGTAGATTAGATTCAGCCATTAATTGAGCTAAGCCCTGACCTTAAATAAGCTTGGTTGGTTTGATTTCCAAATCATACTCTAATATAGCAGCAATCCATTTGCCTCTCTTTCCATCTGGGTCTTGTGACAAGATGTCTTTTACCACTATATTAGGTACATAGGCAATGATGTGGGAATGTAGAATATACACCCTGAAGTCTTTTAAGGCCTTTACCAAAGCATAGGCCTGTTTTTCCATTATGTTATATTTCAAGGGTGCATCCCTTAAAGCCTTGCTGAAAAAAGCAATGGGTTGTTCTTGTCCCTCTGGGTTTTTCTGCAATAGGACTGCAGCCACAGTATGCTCTGAGGCAAAGGAGAAAATAAGGAACTCTTTTGAAAAGTCTGGGCTGATTAGGACTGGTGCCCGAGTGAGTGCATGTTTTACCAATTCAAAGGATTTTTTGGTTTCTACAGTCCACTTCACTCCTACTTCTTTCTTGAGCATATTAGTCATGTTTCTAAGGAGCTCTGCTAAGTTGGGAATAAACCTCCTCAAGAAGTGAATCTTTCCAATAAAGGACTACAATTCTTTTATATTCCTTGGTTGGCTAATTTGTAGTATTCCCTCAACTCTATTTGGATCTATTTTAATCCCTTATTCTAATATGATATGGCCCAGGAGTTTCCCTTCCTGAAGGCCAAACACTGTCTTTTTGGGATTTAAAGATAACCCAAACCTTCTGCACTTTTCAAGGACCTTTCTTAAATGTTTTAGGTGCTCTTCATCAGATTTGGAATAAACTGTTATGTCATCATAAATTACAATGAAGTGCCCTATCTCCTCTGAAAATGTAATGTCCATGGCCCTTTGGAAAGTGGCCCCAGCATTCATTAATCCAAAAGGCATTTTCACATACATGAAAGTGCCCCAAGCAGTGGTGAAAGTTGTCTTGAGTTGGTCTTATGGGAGTACTAAAACCTGGTTATACCCTGAAAAACCATCTAACAGAGAAATCCTCCTCGAACCAACTACCCTTTGTAGAATGTGTTCCATTTTGGGTAAATGGTAATTATATTTTAGGGAAGCTTTGTTAAGGTTTCTGAAATCAATGAAAAATCTGATTTCTCCTGTCTTTTTCCTCATGGCTACAAGGTTAGAAACCCAATCTGAAAACCTCACAGGCACAATGATTCATGCCTCATACATTTTCTTGATTTCCTTTTCTACTAGAGGTAGCTGTATTGGATTAATTCGACGCAGTTTTTGCTTAAAGGGTTTCTGGTTTTCTTTCAAAGGGATCTTGTGCTGGATGATTTCTGTATCGTAGGCTTTCAAGTCTTCATAGCTATAGGAAAACACATCGACACACTCTTTAAACAGGTCAACGTATTTCTTTTTTATGTCTGGCGGCAAGGACTTAGCCAATTTAATCATTTTTGGCTGATCCTCAGCGCCTATGTTGCATTCCTCGACCTCAGAATCTATGTATTCTATGGTGGGCTTCTTTTCTACATCATTAAAATCAAAGAGGTCTTCTAACGGTGCTAGCCCCCTAGGTATGTTCTTGTCCTTTGATGAAAATACCTCAATGTCTTCGTTTTCTGTGTCCTTGTATTTTTCAGTATGAGTGTCGAGTTTTTTATTTAACATGTTGATTTCTACGGGACCATATGGTTTTTCTTTTTCAGGGTAATTTTTGTTTGGGCCATTTTCATCGGATTTAGAATCTGAATCAGATGACTCAAATTCGTTTCTGCCAGCAGAAAATCCTCTATCTTTTTGTCAACCTCAAAGACCTGCCAATATTTTTCATTATCGAGCACTTCTGGTCTAAATTTAATTTGAGTTGTATAGTATTTGGTTCCAAATGGCGTTAAGCATGTTCTAGCCACAAAAGCTAAACTGTGTGCGGCAATATTTCTTTTTCTTGGAACAAAAATCAATTTGGACTCCTCAAAAGTTTTTAAAAGGGCGATGACATCGTTTCGATAAGCTCTAAGTCTGGGATGATTTGTGTTATACTCCCCATTGACTTTTTTAATGACTAGTTCTGAATCCCCATACACATTAATTCTTGTGGCTCCTATATTTTTCAACAAATGTAAGCCTAAAAGCAGGGACTCGTATTTTGTTATGTTATTGGAACACTGAAAGTTTAATTTGCAGGAAATGTTTTCTATGTGGTTGTTTTCATTGTTGGTAATCCATACACCTGCACCAGCATTACTCTTAGTGCATGACCCATCAAAATACATACTCCATAGAGGACTATTTTCGGTTTCGTCTTCTTCAACCAACGTGCTCACGGGTTGTTGTGAAATCTCGGCACTTAGTTGTATTTGTTTCACCTCCTCAGGTTTGTTATGGAGCTGAACGTGAGGTACAGTCTTTCGTTTTCCATCTTGGCTTTGTTCACTCTGGTCCGTTGTTTCAACATGTTGTTCCAAAGTTTCTCTCTCGTTTTCTTCCATATCTAGAACTGCATTTATTTCTAGATTAGGGGTTTCTAACTGTTTATCTGATTCACTGTGTTCTGGATCTGACTGCTTTGTGGATTCATTATTGTAAAAGATAAACGAATCCGGGTCAGTATGGACAGAATAAATGGGAGAATTTTCAGGCTTTTCTGGGCTACTGACCATGAACTTCATGTGGGACTCTCTGTACAGTCTTCTGAGCTGGCTAAAAACAGGGATAGTGGCATATGTCCCGTCCATCTGTATGGTACCTTGGAGCTTGGCACCCCATCATCTTGACAACAACATGCCATATTTAGGAGGAAAATCAGCCACCACAACATCCATCACCATGCACTTGGCTGGGATTTGGGTCAATGTCACACAAAGGTATTTGATCAGGCCAAGGCACTTTACTCTATTAGAATCAAAAGAATATAAATCCTTGTAAGGTCTGGTTATTTCTAATCCTAGCCTTTCCATTATCACCTTTGGCATAAGGTTGTGTGAGGCTCCAGAGTCATGCATGGAATTATGCAGGATCTTGTCATGAACATTAAAACTCACATAAAAGGGAGGTACAGGTCCCTCCTGATATATACCTTCAATCTTCGGGCCAAAAATGAGCTCCGGCTGGTCATCATTAAGATTGACTGATTCATTATTATCCTCAATATTTAAAGCCTTCAAAATTTGGGTCCTGTATACATTCTGGGCAGCTAACTCAGTCAGGGGAACAGAGATTCTGATCTTTTAAATTTCCTGCTCTAGGCTGAAAAGAATCTAGTTCTTTGATGAACTTGTCTCAGCCTTACTAGCTGCCAGTCTATCAGCAACATCAGCTTGTTGATTTGTTCTACTCATTTTTTACAAAGTGGTCTTAACAGGAGTACTAGCTAAAGTGGTAGTACTACTAATGTCCGCACTCTGTTTTCCTTTTTTTCGAGTGCCTTTCTCTCTATCTCTATCAGAATTCACAACTACTATTTTATCCTTTTGTTTAACTATTTTAGGCTTGGTTGTAGTGTTGTTTTGTGAAGATTTGTCAGAGGTTTTGGTGTTGGGAGTTTGTTGACTGGTTTTTCTTCTAAGGTCATATTCTTTTTGAGGCTCTATGATAACCTTTTCCATGTCCCGAAAATAACTTTCAATATCATCTTTGTTGTCATCATAAAGGGTATGAAAACCTTGTTCTTTATCAAAATGAAACTCAAAGTCATCATTATCTACTCCCAAAATGTTGATATCATCTTCCTCAGTTATCTCCTCTGTTTCCTCAACCTCACTTATATAGTTTTTATGAAAGGGAGGAGTGATCTGTTGATCATCTTCCATAGGTTTGTTTGGAGGTTGGTTCCTTCTAAAATTCTGATTCTGGTTCTGGTACTTGTTTTGAGGAGCAGTTTGGTTTTGACTTGCCTGTTCTCTCTCAAGGATGCTCATTTTCTTCATCATCTCCTCCATCATTATTTTCATCTTTGAGTTAGAAGTAGAAGGGACATTTTCCTCTCCGAAGGATACTCTCTTTTCAGTTTTCATTCTTGCTCTCTTCTCCATTAGGTTGACTTCCACAGAAAGAGCACCCTTTTGCATATCTTCAAGAGTTGAAAAATCTCTCTTCCTCAGCTGATAGGCCATCTTAGGATCGAACCCTTCAGGAAACTTGTTTAAATCTTATCCTTGTGGAGGTTTTAGTTCTGGTGAAAGTGCATTATACACACTATTGAATCTAGTGCAATAAGCTTGCACACTTTCACCAGTGTCTCTATGGAGATTTTTATAGTTAGAAAGGACTTGGAGAGGGTTTTTCTTTACTTCCCATTTGTTTAATAATGTTTGATGGAAGGCTTGTAGATCAAAGATACTATGGGGGTTTAAAACTTTGAACCATTTCCTCACTTCTCCCCCTAAGCTCTAAGAAAATAACCTAGGTTTGACCGAATCATCATCAATTTCATTTCTGTCAAAGTAGTCATTCATCTTATCCAGATTTTGTGATGCATTTATAGTATTGTTAGCATCGTATAATGGAATTTTGGACTGATAGTCCTGTGGAAGATTGACTAGTGGTACAAGAAGGACTAGGGGAGCATACCATGCGGCCATGGCAGGAGGTGGAGGTGGATTTACAAGAGCGACAGTGGGCTGAAGTGGGGTGGTTTGAATAGTGGATGTTGAGTGAGCAGAAGTGGATGGACTAGGAATAGACTGTTGAGTCGATCTTGGATGAGAGACACCTAAATTGTAGAGAAAATGCAAATCAGGAGGTGTTGTTTCTCTTCTACCAAGAGGTTCGCTTGTTTCCGGGGATGATAAGGAAGACTCAGAATCTAGCTGATCTAAATCACCAAGAGACCTAGTTCTAAATGGATTTACTAAGTCAACTTGAGATTGTTGTAGAGCTGAAAGATTTTCAGGGACTGAATTGGCTCTCAAGGGTGATCTGAAAACAGTTGGTAATTTAGTCTTAGGAGACTTCCTAAGGATACTTTCTGGGTTATCAACTATCTCAGGTGGATCATGGTTAGGACAGGCTCTAGTGTGAATCTTTCTAGAAGCCACTATGCTGTGTTTTTCAGACCCAAAAATAAACAAGATAAGCTCAACCAGGTATGACAATTTTTGAGAGGTTAACTATTCTATTTTGGAAAAATTTCAGTCCTGTAGTCTTGTGACTGAGTTCGAAAGGTGTTACAATGATAAGGGTTCTTCCCAGTGGAGTCTTAAGGTTTGTTTAGGATTGTGGAGTCGCCAAGTGGAATTTTTTAGCTCTTTTCAGAGGTAAAAAGGTCTTATGGTCCACCACCATGTTTATTGAATACCAATCTGAAAATTTTCAGGTTTTCTGAGTTATTTTTTCAGTTGTGTGGTTTTTAAGAATATCCTAACTCTATTTCAAAACTTAGCTACGGTTATGAGACAAAGACAGTTTACTCTTATGGCTAAGCCAGCTAATTTTTCAAGGTTGGATAAAGTCTTAGGAGAATACTAGGGTTTACCTAGTTTGTCACTGATTCAAATAAGTTTATCATGATTACCATGATTTGGTAGTGCTTAAAAAGGATGCTTTTACTCTCAAGTTTTATGAAGTTTTTAAAGGAAACTAAGATGAAAATTCAACTGAGTCCCCAACGGAGTCACCAGAAATGTTAGGAATCTATAATTTTAGCAGATTGGTAAGACTAAAAATGCAGAAGCAACAATTATTTCAACCAACTTTGGGATTCGAGGATCTGGCCCTCCTGAATCCAGAGAGGGATCTCTCTATGAATGAGTTTAAAGATGTGATCTTTAATAGCTGAAATTATGATATTAGGCTAGTTATGAAGAGATTGGGTTTTGTTTTGTTTGTTTTGGTTGGGTAACGACATAATGAAGGTGAAGGTAGCTTCAAAATGAAGGGTGAAAGTGTCTGCAGATGAATGAATGATTTTGCTGACAAAAAGGCAAAGACAGCTTTAGCCCATTGGGATATGGAGTCATAGGAGGATTTTAATTGGACAGCAAGGTTCAAGCAGGATCCATGGGGCAAGTCACTTATGTCAAAGGATCTCTTAAGGTGATTTTATGGAATGAAACAGATAGGAAACGAAGAACAAACAAATGAAGGTATAGTAAAACAGCCTAAGATCAAACAAGTTCTTTTAAACTATATTGCTTCAGCATGTACTTAAAGAAAAACATGAGAGTTTTCTGAGATCAGGTTAATACCTTTAAACTAGCCTGCTTTGAAATTCTTTCAGTTAGAAAACATTAAAAGATAGTTGAACAGCTTAAGATCAAGTAAGTGCCTTTAAACTACCCTGCTTTCAGCATATCAAATAAGGAAAACATAAAAGTATTCTGAGATCAGGTTAGTGCCTTTAAACCAGCCTGCATTGAAGTAATTTTAATAAGAGAACATTTACAAAAAACAGTTGAAGAACTTAAGATCAGGTAAGTTCCTTTAAACTACCCTGCTTTCAGCATATTCAATAAGGGAAACATGGATAATAGTGACAAAGAGCAATTTAGATAAGGCGAGTGCCTTTAAACCAACCTGCATTGATGTACTCTTCAAAGAGAACGTTCAAATGAAGAAAACATAGACAATAAAGTTTTCAGTGAGAGTAGGGTACTGTAGAAAGTAAATCCTGGCTCTATGTTTGCTGATCTTTATCAGAGAAAGTGAAAAAAGTGGAAACATTAAAAAAACTAACAATTGACAGTGAGGAACACATCACCATTGACACAAATCAGGATCCCATAAATTAGTAGCTTGTATTTGATGTTCGAACCAGTTACAATCAGCAAGCCCGGTGGGTCTCTACAACTTCAAACTTCTCATATCAGCTTATGTATCTTTGAATTGCAAACAGGGCATCAGTAGCTTCAGAATGACTATTACATGCATTCATATGTCTAGAGACCAACATTTTCTCATCTTCTACAGAAGTATTTATAGAAGAACGAAGAGGTGGGAGGATTTCCCAGGGGTCAAGTACTATTAATTATGTAATTAATGCAATTCCTGGCCTTTGAGAACCAGGCAAGGCATAAGGCGAGAATGTAATCATTTCTAACTCTGCTTCATAAATATATTGCTGCATTTCGAGGCTGAAAGATTGAAAAGATCTGCTTTAGGATTGTTCTTTAATCTTTTAAAATAGTTTTGCCGACAATTAGAGATAAGATCCTTGAGTAACATTAATTGTTCAGTTGTCTTTGGGAAAAACACTTCGTGTTTATAATAATGACTAAGTCTTCTTTAATTACTATGAGGTTGCAGTTGCCCTTTGGGAGCTGGAGAGGTTTATTCACTTTAGTTCAGCGTTTTCGATCTTCTGCTTTGGCAAGAACTGATACTCTTTTAACTGTGATTTAAGAACACAATGTCTTGTTGATGTGCGGGGCCACGCAGGGCCTTTATAGTATCAGCGCCCATGAAATGTTGATAATCATGGAGAGGAACCCTGTTTTAGTCGTTTTCCTTTTGATAACCAAAGGCTAAAAGATTAGGACCTTTGGCTTTCTTTCATTAGTAATATGGGCAGGACTTTCGGGACCTGCAAAACAAACAAAATGTTACGAAATCCTACGAAAATGGGTTGAACTGCTTCGAAAGGCGGGGAAAGAGCGTAGCCATTGGATGTGGGCACGTGGATGGTCCAGATCTAATCAAGGGTTTGTAATCGACGGGAGGAGAAAATGAGTGCGATGAAACATCTCCGATGCGATTGCACGATCAGGAGGGCGGAAGCGATTAAGTGATGGCCGTTGATCTAAGAACGAGATCAACGGTGGTGAATGAATCGGGTGATCAGTAATCAGGGGTGGCAATATAATGCAATGATTGAAATAATTTGATGCGATTAAGTGTAGGTCGTTGATCTTAAATATTAGATCAACGGTGGAGAATGGAATGGGTGATCGTCAATCGGGGGTGGCAATATAACGTAGCGATTGAAACAATGCGATGCGATTAAGCGCAGGCCATTTGATCGGCTTTCGATCAACGACGGGGATTAGTTCTGAGAAGAACTGGCGGAAAACCCTTTATATATACGAAAAACCCAAAGTTTTTAATTCAAACAAAGGTTTAATGGATCGGGGTGGAAATAAAATATATATAAAGGATAGGTGCTCGACTGCGGGGCCTTTGGATATATGAAACGCAAAGGGCCCGGGGCTTAATAAATCAAAGGCCAATCGCAATTGGAGCGGCGGGCCTGGTCTTTTTAATCTACCCATTTGAAATCTTGCGATGCGATTTAGCACCTAGGGTCTTTAACGCTTGGGCCCGGGGAAAGTCACATGAAACAGTGGTGGGGCGGATTTATAATACATAAGACCTAATCGCATCGGAACTTTGGATGCGGGTCTTTTCGATCAACCCATTGTGAATTCTCCAATTGAGATTGCGCGATTGGGTCTTTTTAATCTACCAATTTGAAATATTTACCACGTGCTTTTGGTTTTTAGTTCAAAAGTTTGGATAAATGGGTTTTTGGATTTATAAAAGAAAAAGGTGACCGGGAAGGTTTTTATAACGCAAAGGATCAATTGCATCGGGGGTTTTTATGCAACAAAACATATGCACTGGTTTGATTTACTCCGATGCCGATAAGCGCCAATGGGACTAGCGCCTGGTTCTGGGGAAAGGGCATGTGGGGGAAGTGGTTTAGGACTTAGCCCAAAGGGGCTTAAGTCCATAGTAAAGACTTGTATTTTTTATGAATTTTTCATGGTTTTCAATGGAAATGGGAGTTTCGGTAAAGCTAAAGAATGGGTCTTTAACTTTATAAAATTGATTTTCATGAGGGGGGAGAAAATAAATCATGAAAACAAAGGGGTTTTTATGGGGAAAAAGGGGAGCGAATGAAGGTGAGTTTGGAAGAGGGGGAGAGGAAGAATGGTGGTTTTACAACAGTTTCTTCTCATGAATTTAGCAGAATTTTTGAGTTCTGGAGGGAATCAGCAGTGAAAACTTTTCAAACATGAGCATGAGATCTCCCACAGGCTTAAAGAGATAAAATTTTGGCAATGAATGTGTTTCTTTAAGACTGAACAATGTTTTGGCCACCTTTTGATAGGACAAAATTTACAGGTGGCCAACAGGGTGTACACCAAAGGCACCAAACATTTCTCAAAATTTCAAAATATCTGAAAAGGATATGGAAAAAAGTAAGTAGAGGGGACACCACTTACCATATCATTATCTAATGCAGTCAGGAGATATACTACGTTGGTTCCATATGTGGGATTATGATCCACCTCCATTATTGCATTTGGTTGTTTATGTATCATTGGCTTTGATCCCATATATTAATTATGTCCTTATTATTTTTATGGGAATGAATGGAGAGAGGATGGAAGGATTGGATATGCCCTTTTGGAGATAGATTCTCCATGGTTCTTATGTTTCATATTTCTGGAAGAGCATTGGACCATCCATGATTGCTACATTGGGTTTCTTGTTTCCTTATGGGATAATCCATTTGGGTAACTTAAGCACTTGTGAGGTGCCTCTCATAAGTAGATGGGAGGATTTTTTCTATGAATTACCACTTTGGAGGGTGATTAATTTTGTATGGATGATAGCTTGGAGATTGGAGCTCCATATGGGAATAAATGTTCCCCACATTTTCTGTTATGTCCTTGTAGTTGCTTAAGGACAAGCAACACTTGGGAGGGGAGAATTGTAATATTCCTAAATTAGCCATGAGCTAGTTGGAATATTAATTGTTATTTTTATTTCTTGTTTAATGAATGAGAGGATAATGGAGATCCATAAATATCCTTAATAATGAATAAATCAATGCCAATGTGAAAAGATGAAATATTGGTAGCTTAATTGAGCACCCTTGTGTGTGAAAAGGGGTTGGGACACCTTGACTGGGTCAACTTTGACAAAATCAACAATGTTGTCATGGAGTAGTGGCATTCAATGAGGGACAACATAGTTTTCGATAGAGACTCTTTGCATGGAAGTAGTGTCATTAATGGATGGAGCTTAGGGTTAGAAAGCTCATTTATTATATAAGGAAGAGGATGGCAGCCATATTATTCAGTTTATGATATGTTTATGTTTTTATATATGGTCTGTTTAGAAATATAGCTTTCTTTGGCTGTTTAGCTAAGTTTGCAAGTGTTGTTATCACAGTGTGTTCCTGATCGAGAATCCCACCTCTTTCTTTAAGGGGAATATTGGAAGAGTATTGTACTTCACTTCCACTTTCAGGCCTTAGGCTAAGCTTCATCTTACATCTACAACACAGATCCTGTTGAGGGTTGAATTGTGTTGTAGGTTGCAGCAGTCGAGAACATCTTTGGGTCACTTCAGTGTTTATTTTTAGTGGAGAAGTGTTCCTTTCCATTAGGAGGATAGTAAGGAAGGTCCTTGAGCTTTATTGAAACATTTGGCACCAGGCCACATATTTATTTTCCCCTACACTGTAGTTTCGGTCTTGGACTGCATTATTTTGAGGGAGGAGTTGCATGGTGGTTTCAGTACACCATTTGGGGAGGAATATTTCTAGTGAAGGGATTAGCCTTTCATATAGGAGATCTATTGGAGGAGGCTACAATATTTTTTATATCATATCAGCCCCATCTTTCTATTTTATATGTTGCAATGAATCTTCAGCCCTAGGGCTTTGATTCAGATCTTGTACATTCGTGTATTATTGAAAACCATTTTGGGGGTTCTTTTCTGAAGGTTGTATAGAGCCTTCATCTACATTTGTTGTATCTTTTGAGGCATATAACAGACACCGATATTTGTACGTTCATCTGCTGTAGAAATGCACTTTATGACTGTGTTGTAGGAGTCTTCCGCCATAGTAGAAACACCTCTTTTGAGGGTTTTATCCAATGGAGGCTTGTTATATCTTGCTGTAGATGTTATGGCCCATTTATTATGCATATTTTGTTACTTTTATAATGATTAGAAGGTAATCATATTAGCCTCTTTATTTTATATGATGTTTAAAACTGCTATTCCAAAATTTTGCACTATATTCCTGCTTTTCCCATTTGGGAATATTACAATGGACCTGATGGTAAAAGAGGTAAATGGATTGTTATCATTATTGAGTATGACTTAGAAATCAAACCTGCCAATCTTATCAAAGGAAAAGGAGTAGCCAAATTGATGGTTGAGTTAGGTTTTCGTGCATTGGATATCAACTTCGTTGTTGCATTAGATGATCAAGAGGAGTAGGCGACTCCAAAAATTGATGAGGCTTTTCTGACCTCACCCTGGTATGTAGACCTCATTTTTTTTTATTCAATTTAAATGCTCCTTCTAGTTTAAAAAAAACAAAGGCTATATTTTTAAAGTTAAAAGAAGTAAATTTTTTCATCATAGATAATATTTGATGTTGGAAAGATGATTGTGGTATTTTACCGAAGTGTCTATTGAAGGATGGTGCAGAAATAACTATGCAGGAATTCCATGAAGGTGATTGAGGTGGACATCTATACTAGAAGACCACTGCTAACAAGATCCATAGAGCTGGTTTTTACTTGCCTACTATTTTCCCTGATGTCCACAAGAAGGTAAGCTCCTGCCATAAATGCAAAATATTTGGGGGAAAGATAAAACTATTGCCTCTGCCTTTTAATCCTATATCTGTTGAAAGTCCTTTCCAACAACAGGGATTGGATTTCACTAGTGAAATCCATCCACCTTCCTCTACCCAACATAAGTGTATTATCATAGCCAATGATTACTTTAATAAATGGATGGAAGCCACACCTTCCAGATTAGCCATTGATGATGTTATCATTAAATTTCTAGAAACCAATATCCTCTCTAGATAATGTTGCAGCCTTTAAATCCAAGAAAAAGATAGAATTTTGCAGTAAATACCATATTAATTTGGGACAGTCAAATTCTTACTACCCTCAAGGTAATGGGTTAGATGAGTCCTCAAATAAGAGTTTAGTCAACATCATAAAAAAATTGTTAGAAGACAAAAAAAAAAGTCATGGCACAACAAGTTAATTAATGTACTTTGGGCTGACAGACTTACTACAAAGAAGGAAATTGGCATGTCACCATACCAATTGGTTTATGGGATGAATGTTGTTTTTCCATCATCTTTGGGAGTTCCAGTTATGAAGATCATTAAAGAATTTAAGGTTGCGCAAAATGAAACTCAAAGGAGGATTAATATGACTAATCGGTTGTAGAAATCTAGGGAAGAAGTCTACAATAAAACACAAGTTATCTAAGAAAATGTCAAAAATATTTTGGACAGAAGAAGTAAAGCATATGATTTCAATTTGGGTGAAATTTTTTTGAAGTGGTATTCCAGAATAAAATAAAAAGGAAAACATGGGAAATTTTCCAATATTTGGAAAAAACCTTACATCATTTATGCTTTCAAAGGACACAATGTATTATTTCTTAAGGATATAGATGGAACGGAAATTGCTGGTGGGCATGTGAATGGAAAAATGCTGAAGCATTACTTTTCTTAGTATAAATATTTTTCTTACATGAAATCATTGTAAATATCATTGTATTTATTATTTTGATTGGGTAACTTATTGAGAGAAGTTGAAGCCCATAGAGAAGGCCCTAATATTTTGATTGATATGCTGCCATAAGTACTCCAACAGAAAATGAAATCAAGTGCAAACATTGCTGAAATGGGATACTCAAGGCTATTGATCAAATGTTCTTGACACTTCACATGGAGAAGTGCCATCCCTAGTTGGAGCCACTATTATGGTCATATAATTTATAGGATCACAAGGTAATTGAGTATTTTTTCTCAGTAATATTTAATTGTAAATAATTTTCAATATGCAAATTTTTTCCAAAAAAATATGCATAAAAGAAAAATGGAAAGAGGGTATATCTAAAAAAATGAATAAAGAACAAAAAGAAAGAAAAATTGAAAAAGAAAAAAAATGAAATCAGAACCCCACAAAAGAAAAAATAGAGAAAATAACATTGAAAGTGTTGCAAATTAAAATTCCACTACTGATAGATTGTTTTCCTTATGTAAAATGAAATAAGGCTATGTTCATCTTGTTTAAAATGCCAGAACAACTAGCTATTTGTTCAAACCATACAGCTTAATCACGGTTGAATAATTTTGACTTTTTTTGTAAATTAGGTTAGAGAATAAAGATTTTCCAAACAGTCTAATCTTGGTAAATCAATAGTTAGGTAGAAAATGAAATTGATTCAAATATTTAATATGAATCAATAGGAGAAATAAGTGATATAATAGAATAGATTTTTCATAAAAAAAGAGACATGGGTTTGCTAGTCTAAATGCACCCCTAGAAGAAATAAAAATTGCTAGTTTAGCAAAATAACGTGAAATTGAAAGGGTAGGTAGAGGTGTTTTGGGCTTTGAAAAAGGATAAAAAATGATTGTATCCTGATTTTTTATTTCATTATGCATTTGGCACATCAAGAGGTAAGTGACAAAAATCACATTATCCGAAGTTTCAAAGTGTAAAGTGACATGTTTGATCCATTCACAATATATCCTAAGTTTTTAACCCAATCTTAATGGTCACTACCTGAAAAAATCGCATTTCATATGTCATTAAACCACGTACAGTTGTCTACCATCCTAGCTACCTGCTCCCCGATCAACAACCTTCGTTAACCTTCGCCCCCCTCCCTCCTCTCCATCCTAGTTCTACCGTTTGGGGGGGGGGTTCAGCAATTTTCTTCACCCAAACCCACTACCATGTGGCCTCCTCCCTACTCTTCGCACCCTTCCTGGCCTAAAACACTAGCCACCTAATATCCCCCTCCCTCCCTCGAAAACCATTTTATCCTCATTTCAAATACCACGGCCCCTACCTATTACCTTTTCCATTACTACTACACCACATCGTTAATCCATTTCCAATTAAATCACTTACCTTTGTGTTTATCCATTAACATTTAATTAAAAACTAGATGACCACTAATTCAACGGACATGCACCATTTATAATGAAAACAAGTTGTTGCTATAAAAAACCTGAAAGTTCATCCTTTTAAACCTTTAATGTGTTATTATATCTACAAGTTCAACTGTTTTACATTTTTACAGTTTGCAGTGTTTATCAGTTGATCTATTTACTTCAAAAGTGACAACACTCTCTTTTCCTCCTTTAGCCAATCAAACAATTGTTACATTTTCACGGTAACCCTGTTTGTCCCAATTCTAGTCGAATTCCTCAAATTAATTAAATATGCTTCCTAAAAAGAAAAACCAGGAGTAACATTTTAATCCATTGGTCCACCCTCCCATAGACTTAGATCATGTTCCTCTATCTGATAGGGATTACAAAATAAATTAAATACTGTGTGAATTTGAGTTATTTGAAATGTATTGCTGGAGGGAAGATAAATTTATTTATAAATCAGATGATATTAGACTCTGTGAGTTTAATTTAAGTCATTATATCTTCCCTCGCACATTCAATTCCCCTGAATTCATCCAAAAGTGCCAATCCTAGCATCTTCCTAATCAAACAACCATCATTGACCCTATTGGTGAAATCCTTTTCCCCATCACTTCCCAGTCAGTTGACCAGATGATGCAAGCTCCATTTATGGAAAATAGCACCCCTTTCTCCTTAGAATCCCTCAATGAACTATACCAAAATATCTATTTTTCTAAAAGAGCTAAAATCTTTGACATATTTCTACCTGAAAACACTCAATTACCAAAGAAAAACCCTCCATTCCCTTCCTCCATCTTCCCTGACCAGGCTAAACAGATTATAACAGTCATTCCATAATTCCTTGGCTATTATTCTGATGAGTGAGTAGATGAAACCATTTTAGGCTTCATCTTTATCTTTTCCACAGACAGTAAACCATCAATCATTTTTTATTTGAACTAATTCCTGGCAGATAACATCCATGAGCAATTTATCAAGTTTCAGACTGAAGAAGTGTTTAAATACCCTTCTATTTTAGTATATATGTTTGTGTATTATCAGGGATATAAATTAAAATTTTCCATGTAGAAGCTTGATGAAGAAGGTAACCAACAATCAATGATCTTCTGGACGTCTTTGGTGATGAAAGAGTAGAAGGAATTCTCTTACAAGCAGTTTATTGAACTGCTTGTTCTTCCAACTATGAGTGTTCTGAGTAGTAGAGCTGAAACTAGGATAGGTGAAGACATTAAAAGGATACTTCATTTTTCAGATCCAGCCAATATAGGATACTGGTACTTGCGCCATAATTATACTAATATTAGAGTCTATGGATGTGAGCTTGCACCTTACAACCTCCTAAAATTCCTCCCCATGATTTTTTTTCTCTTGATTATATCAAAGAGATGCTAAATGCAGATAAGATTCACTTTGTATCAGCCAAGAAGAAGTCCCAATTTAGGATCAAGACAGAGATTGGGCCCTTTATTTGCAATAGCAGGTCGGCAAGGGAGGAGACAGAAAAGATATTGAAAGAGATGAATTTCAACTTGAGTTTCACTTGGTTCTATTACCCTCTGGGAATCATTTCAAAGTTGAGTGTAGAGAAAAAAACTACTCCCTAAATTCATACCTAGAGGTCTGAGATAGAAAGATACATGAACTAGTCAGTATGGGCTGAAAACACATTTAGGAAGCTGAGGAGTAGCTAGTATCAACATCGACATCACAGAATCCTTCTCCACATGAAAAAGCAGTGAAAAGGCAAAGAGAGGCAGATTCACCTTCAGTGACTAATAGTGGAGGTAAATAATTTAAGATAATGTACAAAAAAAGAAAAAATTTGAATCCTAAAGTTGACACAGATAAAAACTTAGAATAAGAAGTAGTTATGGTCACTAAAGAAACACCTTCCTCTTCTCAAGTAGGTGGCCAATCCACTGCTTCTCCCACAAATTATTCAATATCTCATGACCAACAATAAGCTATTCAAACAACTAAGGTGGTCCAAGGTGAGAAGGAGAAGACAATTTTTCATAGGTTTAGGGAGATAAAGCTCAAAAATGAAATCGTTAAGAACAACATCTATGCCCAACTCTGGAAGTAGAATTCTAGCTCTCAATGCAGGTTGTTTTCAGTATTTTATTCAGATGAGGGTAAGATACAGATGGCCTTCCTTGAGGCCCAAATTCCACAGCGAAAGTCAACATCCGACTACAAGAATACAACCTTTGAATTTGGCCTAAAGTATATTCATCCCATTGATCCAATGGAGATGCACAAGAAGATAGGTGAGATGATTTCTTCAAATCTCACTAATACTACCATGAATATTTCCAAATTGTAGGTTTCCTTCTGAAATATCTATTCACAATTGAAAATGGAGAAGATTTATTCTCTTGCTAAGGATACAAGGATTAAATCCTCAGAATATTTAGTGGTCAAGATAGGATATGATCCATTAAATATGGAGGTTGTAGAGGAGATAATTAAGAAGAAGAATACTAACATAGAAGCATTAAGAAAATAGCCGAAATTGTCAGCTATTGAAGATCCTCTTACCAAGAATATTGAAGAGACTGAGGCCCAGAAGATTGACATGATGAAGCTCATCATGGAGCAAAATGCACAAATAAGATATATGGAGACCGAGATGGAGAATATGATCAAAGAAAAGGAGCAGAATGTGAAGTTGTACATGGTTACATCAGATGTTGTTCCTCTTACAACCACTCCTACAGCTATAACTTCTACTCCACAGATTACATATAAAACAGAAGGTGTCGAACAATTGAATGAGGAAGTTGAAAACATGTTTATAGAAGTCAATAGAAGCAAAAAGAGCTCAAAATTTTATTGAAAGATTATAGAAGTCAAAAAGAGAACAAAAAATAGGACAAACCTTGGGCCAAGCCAACGAAATCATATGGAAAGACATCATGAATTCCATTGTTGAAATATAGCCCTACATCCAGATTGTCTTTGAGCAGAAGGAGTTGATAAAAAGAGCAACGAATGTTATAACAAAGAGCAAGCAAGAGCTGGGAGAAATGCCTACAATAGAAAAAAAAATCATCAAGTTCCTAAACTCTAAAACATATATGAATTGGATGATTTTGGAATAGATGACAGGACATAAAATATTCTGGAAGTGAAGAGGATTCTTACTAAGAAGGATCTAGTTGTTCAACTAGAAGAAAGGTGCCACAATCTAGAGATAACAATTAATATATCGTTTTCCAGAATTGATCCTTTAACATAGAAGGGTATGCCTTATTTATTTTTTATTAATGATAAGTTAATTTCTTATGAAGGTTATGTCAGGAAATTGAAGGAGATAGCTAGGGACAACTCCAAGTTTTCAAGCGTCAAAGTCAGCATGACCAACAGAGTGTTTTTAGAAGTTTTTAATGATTTCTTCCTCCAACATGAATTAAAACATAATTTTTTTGTAAACCCACTTTTTCTAGATACACAAAAGTTGATGAGATTTACCGCAAGGTAATTCAGTTGACCATCCTAGATGAAGACCGATGGGATAAACTCTCCGAGTTATAGGATTGAGCAGTAATTCAGAGGAATTCAGCACTGGTCGGTGCATCATCCATCACATCAACCATCAGAGCACATGAATACACCTATTCAACAGTTGTTTCCTCCTAAAAAATGACATCATTCCAAATCATTGTCCACCTAGCTATTTATTTTGTAATAGTTTGATTTTATTGTTTGAGATAGTTCCAATAATACATTGCTGGTTGAGACAACAACTTTGTAAATATTTTTGTAAATTAGTATAAATACTTCACGGTTTGAAGTATTAAGGGTTGATTACTGATTATAATTATTTTGAAGCATTTTAATTTCCAGGTCGTTGGAAGCTAATACAAGGACATTTTCACAGGATTCATGTGGCGTACACACTGGTGATGTTTTTTTTTTTTTTTTTTTTTTTTGTAAATGTTCTATTCATTTTTTTCCCTTTCATTGTATTTCTAAAAGTCTTAATTGCATAGCAGAAACTGTGATGAATAGTATATGTTACTTAGAGCACCCTATTCTACTGTCTTGCAATTTACGTGTTTTCTACTGAGATCAAATTGAAGAATACTTCCTTGCTCTTTAATTTCTATTGAATTCTACATTTCTTCTATTTTCATAATCCACTTAAAATCCAAAAATATCCAGTTAATGAAACCTACCTTTCCCTGTGAGAGTCCTTAAAAAATTAATGCATATCCAGTTAAATATTTAGACTCCATAGCCCAATGGAATGATAGCAATTTAATCAACCAAAAAATCCAAATAAAAAAAAATCAATACAGTAGTAACTAGCCTAAAATTAACTAAAAACAAAGTTAAATTTTACATAGAGATCCCTCTGACTACAAGAAAAAAGGACATTGGTAAGGTGCGAAAAATGTCACAATACGCTCATTGGTGAGGGTCAAAAGAGCCTTCGTCACCAAAAACCAAACGTCACCAAAGGTGGCATCGCCGAAAGTAAAGGTGTTGTGGTGACATTCAAGGTCCTTCACCAATAATGGTTTATGATGACAGATAGACACCGTCACCATTTCATATGAGCAATGGTGACAGAAAATAGCCTCTGTCACCAAAAACCTGAACATCACCAAAGGTGGCATCGTCGAAAGTATGTGTTGTGGTGACATTCAAGGTCTTTCACGAATATTGATTATAATGACAGATAGTGGCTGTCACCATTTCATATGAACCACAACGAGTTTTGGTGATGGACCTTTCATGGTCGTCGCTATTGGTGCATATATATGGTGACGTTCATTTACCATCACCATTTCATATTTTGTGAGGGTAAAATAATGTCATGATAAGCTCATTGGTGACATCAAGGTCCATCACGAATAATTACTATAATGACAAACATTTACCCTCACCATTTCATATTAACAACAACAATTTATGTTGACGAACCTTTCATGGTCATCATTATTGACGTGTATATGGTGGCATTCATTGACTATCACCATTTCATATTTTGATGATGGTCGAAAAATTTCACCATAAGCTCATTGGTGATGGTCAAAAGAGCATCCGTCACCAAAAACTAATCGCCTCCATTCCCTATGAATATCAGGGCACGATGGAGTCAAACCACCAGCCTCCTACTTGTAAAGTAGGTGTTCTTCCATTGAACTAACACCCTTTAAAGAAGAGATTGTAGAAAATTTCTTAGCAAACCACTAACATAAACAAAGCTAAGAAATATTTCTTTGTAAAAGAGATATTCATGGTCAAATTAACAAGAAAGTGACCTTTTAGAATCGTTTCACTAGTGCTTCTATTACAATATTTGGCCTAAACAATAAATAGAAAAAAACCTTTTCAATTTAGTAGGAGCATGCTAGGTAAATAATCTCACAAGAATACCTAGCATTCAACATTATAACCCACTAAGTCACTTTTACATCCTTTTGAATTCCTTCAAAAAAGGGCTTAAAGTTGGGAAGAATTTCATAACAATACTTCTAGCTATAGAACAAGCATTTTAAGCTTGCCTATGTTGTATGATATGGACATTTTTCCTTTAGACAGAGTGATGAGACACATAACCAATTTCACCCTTAAGGAAAAATGTGGTTGTAAATGCATGGTAAACTCTCTTAGCATAAATATGATCTTATTATGGTATTGGAGTCTCAAACTAGTGTCAGGTTTAAGGGTGCCAAAGACTTTAGATTTTAGGTATGATATGATGCACGCTAGGCTTCAGGGCAGCATATTCTTTAGGAATTTCATATTAGGAAACCTCCAAATCTGTGTCCAGGAAAACTGAAGTTAAATGGAAATATTTTTGTATAATGGTTGTTAGTCATATGGATGCACATTAATATACATTTTTTTCCCTAAATTTGAATAATTTATGTATTGTCTGGTCAACCAGTTTTTTGATCTAGTTTTTATCTAGTTCCAATTCGATTCACATTTTTGAGGTTAACCATTTCAATGACTGGTCCAGTTCATGTAATTAAATAGATCATAAAATATAAGGTGGTATTTTTCTGTTCAAGAGATCATTGTGTGCATAAGTAAGATGGGAGTTACAAAAATCTTCACCTATGCCCAGTTGGAAAATTGGAGTGTCATAGATGTAAGAAAATGTGTAAGAGAATATCCCAAATTTAGAAATAAGAATCTTGTGATGTGACATTAGGGAAAAAAGGTTACAATTACCTAACAATGTCTTCTTTACCAGTAGCTATTGGTCCAGAGACTGGACCAGAAGAACCCTATTTTACAGACATAGCCAAATTTCAGATAATTTTGGAGAAGAGGCTTCACATATTTAACAGAATGGGAAATATGAAGTTGGAAACAAAAATGGATACTCTGACATCATCAGAGTCTGTAATCATTAAACAAGATTCATCATTTTTATTGAAGTTACGAAGCACCATGGAGTATTCAGGAAACTAAGTTGCTGTCAGGCTAATTTTTATATCTCTTTAATTTTGATTTTAGTTTGATTTACAAACAATTTATATAGCTTTATTATGTCAATCTGTGCTACAAAAAATTCCAGTACTTCAATTATATATGATTATGTTGAATTTTGGGCAACACTTTCGCATGATACATGTTGGAATATCAACCAAACTACTGTGAGATGTAAAGCATTGGATTCCTATCCTTCACGAAAATATTTTTGGCATGTCTGCTGCCTCAAGTTATTATTTAGCTTCATAAAATTATGGTAGATAGTAAACTATGTTGAGACATATGGCACTACAAATATAGTTTTATTGTCAGTCTGCACCAAAAATTCTAGCAATTAATGGTAACGTTTTAGCATTTCCTTTATTTTTATTTTTTTAAGAAAAAATAAAGGAAATGTTAAAACACTATGATTAATTGTTTTGGGATGTCTAAAAGTGATTCCAACCTCATCGAATTTTGTGTGGGGGAAGTAGAATTTCTTATCCCATTTAAAATTCAATAGTTTTTCAGGATTTCAGGATTGGTACGATTGCAAAATTTTCATTAGATACTATCGTGTATAAGGGTATGGGATTGGAATTTAATCAAGAGAACCAAGCCCTGGAGAAAGTATAATTTCACATCTCATTTAAAATTCAATAGTTTTCGGGATTTCAGGATTGGTAGGATTGCAAAATTTTCATTGTGTTCTATCATGTATAAGGGTATGGGATTGGAATTTAATCAAGAGAACCAAGCCTTGGAGAAAGTATAATTTCCTATCTCATTTAAAATTCAACAATTTTCGCGATTTCAGGATCAGTAGGATTGCAACATTCTCATTAGATTCTATCGTGTTTTAGGGTAAGGGATTGGCATTTAATCAAGTGCACCAAGCCCTTTGTGTACATTGATGTTAGTGATATTAATTCTTGGACTCTTATGTTAGGGCCTTAGCAAAAATGTACCCTTCACTCAAGCAAAGACCATTTATAAAGCATGTTAAG
Organism: Pinus albicaulis; assembly: GCA_034641835.2. Lineage (NCBI taxonomy): Eukaryota > Viridiplantae > Streptophyta > Pinopsida > Pinales > Pinaceae > Pinus > Pinus albicaulis. The sequence continues at coordinate 208,546 of JAXQQM020061421.1, read as the reverse complement.
CTTCTTTTTTTACCACATTTTAAAGCCTAGATTAGATAGTTTCATTAAAATTGGGTGATGTTGACTGATATCCCTTAAGGATTGCAGTGGAGGCAAAGGATGATACTAAAGATGAGGATCCAAACATAAGGGATGGTGTAAAATTGCTTGACATTTATGATTGGAATTTATATATACTTTCTCATTTATTTATTATGCTTCTTTTTTTTCTGATTTTCATATAATGTTATATTTATAAAATATCACATTGTATATGTATGTATGTATGTATCTTGTTTCCCATTTCCAAAATGTTGGGGGATCATGTTTCTAGTGCACTTCCATTTTAGAAATGCATACCTATTTCCTGATATCTTGCAACTTAGATGCTCCTAAATGGATATTGGATAATGCTTATAATAAGAAAATATAGCACCAAACTGGGTATCAAACTCATTCAAGCACCAATTCCATACCACAACAGGCAGTTAAGTAGTAAAACCAACCACTTCAACATGGAGTCAGTCTGAATTAGTCGATTCCATACCAAACCAATCTAGGAAGAACCACATACAAAATGTGATTTTTGGGACTTTTACACTCATTTTGAAGAGAAGAAGCAGAGGCTTAAGAAAGATCAAATGAGAAATTTCATGTCTTTCATCAAGATAGGGAGGGGAAATTAAGTGCTTTTGTTGAATTAGTGTATTTATTGTGGAGTGGGGATTTATTCACTGATACCATGGGGAATTAGTGGAAATTGCTGGACAGAAAAAATAAAAAGGAATTTTCCCTCGACTCACCTTGCAAGAACAGGGAGCTATCAGTTGCTTGACCCCCACAAAATCCCTTGAACATTAAATACCCCCCAAATGTCATCTTGAAATAATAAAAATGGAATGGGAAGGATAAAATCATGATTTTATTTGGTTATAAATATTAGCCTGTAGACTCAAAGAGTCAAGAATATAATTCAAAAATATTGTTATAACCATTAACAGGTCATTATAAATATTGTTTATTTATTTTGTTCCTAGTTGGCACTAAACTGGTTCTACAAAAGGTTCTTGACATTCTGTCTACCATGCATCTTAGTGGAAATGATACAAAGGCATCGAGGGCTATTTGAAACCCTTACCAGGAAGCAAGCTACATCATTCATTATTGCTATAGGGTAAAATGCTTGGGTTGTTGGTTTTCTAATATCCCTCTCAGGGCTTTCCATTGCCTGAGGCAGACAGTAAGATTAGCTGTATAGTTCACAAAGAAAGCATATACATGTTCATATCAACTTAAATAACTTGATGGAATAAGATAGAATATTACCTCTTTAATGATCTTGAAGTATTTTGGAGAGCGTTGGGCAGCTAAGCAGGGATCCTTCTTCACTAGCTCCAATTCTCGACCCTAAGATCAATCAAAGCACCCGTGTAATCTCTAACATAACGTACATTTCCTATCAATTAAGTTAATATATGATAAACATTTAAAAAATGCACATCTAAGCCATTCATCTCATGATATGTAAATAATCAAATAAAAATGACAATATGAACGCATAGAATGGACAAAACATATATAGTTCTATTAATTTGTGAAAAAGGAGGATTACAACCGTCGGTTGCACCAAGCCCTCCTCAGCCTTCCAATCTCTCTATCTCTCAATGTGGTGATGTCTTGGTCAACAAGTTCTCAATGGACCTCTTTGACTCTTGACCTTCACACTACAACAATAACGCTCTACTTCACAAGTATTCGAAACTTTGACAATCCTTCGACCTTGAACCAAGAGCCTTCAGCTCCATTTTATAAGAGATGGAGAGAGAAATCATTGCCCTTCTCTTTCCACCAGTTCTGAATAGAAAAAACCAAGATGTTTCCTCAACTTCCATGCTTTTGCCTTCTTTGAGAGTTCAGTTGTTTTTGGCAAGGCCCAATAAGAGATTAGTGCTTTGCAATTTCCTTTTTGTACTGACTCTCTTGTGAGAAAAAGCTGGAAATTCAAATCATTCTCCGTGGGTTTTTCCTGTTCCAAACTCAAAACACGAGTAACATTGCCCTCTACTGTAAATAGAGAATTTCCCTAGCTACTAATGTGCCCTATTCATTGATCAGGTGTGTTATAGCACTCTTATGCTGTTATAGTGGGGCGTTACCTTGGTAGAAGTAGGTTTAGTTTAGGTCTTTGTATTCCTTCCATATTTATCTTCTCCTCTAAGCTGATGAGGAGGTATCTTGACCTGTAAAAGATGCCCCATAAAGTGTGAGGTCAGAGATGAAGACGATGGTTGAAATACTTTATAATGTGTGTAGTAGAGATAAAGAGATTGAAAGACCGAGGAAAACCTGAAACAACAACATATGTCAGAAAATATAGTATCTTCCTTGAGTCGGGCATTCCCATGCTCAGTAGCTTAAACAACATGATTTCTCTAGAATAGAGATATGAAGAATCTGTCCACCTATGAGAATAATGTGGAAGCGTCTGTCATAATGAGATCAGGCTGAAGAAGTTGTCTCCATAAACAATATCGCAACTTGGGGAAGGGAACATAGATTTAATGATGTAACCTTTGCCCCAAGGTCTTGACCGCCGCTTCACTTAAACTGCATATTTCTCAACATGTGAATGAAGGAGCTATCATCGAACATGTGAGAAATCATCTGATTACCAGTTGATAATGAGAACTATTAACAGATGCGAAGGTGGCCACCGATAATGATGATGGTCCCTAATATGCACAGTACAATCTAGTGAGTGTGAATAAAAAGAGTTGAAGTCGAACACTCGTAGAATCATTTGATCAGGAGCCAATGATGAAGACTCCTAATCAAACACAAGACTACCTACCACTGATTTCTACAAGTATCTGGGTACTGATGGGTTTCTGGATCAACTTCCTAGATAAGATGTTGAAGTCGATAGGAAGAGATCTGTTGAAAGGTAGGCACTGAGGTGTCCTACATCAGTCAACACAAAATGGAAACCAAATGATTTTGTTTGTAATGGAGATAATGAAGAGAAAATGGGGATGTCTGACGAAAAATAATTTCTGGCATAATGAGCGGTTTGGTTGGTAAGAGGAGCAGTAGATAGCAAGATCTTCTTGAAAAATAGAAGGCGTTGTAATAGGGTACTAGGTAGCTGAGGCTTAATGAACACAAAAGAGTGTGTTAGGATTTTACTAGTGTAGGGACACTGGGAGATGAAGGCTAATACTCATAGATGGTAGGGTTCAGCTAACTGCGAAAGAGTTTTCTGGGAAGTGCCATGTTGAAGATTTTTGCTGCCAAATCGACCTTTCTAAAATGTAACAGAGGTAGTATCCATTTTGTCCAAATTTTTCCCCGTATGATTAAGTTTAACGAGTCCAGACGGGTAAAATTGGTGAATTTTTCATATTTAGAGAGTCTGAAAAATATCATAAAAGACAAATTCGTGCCCCATCTAATTAGGTTTAACGAGTCTAGACGAGTAAACTCGGTGAATTTTTCATGTTTAGAGAGTCTGAAAAATGTCATAAAAGACAACTCCATTAGGGTACCTTTGTCATGTCTTGATAACCGGGCACGACAAAGGGAGAATAGTAAGCCCGAAACAGTTCATTTTCTGTGAGTTAGTCCATCGAAGCCGGAAAAGTGAGAAATCTATGTTTGATGGACGTCTACCTCATTTTTTTATGAGTACGACGAGATGGAGTAAACTCAGTAATCTTTGTGAAATTTTAACGAGTCCAACAAAGAAAAACTCGGTGCTGTCCGTGAAATTTTAACGAGTCACGCGAAGAAAACTTGATGCTTTTTTGCTTTAAAGAGCTTTTGAAAAAGAGGAAAAGAATGGCTCCTTACTCTCTGTCGTGGTAGTTTAGCGAGCCCGAAAAAGGAAACTGGGGGTTTATTTCAGTTTTATGAGCTAGAAAAAGGTCCCTAAAAAGAAATCTCAGTGCTTCTTCATATCAGTTTTAATGAGTCTGAAGAAGAGAACTCCAGGTTTTTTGGATTAACGAGAAAGAAAAAGACCATAAAAAGAATGCTTGAAATCGACTTCGTATAAGTTTAACGAGTCCGAAGAAGAGAACTCGAGGTTTTTCGGATTAACGATAAAGAAAAATACCATAAAAAGAATGCTCGATTAAAAGGGTCAAAACATGTGTATGTCTGCATATAAATCTTGATCACTCCTCAGAACATCAGTAACAAATCTCAATAGTTGCAACACATATGCAACAATAATTCATGACTTTTTTCCGACTAGCTAAGAGATTCATGGCCCAGAAATGGCTATAAGAAGGTTAGAAGACTTTCCTTTTCACTGTTTTGAGTGCTATGAAGGAGCTCGGGGGTGAAAAAGACTGAAAAATTTAGCTGACGATTGTAGTCAATCGGGGCAACGGTTTTCCTTGTCATGAGATCCAGGTAAGAGCTAGAACCTCCTGCTATCATTTAATTGTATTTGTGTGAAGTTTTGTTGGTTCCAAATGGGAAATTTGGCAGGCCCTAAAAAATATTAGCAGCTAACACAGGCCAGCAGTGCTGGAGCCATGTTAAGTGCACTTCCCATGAAAGAAGGGCATGTTAGCGTGCTTTTTTTTTCACTATAGCCAGCATTAGGTGCAACACATTTTTTAGGAACTAATTTATAAACGTTTTGAAGTGGTCCAGACAATTTCTAATCGGTTGAAAATGTTGCATTTGTAGGTGTTTAGCTGTTAATCATGAGTATCTGGAGAGAGAGATAACATGAACGGTAGGAAAGAGATATGATTACTGACGCTGCAAGCTTGATGGCTCTCCGCAGATGTGGTTTTCTAAAATATGCACATTTAGAACTGATGAGGGGTTAAGAGGACCTCCAAAGGTGGTTTATTCAGCAATGGGAAGAGCGTCACCATGTCTTTCGGATTGGGGGAAATGAGCTCTCAATTGAAAAAGACGATGTCTACTTTTTTATCATCCTATCATGTCATGGACCAAGGCCCAACTTGACAGGGTCCAGATCAGATCCGCGTTCCACTGTTGATCTCATTCTTGCTCATTTCATATGCAACACAGAGGCTATGAGAAACCGGGTACCTATTGCACGGGTATATTTGAGACCACTAGGTCTATATTATGGATGATTTTTTGCTTGGCAGGTGCCAAGAGTCACCATGTGGCCACCAAGGCCCAGATGCTATTAGCCTTGGATTGTATTCAGCCTCAAGTGTATGACTGGTTTGATGGAGTTGTCCATCGGGTCCGAGCAGAGCTCACAGAATGCAAGACCTGTACCCAGAGAGAGTTTGGGTATGATACATTGATCATTTCTTTCCTACTAGAGAGGGTACCATTGATGAGGCCTAGGATCATTACAGCACCATTGGCCCCACGTGAGCTGAGGTAGGCTCGATGGGCAACTTTGCTTCGGTGAACTGGAGAGGGTCCTGTCTGCCACTGTTTTGATGATGGATTTTTTGATTGGCTAAACTCCCAGATTATTATGATTAAGGATTATACCTATGTAGGGATGAACTTCACAGGCGATCCGGAGTTAGCGTTTCCCCCTGGCACCCAGTGGGTACTCGATGGTAAAAGGAAATGATCAATGTATTCAAGGAAGTACTTTTTTTTTGTCTTTTGAATGTTTATGCAATTTTTTTGTTGAAATAGGGTGAAAATTATGTTTTTACATGAAGCTTTGCTTGCTTGACACAGATATGGCACCTGTCCGCCCATTTGGGGCCCCTCACTATGCACAGCGAGGACTGCAGCTACCTAGGGCTAGCGCACCAGCTGAGGATGCGGAAGCTATCGAGGATGATGATGCCCAAATTTTACATGAACTCTCCAAAAACCTAGAGGGTTTGAGTATGGGTATACCACCCCTTCCTATTCGAGAGGTTCCAGTTTGTTTGCAGCGGCATACCGTAGGTGTGCCGGAGAGATACCTGGTGCCTTTGAGGAGGATAGCTAGAGTAGTTGTATGTTATCATGATCATCAGGCCTAGCTGGCGGAGCGGATGTTTAAGTGTCAGAGCGTGGCTTGGTATATCCAAATTTTTGTAAAACACCCAAGTTTTGGAAGACTTTTTGATGTAACTATTGTACTGGACACAACATATATATATATATATATATATATATATATATATATCTATATATATATATATATCTATACATACCTTTTTGTGATTTTGTGTTTTTTAATTTTTTATGTATTTTCAATGGGATAAAAATATATATACTCATGAGTAAATATTTTATAACAAATGTGAAAAATGCCAATCTAACACATATTTTTCCAAAGAATCGGCTAATGCATTAAATTCTCTAGGAACGTGCTTAAATGTGATTGTTTGAAATTGACGTTATAAAATTCACACCCTTAAAAAATAACGTAACAAGACTCGATGACGGACATAGTAATGATTTTTTAACTGCATAATGATGAGTTGGGAATCTAACCTAACCACTAAATTGGAGATGTCACGAGACGCCACCTCTTTGAGGAGTTGGATCATTGACATGTACTCGACAACATTATTAGTGGCACTACCTAGGAAGATTCCCCTAGAACCAAGAAGTTCTGAATCAGGAGTGTAGATAACCCAAGCAACTGAAGCAATGTGTCTAGTGTGACGACTAGCACCGTCTGCATATCCAACGTATGATAAGGAGGATGACAGCATCTGTGTGAAAGAAAAATATTGTAGATGATAAAAACACCTTAAAAACCAAAAAATATCGAGAGACATCAAAACAATAGGCAAAACTTATATACATAAAATTACAAAGCATATGCCTAGTGCGAAACTAGGCAACATACTTCTTTAGATAGAGCCCGTTGCGGGGCTCCGCGAGTGGAATTCCATTACAATCCTGAAGTTCGTAAGCCCCTTTTGAGAGGACTTTAGTGACGATGTACGGACCAATCCATAATGGTTGGAGCGTTCCTACCCCCAAGAGGTCATGTTTCCGATCATAGAGTAGAACAAGATCACCCTCTTGGAAAGAACGAGGATTGACAGATTTGTCGTATTGAGCTTTGACTCGGCGCTAGTGAGATTAGAGTGCTAGTGTAGCATCTCGACGATTTTCATCCAAATGATCTAGCAATATCAAGTGCTCTTCTATGGTGGTGGTGCCAGGCAGGAGTTCAACAGCGAGTTTGAGTGATGGAATCTCACACTCGATTGGAAGTACTGCCTCTAGGCTAAATGAATGTTGAAATGGCGTGAAGCCTGTGGAAATTTTGACTGACGTTCAGTATGCCCATAATGCGGAATACAACTTCCGATTCCATGTGGTTTTATGGTTTTTGACCAGTCGACGAATCATGGTTTTGAGGACGCCATTTACAGCTTCGACTTGACCATTAGCTTGAGGATAATAAGATGAAGATTGATCTTGATGAAAACCTAACATGGATGTTAATTTGGTCATCATATGATTCCAAAAGTGGGATCCATGATCTGTGACAATAGATAGGGGTACGCCGAACCGAAAAATTACCTGATTGAATAGGAAGAGAGCGGCAGTTTCGCCATCAGTCTTAAAAGTGGGAATGGCTTCCGCCCATTTCATAAAATAGTCGACCGCCACCACGATGTAGTTGTGTGAATTTTCCGAAGTGTGATTGCAGGTGACGAAGTCAATTCCCCATTTAGCGAAAGGACCAATGGAGATAACTGGCTAAAGGGGGGCAGGATGAGCACGCATTTTCTTTGTGAAAATTTGACATGGATGGCACTTCTGGACCGTTGCAATGCAGTCTTTAAACAAAGTGGGCCAATAGTAACCTACGTGCAGGATTTTTTGGACAGTAGCTATGCCCAAAAGATGACCACCGCATGCCCCTGTGTGGCAGTCATTCAAAACGTGTTCTGCTTCATTGAAAGTGAGACAACGTCGAAGAATAGTATCGATACCACGGCAATATAATGTATCATTTAGCACGAGGTAGTGCTTTGCCTGGTGGCGAATACGATGACGGTTGTTGGATGTGAGATTTGGGCAGAAGCGTTGGGTTTGTAGGTAGACCAAAATTTCTTCATACCATGGGTCCAAAGAATCGACCAAGTATACAGATTCATCAGGAAATGGATCATGAGATACTTCTCCGGGGTTGATTCTGGGAAGGTCTGATAATAATTCGGCGAAGACGAGGGATTTCTTTGCTTTGGCAGCTGTGAAGACCAAATCAAATTGTTGGAGGATTATTATCCATTTGGAATATTTTTCTCCAATAATTTTTCGAGACAGGATGTTTCGCATGGGGTTCTCCAAAGCAATAACCATAGTCTATCGCAGCAATATATAGTGTCGGAGTTGGGTGACGGCAAAAACTACCGCCAGAGAAAGTTTCTCCATATGTGAATAACATAGTTCAGGTTCGATTAGACCTTTGGAAAAATAGTATATCACATGTTCACTTTCGTCACTATGAACTTGAACCAGAACCATTCCAAGTGAGGATGGTGAGGCTGCCAGGTAGAGGAGAAAGTCATTTGAGTAGTCAGGGGCACTAAGGAGTGGGGTTGAAACAAGTGCATGTTTTAAAGCATCAAATGACCATTGAGCTTGGTCATCCCACAAGTATAGTGCTCCTTTCTTCAATAATCGCATAAATCCTTTCGTCATCTCGGCATAGTTAACGATGAATCTACGTAAAAAGTTTTCCTTCCCTTGCAAACGTTGGAGTTGAAGGATGGATTGTGGTGCCAGAAATTCAACAATCACCTTAACCTTATCGGGATCAACCCTAATCCTGTGCTTAGAGACAATGAAACCTAACAGACGCCCAAACTCGACCATAAATATGCACTTATGAGGATTCAGACGTATATTGTAGAATCTACACCTAGGAAAAATTTCTTTCAGATGAGCAAGGTGATCAGGTCGTTTCTTGGAATGGACCGGAAGGTCATCCAAGTAAGCCTGTAAAATATGTCGAATGTCATGTAAAGCATAGTCCATAGCCCGCTGAAAAGTTGCTCCAGCATTCTTCATACCGAATGGGAGTTTACGATACGCAAATGTGCCCCGAGGACGAATGAAGGCAATTTTATGCTGGTATTATTATTTTTATCCTTTAGGTCGATAGAGCCATTGAAAGTAGTGGATATCATTGCAACCGTATTTGGGATCTCTGGCGGTGGGAGAGGAAAACAACCCAGTAGGGAAGATGCCTTCAGAATACCGTTACCAATACTGACGTAAGAGTTAGAAAAGCCTCCTATTAGGGGTACAATGCTACTTGGTAACGTGGAATAATTAGGGGTGCAGAAGGATAACTGATCCAATGTGACTATTTTCCCATCCAATGGAAACAGGACGAGTCAGAAGACCGAAGAAACAATGGTGGTCATCACATAAGACCAACTACGACCGAGCAATAGATTATAGTCAAGATGGCGATCTACAACTTCAACATCCATGGTTACCATTTTCCCACTCAGAGTGATGGGAAAGCTAGCAAGGTATCCTTTTGGGAGGAACGTGTGGCCATCGAAATATTTGAGGGAATTCGATGGCGGTGTTAAGGTAGGAGAACCTAAATTGAGCCAGCAAGCTTGTGACATAACGGAGGTCGAAGCACCCTCATCAATGACAGTGCGATGGATTGGTCTCCCTTTCGACACAACCTGCACTTGGAATGCGAGTTGGTGCAAGAGGCGAGTCTGAGATTTTTCCATATCAAAGATAGCTAGCATGGAATCCTGGGGGTCTATTCCACCAATGGCCGAAATCAAGGCTTTCCTTTGTGCTGGAAAAGTTTGAAATACTTCGAGAAAAAACATAGTTGACGGTGCCTGCGCCAAATCTTCTACAATGTTGTAGTTTTGGGCTACACGTGCAGAGGTGTTATGAGTCATGCGTCGAAGTGTCCCTTTGGGGGGACAAATCATGGGGTCAGTAGTAGGTCGTTCGATATGTAAATCGTTAGGCAGTGGTGGATTTTAACTAGTACCAGGTTCTTGAGCGTCTATGGTAGGATTTCCATAAAGCTTGGCTCATGTTTGAAGTTCAACACTCTCAATGCCATAAATGGAAGATGATCCTTCACCGGAAGGCTGTGAACTTCCATTGCCCTATTGCTGGGTTTGTGGCGGGTTATCAACCATGTGTTGGTGTTGCTGCTGTTGATTAGGGAAAGGATTATGAAGAACGGTAGGTGTTCACCCACAATCCTTGTTTGCGATAAAATTGGTGCATTCCTGTAGCCGAGGACATTTTTATGTCAAGTGGTCCTCCGCACAGATCTTGCAAGGAAATTTCATGGGTTTATCCTTCCCTTTGTCATTTTTGGCAGCGTTTTTCTGATTAGGATTATTCTGATTTTCCAACTACTCTTCCGAAGAAGATGTGTTTTTCTTGTTCTTCTTATTTTTTCCACTAGGTTTTTGTGAATTTTTCACAAAATTTACCTGGAGGAGGATTTGGGTTACCAGGGGCATTGGGGAGTAAATCATATAGCGTGCCAGATTGTGAATATATTAAATCCAAATGTTGGGCACGACGAATGCAGTGATCTTCTGTAACTATACCTGAAAGGCCAATGTCTTTAGAGATGTGGGGTAAGAGAGACTTACAAAACCAATAAGCTAAGAGATGATCCAGGATTGGCACTTTGACTAGCCTCCTCCTACGTCTCCATTCATGAATGTGATCGGAGATGTGGGTGGAGGTGTCTTGGTGCAGCGAGGTTAACAGTTTCATTCTGGTTTCAAATCTGATTGGTAATTGGAAGTTCTTTATAAATTCCATCGCTAAAGCACCAAAAGTGTTTATGGCGGCACGTGGAAATTCAATATACCACTTGGCGGCATTTCCTGTAAGGGTGCGGGGAAACAGTCGAAGCTGGACACTATCATCCACCATGGAATTAGATATAGACCATAAATGAAAGGTGGTGATGTGTGCAGCTGGGTCTTCCCCTTGTTTCCCATCGAACTTTGGGATGTCAGAAGGAATCTTGTGCGATACTAGAGGCCAGAGCGGGTTGTGATTAATGGGGTCATTAGTCAGTTTATAGATTTCGGTAATGTCTAGAGCTGCAAAAAATGGAAATTGCAGGTTTTCCCCTGAATCTAACCAAGGAAGTATTGGTTGACTATGTGGACCATAGGTCCGCCCATCAATGTGTTACTAGTAGGATAAGTAGGAATTTGATAAAAATTTCCTATAGGTGGAGGGGTAGGGATATATGGTTGCTATCCATAGGGCATATTGTATTGCGGGGCAAACGGTTGGTTGCCCCTAGTGTAAAAGTTCCCTCCCATTCCAGATGGAGGTTGGGGTGGGTTAGTCCATATGGATGCAATAGAGCTTCCCAAAGGCATGCTAATACTTGCATAGTTTGGCAACGACATAGACCCTACAACGATATTTAAACCACTTCAGGTTATAGTGTTAACAATAGGTTGTCCGGTTTGTCCTAAAGATTGCAGGGGTAGTGAAATGTTCCCTGTTATCTGCGTGCTAGTGACATTGCCCCCTAGTATTGTGGCCAAGGGGTTTGAACTCAACAAAGGGTTCCAACCGAAAGGGTTGCTAAAAGGAACCGAAGTAGTCCCACTCGTGGGAGGAGCAACCATAGGTCCCAACGTGGTCATGGTAGGAGTAGATCCCGAAGGGCTCGGCGAGTTACTTATAGTTGTGATGACCGTAGGGTTGGGACTAGGTATATGTTAACTACTGGGGTTACCAAGTGATGGCATATAACTGACAACTAGTGGGGAGGATGTTGGTATTAACCCTGTGGATGCTGGTTGTGAAATGGATGTTTGTGCGGCCGAAGGCATGTCTTGGCGTGGTGGAATCTGAACTATCACAGGCCCCGAAGGATCAGTGAGTGGAGGATTGTAATGAGGTATGAAACCTTCCGTGAAAGGCTCCTCCGAAAATTCCGTATGATATGAGGCTATGTGAAAATCAGGGTTTGTCAATGGAGACTACTCTTCCAGAGAAGGAATAGGTTCACTAAGGTTCAGTTCTTCCTCAAGAGTCAGAGGAGGTAGACCTTGTTGTCGTCGAGACAGATGGCGTGGGTTGGATGATGCCACGGTGACCTATTTATTTTTAACAAATTTTAATAAATTGTGATGTATTATAAAGTCTCAATGATAGTAACCACACACCTAAAAAAGAAAAAAGAAAAAAGGACTCTCTAAAATCAATCAGCAAGCAGCTAGAATAGGGTGCCCTGTCTGAGTACTACCGTTTGTTGGTGATGAAATCTAGTGTCACAATAGTATACAAAGAGGGTTGGTCAAAAGTACAGTTACGACCACTCTAGAGCTTCGCCCAAACCTCAGACGATAGGTTTAAGCACTCTCATGAAGACGAGTACCCTCCTAAAGACCGAAGACAGAGTGGGTCCATCTATTTCAGGTACCAGGACAGTCCGTCCCAGTCACCTTGTGTAAGTCCCTAAAAGGTATGGCCACTAAAGATACCTCAAATCACAGACATCATCAGGGGGGTCCACGGTCAAGGACAACATGTTATATGGGCAGAATACCTAGATCCCCGATCTAGTTTCGACATCCCCAAAGGGAATCCCAGTATATAGCATACCCACTGGATGCAGTCGAAGGCGGGCTACCTTATTGCGCACCCAATTTTTGTATCGCATTGAGCTCCGGTAAAGGAACGGTCCTGATAATATGAGTGTAGTAGGATTTCGCTCGTTAATGACTCTAGTTTCAAGTTTTGAGATCTTGGGTGATTTTCTCAATTTCCCTAACCCAAGATCCTAGCCTGAACTACTGTTGGTGTGAGCTCAAAATGAGTAATGTGATTGATTTTATTATCGCTTAATTATTAGTGTACTTGATTATTAGTCTTGTGGAGGGGGAGTGGACGTATGAAATGTAATGAGACTCTGACTCAAGAAACCATGCAAAAATATGCTCTAAATATTCAATTTGATGAAGAGTATTTCTACAAGGAGAGGTTTATTTTCAACATCCATGCACTAACATTCAAATATCACAGTTCAACTTTAAATATTCAAACTTATATCTACCTCATCTTAACATTCTTTTAACTAAATTTTTCAGAATTAATTCAGCTAGATGCAGAAAAACTAAAAAAAAAATTCTTCTCTAAAAAGTAAATTCTTTTGACACTAAATTTTCAAACAAGAGCAAACAAACAGAAATGCCAGCTTAGTAAACAAGCATAGGGATTTAGTCAAGGAGGGATACTGATGGCCAAAAAACTCTGCAACCAAAACACAATCACGGGGGTGAACAACAAATTTTGGTTGAGTAATGCATTGTCTCTGAGTAAAGACATCGTTAATCTAGAGACTAACACACTTTATTTAAGCAGAGCCCACGTTATAACGCACTGGAACACCAACAGAGGTAGCGTTAGCAAGAGTAAAGTTCTTCAGATGGTCAAACAGAAAAAGGATTGAACTCTGTGAGCTTTTGAAATGTCTACTGGGCATAAAAATTGGTCTGAAGGGTCTGTGAACATAGGAAAGAAGAAAGGGGGAAAGAGATAGTCTAGAAACTATGGGGATTTCCCCAGTGGAGTCACAAATTCTGCTATAGGGTAAAATTCTCGGGTTGTTGGTTTTCTAATATCCCTCTCAGGGCTTTCCGGTGCCTGAGGTAGACAATAAGATTAGTTGTATAGTTCACAAAGAAAGCATATATATGTTCATATCAACTTAAATAACTTGATGGAATAAGATATAAGATTACCTCTTTAATGATCTTGAAGTCTTATGGAGAGCGCTGGGCATCAAAGCAGGGATCCTTCTTCACTAGCTCCAAATCTCGAACCTACAATCAATCAAAGCACCTGTGTAATCTCTACCATAACATACATTTCCTGTCAATTAAGTTAATATATGATAAACATTTAAACAATGCACATCTAAGCCATTCATCTCATGCTATGTAAATAATCAAATAACAATGACAATATGAACGCATAGAATGGACAAAAAAGATACAGTTCTATTAATTTGTGAAAAAGGAGGATTACAACCGTCGGTTGCACCAAGCCCTCGTCAGCCTTCCAATCTCTGTATCTCTCAATGTGGTGATGTCTTGGTCAACAAGTTCTCAATGAACCTCTTTGACTCTTGACCTTCATACTACAACAATAATTCTCTACTTCACAAGTATTTGAAACTTTGACAATCCTTTAACCTTGAACCAAGAGCCTTCAGCTCCATTTTATAGGAGATGGAGAGAGAAATCATTGCCCTTCTCTTTCCACCAGTTTTGAATAGAAAAAACCAAGATGTTTCCTCAGCTTCCATGCTTTTTCCTTCTTTGAGAGTTTATTTGTTTTTGGCAAGGCCCAATAGGAGATTAGTGCTTTGCATTTTCCTTTTTTTACTGACTCTCTTATGAGAAAAAGCTATAAATTCAAATCATTCTCCATGGGTTTTTCCCGTTCCAAACTCAAAACACGGGGAACGTTACCCTCTAGTGTAAACAGAGTGTTTCCCTAGCCACTAATGTGGCCTATTCATTTATCAGGTTCGTTATAACGCTCTTGTGCTGTTATAGTGGTGTGTTACCTTGGAAAAAGTAGGTTTAGTTTAGGTCTTTGTATTCCTTCCATATTTATATTCTCCTCCGAGCTGATGAGGAGGTATTTTGACCTGTAAAAATTATTCCAGACTTCTTACTGCTATTTTTAACATTGATTCAGCAAGTCAATTTTGAATTATACTATTGTAATCTCTCTCTTTGTTGAACATGTGATATAAAAATAAAAGGCATTGATCAAATGGTTTTCCCATCTTGTGGGTTTTCCCTGGCAATAGCCAATCTTTGGTGTTCTCTTGTCCTGCCTTGTCTTCTACATCTAATTTGTATGTTCTTTCATCAGTTACTATCAATGTGACAACAGTCTTGTGATTGCTAATGCAAATTTAATGGAATGGAATATGGGCTTATATGTAACATTTAAGTAATCTTCCTAATAAAATAACATGTTAATTAAATTAACATGGTATCAGATTTAGGTTGAGGACAAGCCAAGGAAAGAGAAGGAGCAGTCACTAGATGTTTGATGACAATTCTCTATGACCTTCTTGCAAGGCACTCTTGTAGATTCGTATTGAAAAAGTATAAATTGCAGATCCTAGCCAAAATAGAGGATCACTAAAGATCAAGGACCGAGCTCCCTATCAAAATTATAGGCATCAGATGAATTATATATATAGCCTCAAGCTCATGTCTACATCCAAGAAGTTATGGTACATTATTTTACTTAATTTAAGGTCAAAATTTTTAAATTTCTTTGAGTTGAATTTGTTTTTGGAGATGGTATCTCACTCGAAATTTATTTTGCGGGTTCATGTGAGAGACATGTCTGAAATTATATATGAGCCATGGAGTTTCTATCAATTTTTTCAATGAGATTAATCTTCTCCATGCACATCTCTATAACATGATGTTTGGTTGCTTTCAGCTAGCCTGATCCAAAATAATCTCAGTAGATTGTTGTTGGCATGTCTTTGACCTTGTATTAGGGCTGAAGTGTTACACAATAGCTCTGTAAGGAAAAACAAGGTGAATCCAATTCCCATTGCTTAAATTCTCTTCATCCACGTTTCAGAAGGACAACAATATTGTCATGAAGATATATTTTTGTAAAATATCAGGCTTACAAGTAGCTTATCACACTCATTTTGTGAAGTTAAATATTTGTATCTGTAACCAGATCTGAGGAAAACTTAATTGAGGATTTTATTAAGTATTTTCTTTAAAGCCTTAATTGAAGTATGGCCTGAAATAATGACACACCTAGTTCCTGATAACCTGTAGCTATTTTTCTGAAGAGGTCTTATGTTCATAAAGTAAATATTAAGGCATACATATCATGGATAGAATCATATTTGAAGCATAAAATATAATTTTACATAATGTTTCTAAAAAAATTTATTATAATCCTCACTATTGTAATAACTGAAATCCTAAGTGGGATTGAGCTGATCTATTTGGATGACCTCTAAATCTTGTTGAAGTAATATCAACCATTATAACCAACACAGTCCTCAGGAACTTTCTAGCAGTCTGAGAAATTTATTTCTTGCAGAGTTAAAGGAGAGATTATGTTGTGGCTGAATGTGTTTTGACAACAAATTATCTGGAGCTGTAATTTGTGAAGGGGTACTGTAACTTCAAGAAAGAGTTCAAGAATATTCTCTAATCAGAATAATCATGTTTTCCTCTGTATGAATGAAAGAGATATGATAGAGATATTGTAGTGCTACAATAACCTTGACCCTGCTGCATACTATCCTTGATAACCTTCAAGTAAAAATGGTAATAACTCAAATCAAATGCAGATGTTACAGTGGACCTAGCACAATTTCATCCAAGACCCTATCATAAACAAAGAGAATTATATGTATAAAACAAAAAATCATTACCTACTCTCAACCTTGGATAGTAGTGATCACATTGGAAAGATGTAAAGCTTCAGACATCAAGCAGTGGGATCGCTTGATATTTTGTAATCAAGGCTATTGCAGCCTCACTAGAAGAAGAAGTCATAAAAATGTTCAAACTTGTGGACATCTGAAGATTATTTTAAGATCAGACCTCCTTACGAAAAAAATTACTTCTCCCACTCGCCATACATTATATGGAAGAAAACCTATAAAATTTGGTATGGATCCTTCATTTGGTTGAGAAATAATTTAATACTGTATCATCAATCCTAGCTAGAACAAGTGTTCATAGTTTTCATCTCCATCAACCAATGGTAGTATAAGCTCCTTAAGGGAAGAAGTTAGTTTTTCATAAATAGTTAAAAGTACATTGTCTATTTTCAAAATTCTTCTACATCAATAAATCCGGTACATCAACAATCATACATACTCTAATATATAGAAGAATTTATGTTCTCAATTTTAAAATATGCGGAACAAAATCAACTTGAGATATCTTGATTCGATATGCATTGTTTGGGTTCTCTTTTTTCTATCTAGAATATGGAAAAAAATGTTGAAAATTTATAAGGAATAGTTCAGATCATTTCAAGGTAAATTTTAGAACACGTATCCAGGAATATTCATATAGTCAGAAGTACCTATGATTTCAGAGGTACTATTGATGCAGGCATGACATTTTTTTTTAGTCTTGTCGACTAAAACATACACCGTTATTCAAAATTTTTGTTGATCAAACACAACATGCAAGAGATATTACCTGTGCATACATATTACTGGGATTTTGTAATTAAAAGTTTGTGGATATAGTTACATGATAAATATGAGGAAAAATTGATAAAGGTTGAATGTCTAACTTCAGAGGGAGCTATAGAATCCCTGGAAAAATGGATGACTTTGGCTAATGCACCAAATGAATAATTACATGAAATATAACAAGTTTCTAAGAAGCTCGATGAATATTTTTTGGGCAGGGACACTTTCCCAATATTGAGGAAATCCATAGTCAAATATACAAGCATTGATTAGATAATGATCCTCCCACAATTTTCAAAACCTTGATTTTATGCAATCCTTAAAATATTAGCATATTCCCTTCAAATGAAATTGTTAAGAACAAGAAATAGGAAAATTAAGGCAGATTCATTGGCTCATGGTGTTTGATAGAAACCTCTCATCCCCAACTTCTCATATATGTTCCAGATTCCCTGTGCCTAACTGCAGTAAGTTTATGCAAAGGGAAGGTAGGCAACATGAAGGTAGTTATCTTTTCTCCTCATTTCTGATAGTGAACTCTAATCCCTGAACCGTCATGTCCATTCTAGAAGAGAGCTCCAGCCCCCCATGTTAATCAAGGTTGTCATTGATGTCAATATGGCATTGGTTGTGATGGAAAATTCTTGTGATGTGTGATGATGTCCTTACTCTTGATGATGAATAATTGTTGAAGACCATGTGATTACACACTTGATAATGACATAAATGATGACACACTTTATGATATGAAAGATGGCTGGATACCACTCTTGAAGTCGTAATAAAATTACCCTAACCCTCATTCTAGTCCCATTGACCTTATACATAAAAAAATCCAATAACCTCAAGGTCTGCACTACAAAAACTCCAAACATTCATAAATAAAATTATTTTTTGACATCTTGAAGGCATTATTTTACAGCGGCTCCTTGAATATCTTGTATAGGACTCTTTCCTCTTCCTAATGAGCCCTCACTTGCCTCCTAACTCCCAATAATCTAAGAGAAATTGAATTTTTAAGTTGACATATCATATATTTTTCTCCCCAGCTGACCCATACTCAGTCTCTAAGGTCAAACTCCACCAGAAAGATGTGTTCCTTAATCTTGACATCAAAATCATATAAAAAGGAGGCTCAGATTGATCATTTGATTAAGAATTTTCATTGAATACCATAGGAAGAGGCAGAGGTAGACACAAATCCGAGAATGACATAGACATTTCTATTTGGGCTAATTTTTGGGTTATCTTGGAGATACCTATGGACAGCTGTATAAACCATCACTTGTGGTGAACAGAACTATGGACAAATTCCTATGTTTGACTTGTACAAAGCTCAGATTGCTAGACTATACTTTAGATAAGTGAACATATACCTCGATCTGTGGTTTATTGTTTGGGGTAAATTCTAGAGATTAGAAAAACTCAACCTAGATTGAGACTCAGACCTATGGTCATATGCCTCTGATCTGTATCTTGAGCTGTAGAAATATTAGACACTTGGACACGTTCCTTTATTGCAGCACCACAAACCTGCAGTTCTGAAATTTTGGACATGTAACATCCCTGTAGTTTTGGGTCTCTATAAACCACTACATGAACATACCTTGGCTTATTGAAACACCTTGTGGATCTAAATAAGAACCAATGATCAACCAGCACAATCTCAACCTCAGAATAGTCCTCTCTCACAGACTCAGATCTATGATAAATTGAACTCAAATTTTTTAAACATTCTTGGAGATTTGTACTATGGAACCTTGGACTTAACCTCTCATGAAGTAACTCGGACCTATGGCTAGTGGAGCCCAGACCTACAACAACAAATTATTAACACAAGAACAATGGTATATTTTTAGGTACAGTCCTGTGGAAGTAAACCAATTTTGGAGTATAGTTAAGGATATCACTGTTTCAGGAATTCATTCAAGCTTGGACTACAAGAGGCATATACATTTTGGGTAGTATACACATGTGAGAAGGTTGATTTAGCTCAATCCAATTGTGGATTTTCACCAATAAGAAACTTTGTCCAGTAAAAGAATACAGTTCAGAAGGATAGCCAACAATGAGCTTGGAACTGTGGACATACCCCTATGAATAGTCACTTGGACAGTGTCTATAGAAAAAAATTACCTATACAAGTGACTTATACTTGTGTGAAGGATCACTGCTTGTAGGATGATTGAAGCTTGGGTATGAATTTTATTGACTTGTGAAAAGAACAGTCACCTAGATACCTTGAACCTATGATGTGTGAATGAGAAGCTCTTAAATAATGTTTTGGATATATTGACAAGACTTAATATTGCATTTGAAGGAGTATTTGAAGCAAATCCGACGAAGTTTGGACAACTTGTTTTGAAGGTCATATTTGAAACAACTTATTGAAGAACTCTGTGAAGTAGCATATTGAATATTTTTGGATATCATTGGAGACCATGATGCATTAAAGCCATCATGAGGTGATCTTAGAGATCTTTGGTTTGGTACAATGAAGAGAAGTGATGACACCTTCATGTGAAGAACAAGGTTGTCATTGATGATGTGACGTGGAGACTAAGTGTGACAGGGCTTGTTGAAGAAGACTTTGGGAGCCGTGAAGAATAACCAAACATATTTTGACGAAGTGAAGTAGAGGTTGGAGCCTCATAGAGAGAAGTTGGTGCCTTGGAAGATAAGGTTGGAGCCCTAGAGCATTGGAGTCCTTAAGAAAACAGGTCGGAGCTTGTATCTGAGATAGGGTTGGAGCCCTAGAAGTTGGTGGCTCAAATTGACAAGGTTGCAGCCTTTGAAAGACCAAGTTGGTGCTTGGCACAATATAGGTTGGAGCTTGGAATATTGGAGTCTTCATCTACGGTTGGAGCCCTATATCATTATTGTACTTTACTTATTTTAAAGAAGAAATTAATAAAAGTATCTATTCCATCATTATTCATTTTGTGTTCTAAATATAAGTGATCTAACTAGTAAGATTAAACATTGAAAAGAAATACTGATTCACCCCCCCACTCTCAGTATTTGCAATACCCCATCCCATAAATGTGTTTATGAAGTGATCCCTCTACGATTAGATTCCAGAAATATAATCAGATTTTATGCAAGACACTGATCACCCAGCAAGCAAAAAATAGTGCTCCTAAAAAGAGAACATTAAAATCTAGCTAAAAGATGGCATGAATTTCGAATTTTATATTTTGATTCTCTAAGAGGTATTCTTAAAAATCCTGGCCATCAATCTATTTGAACTTGTGAAGGATAGATACCCCTATCTCACTCTCTCCTCTTCCAACAGGACTGTCATTTCTAGTTACACATAAAGCTATTTTTCCAAGGGCACTTCACTTCTATAGATAAGTGGAATTTCTAAAGAAAGCCTCCTTCCTTTTAAGTACTCTTTGGATGCCCCCGGGTCATCTCCTTCATATAAAAGATATATCAATAAGGCTTTTAGAGATGAAAAATATCAGACAAACACTCAAAGCACTTGGGCCTCCCCACCTTTAGATGTTAGGCCTCAAGATGACCTTTCATTGTGAGCAGTTCGTATACTTGTAGGATGGCCTCACTATTTGTCCTAACTACATTCAATGCAATTAGGTGCAGGCCTCAAAATCCCCCTTAGCCAATTACAGGTTTGCTCCGAAAATCTATGGATCATTAACAACCCATTGCATCCCACAGTTTAAGATGATTTTCTAGTTGTACCATCTCCAAATATCAATTCTAAAGAATACTTTGTTTCAAATTCCACATATACTACGAGACTCAAGAGAGGTTCCGCTATTTCCAGGACACAATGGATTTTCCTTACAATTTTCTTTCACTACCCCAACAAATATGCATTGCATTTCACATCCATAAGGAGAAAACCCAAAGAAAAAAACTTAGCATGAACTTTCCAAACCAAGAATAACCAATCTCATCATTTCTTTATTTTAGTATTAGATGCTTTTAGCTATAAGAGGAAACTGGACTATCCACTTCTTATGTCCATTGACTACAAATTTAGTGAAGCAAAAAACTTCCTCCCACATAAAAAATAGGCACCCTTCACCTCAACACTAAGTTTTTTCCATGTGAAATACTACCATCAGGTTTATTTCAGCAGACCGGACTTCTATCCAGAGGTTCTTTCCAAAGATTATAAATCAAATCCTTTCAACCAAGTGCTCTATGATACTTCTAGGTAGGCCCCGATTTAGGTTACCTCTCCACACTCTTCATACTTCTTATTCTCTTCAAGTCATGAACAACAGTGAATCAGAAGACAAGGAGGGTTTCTCAGCAAGGTTCTTTAATCACAATCTTCAACCATGTGTGCCATACAAATTTTCCATCGGCATGGTCTAATCATTTGTAACAGCCTTAAAGGTATTTTATGGTGTTATTTTAGATGAAAAATTTGGCTTTATTTACAGTACACAAATTCATGATGTTGTCAGAATAGAACAGCAAGAGTTGCATACAATCAAGGTCCAGAAATTCCAGCAGTTCGATGAAAATTGATCTGCTTAAAGCTTATGTAAAGTGAACTAATGATATCTAAAGTGGTTTCTTCTACAAATAAATATGAATTTTCAAACTGTTAAGTGGATGATGGGATGTTTGAAATCAACATAATTTGGTGTGCTCATCAACAATTCTACTTTAGGGTTTTTCTAATGAATTTATAGACCCGGGGTCCATTTCATTTCGAAAATAATTGCTAATATATTTAAGGGTGTTTTTCTGGTGTTATTTCATATTAACAATTTTTCCTTCTTGACTCTTTACAGTACACAAATTCATGATGCTATTGAAATAGCATAGGAAGGATTGCATACAATCAAGGTTCTAAAAATTCCGATAGTTTTGATGAAAATTGATCTAGCTAAAGCTTATGATAAAGTGAATTGGATATATATAAAATTGTTGCTTCTACAAATAAGTTTTAATTTGAAGAGTGTTAAGTGGATCATGGGACATTTGAAATTAACATATTTTGTTGTATTCATAAATAGTTCTCCTTTCAGGTTTTTCTGATGTATCAAGGGGCCTTAGTCAAGGGTGTCCTTTTTCTCCCTCCCTATTTATATTAGTAGCATAAGGATTTAAGTATGTTAATAAAATATGTAAGGGAAAAAATGGAAATGAAAGGAAGAATATCTCAGAAGTTGTGGTTATATCCCACTTGTTCTTCATAGATCAGAATATTTGTGCAAGGTTCTTGACATACATTTTAAAGCTATAGGATGGATTCTAATGATGCTTTTAAATGAGATATAGGAAAAGGTAAGATATGAGGGCTATGAAATTTTTCGTAAAAACTATTATGAGTATCAAGGTGTGAAATATTTGGGCCCTAGAAATATTTGGTAAGGCCCTAAATATTTCTAAGTATGTTGATTGGCATTAGTTGTATAACAGAATAAGAGCTAGAAATTTGGTCTGGTGTAATATACTATTGTCTGAAGATGGAATAATAATTATAGTAATGGATATTTTATTGAGTATTCTTGTCTAACGGATGATAGTAGCACATATTAATAAAGGAATTTTAGACAAAATCAAGAAAAAAAATGTTTCAGCTTCTTATGGAAAAGGAAAAAGTAAAAATAAAAAATAAGGAATTCCTTTGGTCAAATTGACAACAATGATAAATGTAAAGGAAGCTGGAGGTTGGGGTTTACAAAATATTAATTCTTTCAATGTAACCCTACCCATAAAAAGGTTATGGAGGTTAGAATCTATAATGAAGGTCTCTGATGAAATTTTTTGAAGATACAAGTATTTGAAAGGTCAGTGCATGGAAGAATGGTTCAGAAGTGAAAGAAAAGGAATGGACTCATTATGTTAACTTGATAAACCATAGTTCCATTAATCTAAAAGATTAGAAGGTTTCAATCAAATGGTCGAAGAACAAGGGCTCACGAGAATACACAGCTAAGCTTGGTTACTCATCAAAGCAAAGAATATACATCAATATTTGAAGTTTGAAATCAAAATATATGTCATACTGCCTTAGAGGCTCAAAACATATTTACTGTTTTTTTGCATACTTTGGTCACATGTTTGGCTATGGTAGATGCCTTGGCCAATAAATTTGGGTCCCTCCCTTGTGAATTTGGATGCCTCTCATGCACTATTTGGGATATGGTTAGTTGAGGAACCTCACTCGGGTCTTAAACATCTTTAAGTTTTAACCCATTGGAGCATGCTCTTTGAGGTACATACTTGATCATATTTCCTCATGACTTAAGTGGTTTCAACATGATTTGTAAAATGAAACCTTTTTTAAACCTACCATGCCAAATTCTAGATGTTTTATCATTCCTATTACAAAGGAAGGATTTTTGAGAAAAATATGTTTTCCTCAAATACCTACAATAAATTTTCTGGAAGAATGTCCATGCAACAATTAGTTACACCCCTCAAGCATTCCATTATATATTTATGTTGGGAAAATTCCTCATTTTTAAGGGTCTCAAATCAAATCCTCTCATACATCAAAAATCTATAAATTACTACATCTCTCCCTTCCACCTTCCATTCATGTGGGATTGTTGGGATATGTTATCCCTATCAACCCTCCAATTGTTTGGAGGTCCTCTCCATTTGGCTTAGATCATCCTTTGTTGCATTGATTTGTCAAACAGCCCCATAGTCTCATTTGAGTTATAATTAGATGTACATGTTTGCTTGTTTCCTTTCTTTCAACTATTTGGAGATAATTGTTTTGGGTTTGCTTTCCCAAGCAAAAGGCAACCTCACAAGTATGTAGAGTAGGTTCCTAACCTTCTTTATTGCTTGTTGATTTTTTTTTCCTTTTGACTAGGTAGATTAGATTAGAATGGTATTATATATATTATGAAAACTTACTTAAGATCTTCTGCCCAGTTCTAAGGCTAACAAACCCTGGGTCCCCTCCCAGGCTGCTTGTATATCAAAGGAAATTTTGAAAAGGACTTAAACACTTACAGCTGGAATCTGAGAATATTGACCTCATAAAAAACCATGCAAAGGAAGAATAGGTATCAAGAAAAATTATTCAAAACTATAAGGAAGAAGAGGTATCAAGAAAAATGATTCAAAATGATCAGGAAGAAGACATTTTCTAGAGAATGAAAGGAAGGATAGATTGGTTCAATGTTGGTAATAGCAATACAAAGTTCTTTCACACAATGTCAAACATAATTACAAGATTAGAATAACAAAAATATTGAATGAAGATGACATTTTCAGTGAAGATCGAAACTCAATAAGCCATAAGGAGTGTAGTTGATTAAATATTTGTGTGAGGAAAAGCATGTAAATAGGTTATATTCCTTTTAGTTTTTTACCTGTGTAGTTGGAATTGTATTTGTTTTTCATATTATCAGTAACATGTGCTTGTAGCTTAACATACTCTATTTTTGTTATTTTTATTGATGTTTTCAGTTTTAACTATCTGTTGTAGCCTCTACAACACCCTCCAAAAAACCCCCACTTTAGAATTTTTGGATCCCCTTGAGCACAAAGAAAAGTTAAGTTAGGAGCCGGGAGGGTTAAGTCGCTAAGTCGAAAATCTCTGAATTTGTGGAAAACCATGACCCCGTGACCTTGCGACCCCGTGACCTGAGGTCACAAGGTCGCAACGTCGCGAGGTCACATCCCTCTCAGATCACCGCGCCATGCGACCCTATGACCTCATTAATGGCCCGCACGTGAGACCTTTTTATATATAGGAGGTCGCTAGGTCACATTTTGCATATGCAGCGGATAGAAAAAAATGCCTCTGATAGGTCGACTAGAGCGTGATTTTCCTGGGTAAGTTGCCATTTTCCTCCTACTGTTTCATTTTTTGGTTATTCTTTCCTAATCTCTATATTCCTCAGCCTTTAAATTTCCCCTTGCCTTGGCCATTGTTTTCATTTGTCAATTAGGGTTTTCCTTTTGAGTCTAACATTCACCCTGCTTGCCAAAACTTATCACAGTTCCTCATCTAGCCTCTCATGGCCTTTATCCTTCTCCAAAATCTATCCTCTTGCTCTGTCTGGACCCATTTAGTCCTGTGGTTTTCAAGTTAAAGAGAAAATAACTTCACGTGGCGTGCGCCAAAACCCCGGCAAGCCCTAGCGCGACTTGCGACCCTGCGACCCCGCGACCTAGTAGCTAAGTCGCCAAGTCGCAAATTGCTCTTCCATTTGTTTTTTCACAGCTTCACAACTTAGCGACCTTGCGACTCAGTCACAGGTTGCAGAGTTTCTCTCCTTCCGATTTTCTAGCATTTGCAACTTAGCGACCCGCGACCTGGTCGCAAGGTCGCAAGGTTGCACTTCCGCCAATTTATCACAACTTGTGACCCTGCGACTCTGCGACCTAGTTGTAAGGTCGCAAGGTCGCACTTTTGCCAATTTCTCAAAAATTGCGACCCAACGACTCCGCGACCTAGTCGCAAGGTCGCAAGGTTGCACTTCTGTCAATTTTTCACAATTTTTGATCCAGCGACCCAGCGACCTAGTCGCAAAGTTGCAAAAGCTTCAAAATAGCAACATCGCGACCTTGCGACCCTGCGACCCAATAGGCCACTTATTTAGCTCTACTTGTGTCCCCAGTTGAAATAATTAATAAGTTGTACTTAGTTTTGTATCATCATGGCATCTTTCTTATCCTGGGATTCTTTCATGAATATTACAGGTGAATTCGAAGCAGACTTAGAGTGTATACCTGTCCCCTCAAATTCAAGCGACATGGGACCTCCGGTATCTTGGAAAAAAGACAAGAGCCTAGAAGTAGAGGATGTAGAGATGGACATGCCAATGTCCCCACCCCCGATCTACAGAGATACCCTATGCACATTTGCTAAAGGGGACAACATGCATTGGTACCAAGTGTACCAAGAGTTCACTAGACAGGAATTCCCAGAGGACCTCCCTGATCAGGAAATATACATACAGGTCAAAAGGTCTAAGCTACATATTTCAGGTGCCCATCTGGCTATATTCCCATGCCTGGAGATGATAGATTGGATTATACATAAAACTGACCCCAAGAAGTTCGTAATCAGGGACAGCGAAGGCAAGGCTTTCGCGACGCTCAAAGGCTCAGACGCTCATGTTTACTACTCTTTACCTGAGTGAGAGGAGGACTTTAGAGAAGATTGGGCCATCGCCCATGCAGTCCCTATAGTGGATACTCTAAAGAAGTGGTGGGAGGAGCCTTATAAATTTAAGGTAAAAAAGGATCAGGAATATCCAGTGGCGGGCCTTAGGAATGTATATAAATTGGTGGCTACCATGCTTTGCAGATTGTACGGGCACCCCGATGCCACCACCTTCTAGTGCCAATTCTGTTGACGGGAAAATTTGTCCGGCCGTCAGCAGGGGATCTCCCCGGTTAAGAGTCCCAATTAGACTCTAAACCATTTGGAATAGGGATCCCGTCTGGGGTGTGGCTCTAGAAGGAGGGCTTGAATGGCATCCTCCCAGCACACAAGCAACATTTTGTCACAAACTTCCCATGGGGAGGTCATAAACGAGGATGCCACCCCTCCCTCTTTGGAAGATGTTCAAGGGGAGGAGGCTCCATATTATGAAATCACTAGAGAGCAGTTGAGAGCCTTGCCCCCAGCTGCCCGCAATCTCATCAGGGATTTGCGATATGCCCCAATCATGAATTTCTTGACCCATACTAGGACCCCTGCTGAAAACCTCACTCGTAATGGTGCTCTGGTGAGTTCCATACCTTATTTGGTAAATATGATGGTTGAAGACCTTGCCACCGCTGTCCAGAATAACGAACTGATTCCTGAGCTCCAAGGGGGTGAAGAGGAAGAATCTGGCATGACTGAACCACCCCCCGACCCTCAGCCTAACCAAACCCAACATAACAACAACCAAGGATGCCCCCCACCTGGGGGAGGCAATGGAAATAGAGGCTGAGGAAGTGAAGGCGAGGGAAATAGAGCCCGCAGGAATGAAGGCAAAGGAAATAGAGCTCGCAGAAATGAAGGTGAGGGAAAAAGAGGCCGTGGGAATGGAGGTAGAGGAGATAAAGGTCATGGCCAAGGACACCATGCTGCCCACCACCGTCAAAACCCAAATATGCCACCTGTCTACAATTTGGGATATCTCAGAAATGTGGAAAATCGTGAGGGTTATCAAGATGAACACTCACGCCATGGGGGAGAAGCATCTGCGTCAGGCACGGGGAGTGAATCTAAATATGAAATCAGGCACCACGAGCATGCCAGGAGGGCGCAACCACTTGCCTGGATGGCCCAGTATCCATTAAATCTTTTGGGCCCCCCCCATGACATGCCTAGGCATCCTGAGAAGCATCTCCCCAAGTTTGACCCCGAGAAAGGCACGTTGGCCAAGGATCATATAAGTAGCTTCTATCTTTCTCTAAAAATTATGAGAGTTCAAACAGATGACGTTTCTTGTCACCTATTTCCACACACCCTTGAAAGCAAAGTGGCCACCTGGTACCGCTCCCTCCAAAGTGCCTCCATTACATCATGGGACCAGTTCCATCGCGTGTTCTTGCAGAAATTTTCGGAGGAAAAAACCCCTTCCATGGTCCTCACAAAGTTAAGCACCATTAAATGGCATAAGAAAGAGAAGGTTAGAGACTTCAATAAGCGCTTTGCTACCATACTGCAAAATTTTCCCCCCAACCTGGCATTGGATGACTCTATCACCATAGACTACTATACAAAAGCTCTCCCTAGGGATATTGTCGTCTTCGTGAAATGCGAAGCCCGGGCCACCCTTGTGGAAAATTACGCGTTCGCCCTCGCTGTAGAAAAAGACATGCTTTCTATAGGAGCAATCGATCACGAAGGGAGAGATGACCACAAAACAATCATGAAGAAAGGTCAGTCCTCCATGCCCAAAACCGTGGATAAGGATAAGGATGCGTTTGACCTCGAGAGTATATCAAAGACCCTCAAGCTAGTGACAAATGAAGTCTCTTCCCTGAAGAGAAAGGGTATAGAATCTACGACTAGCGCTAAGGCATTCAAGCCCTATTTGAGAAAGAGTAACCCCAGCACCAGCCGACCTCCATCTAACCCAAACACTGTTCTCAACGTGGAAGAAATAGGAAAAGATAACTTCTGTTCTTTCCACCAGGCTACCCACTCTGAAAAAACATGTCCAAAATGGATTGGCAGCATGACTACAGTAGTAAATCAGCTTCCGGATGATCAAACCCTAGGGGATGTGGGGGAGGATGATTTTTTTTACCATGATGAAGATTTTCCCCCTGATGAAGAACCGAGGTCCTCTGTTCTTGCGTTTGACATAATCCGCGGGGAAAACAATCTTACCATCACTGATATCAATATGGAAGATGATCCTAAGGCCAAACCTGTGTGAAATTATAGCCTTAGGAGCAAACGACCGGTCCCCGAATAGTCCTTTGAGGAGAAGAAAAGGGCTTTCTTAAGGAAATTCTTCCCCCGGGGAATGAACAACAAGTTGCTCCTAAGAAACCCACAAATAACAACTCCCGAGAAAATCAAAAGAGCAAGCTCCCGGTGGGGTCCCCCAAAGCCACTACCGAGCCTAGTCCTCAATATGATTCCGGTTATAACATTTTTGAGGACATGAAAAAAACCAGAACCAACATCTCCCTCTACAAGCTTTCCCGCATCACCAATCAATGAGAACTCATTCTTAAAGCGTTCGCCAATACCTCAACTATTAAGCCTCTGAGAAATACGTCCATGCAGGCTAGTCTGAATGTTCAGTCTATTGTAAATGCCATCAATGCGAATTCCAAGGGATCCACTCCTCCTTTCCTCTTATATTTTCATATTTTTAACTTCAACGTCCATAACTGTCTAGTCGACTCTGGCGCATCCACAAACATCATGCCCCTATCTGTTTGTAAGAAGTTGAACATCCACCCGGAGAAAACTGACGCGAGGATCATCCAACTTGAAAGATCACAGGTACCAGCTGTAGGAGAGCTAAATAACGTCATCATCTGCCTTTGTCAGACTCTAGAGTCCACCAATGTATTGACATTCTGGTTGTTGACATCCCAGAAGCCTACGGCCTATTACTTAGCAGAGACTAGTCCAGCAAGCTGCAAGGGTATTTTGCCACCGACTGGTCCCACCTGTGGCTTCCTTACAAGGGCCGGAATAACCAAATCAGGGTCGAAATCGAACCATATATGAAATATAATGTGATTGATTTGGATGCTACTACTGAACCCATCAATTTTCCCAGGAGGAGCTTGGCATGTGTTTCTTGGAAGCCATTTTCGGATGTTACCATCCTCCTCAGTCTCCAGTAGGCCCCGAGATCCAGTCTGAACTAGCACTCGTCACAGAAGACCAAGCCACTCCTGTCTCACACCAAACCGAAATCTCTCCCCAAACTACAACCCCAAAGGAGCCAGAAAACGATGTGTGGACCCTGTATTATGACGGTTCCAAGACCCATGACGGAGCTGGTGCAGGCTGTATCTTGCTGGACCCTCAGAAGAACAAGTTCTTTATTTTGTGTCGGCTAGAGTTCCAGTGCACCAACAATACTGCTGAATATGAAGCTTTAATTCTCAGACTCAAGAAGGCACTAGATTTAAAGGTAAGGTGCTTATAGGTCATTGGAGACTCTAAGATTATCACTTGGCAGGTACGCAATACCATTCATTGTTTGTCTCCACACTTAAAAGCTTATCAACAAGAGGTATGGCATCTTATTTCTGCTTTTTATGCTTTTGGAATCAAATCCATTCTTAGAATGCATAATGCAGTAGCTGATACTCTGGTTAATGTTGCTGCTAGATTTACCCCTTTGAGGGATGGCTTTTCTATTGAAGTTATGTATAGACCCTTTGTGCCAGATAATATTACTAATTTACACATTTTTTATGATGATCAACAAATATTGGAATTCATGCTCAGCACTAAAGTATTCAAAGATGCGGTAATAGATGAGGCGGATCACGATCAAGCTTTGCAGGAAGAGCATGATAAACGCAAGGATAACCCCATGCCCAAGGGGATAGTGTCACTTGAAAAGCTCTTTGATCTACAAATCCATTTCCGCGGGCCCCCAAATACCAAAGTACAAAGTTCCACCTTGGCACATCGACAGGTGAACTTAGGATCAGATGAGAACCCTAAGTTCATCAACCTTGGGAAAGACTGTTCTGACCAGGAGACGCAGGCTTTTAGCCAACTATTCCGGAAGTATCGAGACGTATTTTCTTGGACGTACGATGATTTACATACGTACTATACTCAGATTATTCAGCACGTGATACCCATGAAGGAAGGAGTGAATAATTTCCAACATAAGCTCCGAAAAGTGCATCCTACTTTGGAACCGATGATTCTAAAAGAACTGAAGAAACTTTTGGATGCACGCATCATCTTCAAAGTTTTCCACTCCACATGGGTGTAAAATTTGGTCTCGGTATGGAAGAAATCTGGCGAGATCTGCTTGTGTGTGGATTTCTGAAATTTAAATCGGGCCTCAAACAAAGACAATTACCCGGTGCCTCCTATGGAACAAATATTGCAAGCTTTGTCTGGATCCGAGATGTTCTCCTTATTGGATGGGTTCTCCGGCTACAACCAAGTGCTGATAGCTGAGCTGGACATATTGAAAACTACTTTTTGAACCAAATGGGGGACGTTCACTTTCAGACGCATGCCCTTCGGACTAATAAACGCGGGGGCAACCTTCCAACGGGCCATGGATATAGCTTTCCGTGGTTTGATAGGGTGGAGCATGGTAGTCTATTAGGATGACATCACCATGTTTTCGAAACATCGGGGTGATCATTTACGCCACCTCAAGAAAATTTTCGAAAGGTGTAGGAAGTACGGGATTTCACTCAACCCGAAGAAGAGTGTCTTCGCCGTGGCAGAAGGGAACTTGTTGGGCCACATTATAACTAAGCAGGGCATTGTTGTAGATCCCGAGCAGGCGAAAGCCATTGCCCAGATTCCACCCCCTAGTAGTAAAAAGGCTATGCAATCCTTCCTTGGGAAAATCAATTTTGTACATAAATTCATATCGGATTTCGCCCAAATAGTTAGGCCTTTGCGGGGGATGATCAAGAAGAATGCGATTTTCAAATGGAATGTCCCAGAGAAGGAGGCTTTCAACAAAATCAAGCAGGCTATAGCTGAAGCACCATCCCTCCAAAGTCCAGATTTTAGCAGAAGCTTTATCCTGTATACTTTCGCTTATGATTCATCACTTGCAGCTATCCTCACGCAGAAAGACGACAAAAACGATGAATGGCCAATATCCTTCATGAGTACTGGTTTACAAGGAGCTGAATTGAACTACCCTGAAATCGAAAAGAAAGCTTATGCAGTCTACAAAGCAGTCAAGCATTTCAGGCCATACATCTTGAAAAACCATGTCACAGTTTTTGTTCCCCACCCAGCGGTCCAATCACTATTCGTGCAGTAGGAGCTAGGCGGGAGACGAGGCAACTGGGTGGCATGCCTGCAAGAGTATGACATAGAGTTTAAACTAGCACACATTGTTAAAGGAAAATGACTCTGCCAAATGGCTGCACAGGCTGCAAGCTCACATGGAATTGAAGAAGAGTGTTGGGAATAGGAAATCGACATGTATCATAGTGACCACGCACCTCAGCAGAGAAGCCCTTCTTGGTACTCTGACATTTCGAGATATTTAGCCCATGCCATCCTAGACCCTACTTTAACTGCCCGAGAAAAACGTGCAATAAGGCTCAAAGCTGCATCTTACCAGTTGATCCAGGGTAAGCTTTTCAAGAAACATTACGATGGAGTTTTGTTACGCTGCTTGGAACATGATGAAGCACAGAAAATCTTGACCGAGCTAAAAGATGAACCAACTAGAGGGCATTTTGCAGGCGATACCACCGCCCACAAGATAATCTGTGCATGATACTATTGGCCAACCCTTTTCAGAGATGCGCATGCATATGTCCGAAAGTGCAGTCAATGCCAGAAATTCGCAAACTGGGAAGCGCGACCAGCTGCTCCCCTACTATCAGTAGTAATGGAAGAACCCTTTCAACAGTGGGGTTTGGATGTGATTGGTGAAATCATACCTCACTCCTCCAAGCAACATTAGTATATTCTTAATGCTACCGATTATTTCACCAGGTGGGTCGAAGCAGCACCTTTATGCCAAATCAATGATCAAGAGGTAATAGAATTTGTCACTCATTCTATCATCACCAGGTTTGGCATTCCAACTTCCTTGGTTTTCGATAATGCAACTTACTTTTCATCTTTTAAATTGTATGATTTTGCTCTGGAAAATTGTATTGTGCTTAAACATTCTGCAAATTATTATCCCCGAGGAAATGGGTTAGCTGAGTTAACTAATAAAAATCTGATCCACATCATTAAGAAGACTCTGTTGTCCCACCAGCACAACTGGCACAACGCCCTTCACAACGCTCCTTGGGCCGACCGTGTCACGCCCAAATCCTCACTCGGCACCTCCACGTATTTTCTTGTGTATGGAAAAGAATTAGTTCTTCCTCCCACTTATCTCTCCCTGCCCTTCAGTTGTCCCAAGAATTCCATGGTACCCCATGCCCCACCTTGCAGACCCGGATTGACACACTACTGAAGTTGGAGGAAGAAAGGCAAAAAACCCGGGAAAAGTTTTCCATCCACCAAAGCCGGATCAAGAGATGGTTTGATAAAAAATCTGCAGGGAGTAAAAACTTTGAAGTAGGAGACCTAGTCCTTAAGTGGGATAAATCTCACGAAGAGAAGGGAAAACATTCCAAGTTCCAAGCACTATGGATAGGTCCTTTCCAGGTTAAGGAGAAATTGGGTTCCCACATGTTTAGACTACAAACTCTTGAGGGAAGAGTCGAGGTCCTCCCGGTAAATAGGCATGACCTCAAACATTACTTCACTTAGTATCCCTCAAAGGGTTGTCCTATCCCTGTACCATATTTTCTGCTTTCGTTCCATTTTTGTCAAATAATAATAATAATAATAATAATAATAATAATAAATTTTAAACGGAAGGCCTTGTCGGAGCCACGCAATTGGGACACTGCAAGAGGTTCTATGCTGATGGGAAGCCTTTCCTGAAAGACACAAAGGTGGCAAAATCTTGCTTGTAATTGGCACCCAAAGGTAGCACATGACCTAGCTCAAGCCATCAAGAATGGGGAGCTCACCTAGCGAGTTTGAAAGGGTGTCTGCGAAAAGAAAGTGAGATACAACGGCAACTAGATCGAAAGGGAACAGAGTTAACTCCGAGTGACATCAAGACATCCGAGAAAAACCAAAGTCCTCATATCAGACCAGGAGAAACCTCTCTGCAAGTAAAATAAGCCGGGATCCCTCATCTGCCCAGGAAAAAATTGCCCATCTCAAATAAGTGCCATGAGCACATCTAAATAAGTGCCTTAGGCACATTCAAAATAAGTGCAATAGCACACCGATAAAGGGTAAAATATTGAGAAAGGCTTCCTGCATAGAGAGGTGATGTAATGACTCCGCCGGGGTACTGACCAGGCTCGCTAGCAGCGGAGCAACATTCATGACTCCTAGGCAGTGACTCCGCAGGGACCGAGAGGTTCGCAGGCAGTAGAGCGACATGATGAGGACAAAATAATCATACCGGACCTTGTAGCTGCCCAGAGTTCTCCAACACTTTCGGTCCGGAAACCTGAAGAAATGAAATTCGGTTAACCAGTACCCAAACAAGCCAGTAGGCCAAGCAATCCCGCAAGGTGCCAAAGGCAAGGTAGTGTCGACCTTAAGGTGAAAAGAACAGCCAGTGAAGACCCCTCTCTCCCCCTCCAAGGCCAACCATCGGCAAAGACTCTGAGTCTGACCAATGAATCGCCATTTTTTTTAGCCTCTACAACACCCTCCAAAAAACCCCCACTTTAAAATTTTTGGATCCCCTTGAGCACAAAGAAAATTTAAGTTAAAAGTTGGGAGCATTAAGTCGCTAAGTCGCAAATCTCTAAATTTGTGGAAAACAGCGACCCCGCGACCTTGCGACCCCGCGACCTTAGGTCGCAAGGTCGCAAGGTCGTGAGGTCGCATCCCTTTCAGATCACCGTGCCATGCGACCCCGCAACCTCATTAATGGCCCGCACGTGCAACCTTTTTATATATAGGAGGTCGCTAGGTCGCATTTTGCATATGCAGCAGATAGAAATGAATGCCTCTAACAGGTCGATTGGAGCGCGATTTTCCCGGGTAAGTTGCCGTTTTCCTCCTGTTGTTTCCTTTTTTGGTTATTCTTGCCTAATCTCTATATTCCTCAGCCTTTAAATTTCCCCTTTCCTTGGCCATTGTTTTCATTTGTCACTTAGGGTTTTCCTTTGGACTCTAACATTCACCCTGCTTGCCCAAACTTATCACAGTTCCTCATCCAGCCTCTCATGGCCTGTATTATGTTCCAAAAGCTATCCTCTTGCTCTATCTGGACCCATTTAGTCCTGTGGTTTTCAAGTTAAAGAGAAAATAACTTCACGCGGCGCACGCCAAAACCCCGGCAAGCCCTAGCGCGACTTGCGACCCTACGACCCCGCGGCCCAGTCGCTAAGTCACCAAGTTGCAAATTGCTCTTCCATTTGTTTTTTCACAGCTTCGTGACTTAGCGACCTTGCGACTCGGTCCCAGGTCGCAGAGTTGCTCTCCTTCCGGTTTTCTAGCATTTGCGACTCACCGACCCGCGACCTGGTCGCAAGGTCGCAAGGTCGCACTTCCGCCAATTTATCACAACTTGCGACCCAGCAACTCTACAACCTAGTCGCAAGGTCGCAAGGTCGCACTTTCACCAATTTCTCACAACTTGCGACCCAGCAACTCCGCGACCTAGTCGCAAGTACGCAAGGTCGCACTTCTGCCAATTTTTCATAATTTGCGATGCAGCTGTTAGGTCTCTGTAACAAGCAAGATTGGCAAAGTCCGATCACAGAGTTAACATCATTTCAACCAACTTTGGGATTCTAGGATCTAGCCCTCCTGAATCCGAAGAGGGATCTCTCCAATATGTACAAAGATGGATATTGTCTTTGAAGTTTGGGGTGATGATATTAGGCTAGTTATTAAGGCGAAGGGTTTTGTTTGGTTTTCTCAGATGGTTGAACATAGTTGCTGTCTGAGGCAGAAAGATCTATATGCAAATAGGTTCAAAGGTGAGAAGTTGCAAGAAAACAGAGTAAGCTTTGATCATAAAGAAATATGATAGCAAATTTTCAATCCATTGGGCTATGGAGTCATAAGAGAATTTAATTGAAACGTACAGGTTCAAGAGTAATCTATGGGGCAAGTCATCTATGCCTAAGGATCTCTTTAAAGTTTGATTTATGGAATGGGGTGATACAATAAGAAAGGGAAATAACAGATGTAGAACAAAGAGCAGCCCAGGATCTAGTAAGTACTTTGAAACTAGCCAGCCTTTGACCAGGCACTTAAGAAAAACATAGAAGCAAACTAGGATCTGGTAAGTACTTTGAAACTATCCAGCCTTTGATACACTTCTAATAGAACACAGATTAAAAACGAAGGGAAACTTGAAGGCAACCTTTGGAGCAGAAACTAGTAGGCTGGGACTCACCCTGATCCTCTCCTAGTTCTTCTTTACTTAGTTACTTCCAAGACAATCACAAAGATAACACATAATGGCCTAAGATCTAATAAGTGCTTTGAAACTAGTCAGCTTTTGACACATCCTAAGGGAAACAATCAAATAGTTGAGCAAACAAGAAAGGGACTCAGGGCTAACCTTTGATTTCCTCAATTCATTCCTTACACAACATATATGAAAGTAACATTTAAAAATAACATTCAGCAGTGACGAAAAGATGAGGGAATGCCAGCATCTCTGTACTTAGACCGAATTAAATCATTCTTAAATAACACAGCAGAAAGAAAACATTTAAATAAATATTTCTCAGCCAGAGAAGGTTACTGATATACAGTAGGTCCTGACACTGTTTAAACTGTTCTTTACAGTGGAAAATGAAACAAATTGAAAACAGAAATAAAATGACAAGTTCACAGTAAGAATAACATCACCATCAGCATAGACCAAGATCCCATAAATCAGCTTGTATTGATTGCTTCAAACCGGTTACAATCTTCAAATCCAATGTTTTAATCCATCTTTCTTCACAACCTAACCTATCTGTTACAAGCAGAGCTCCAAGAGCCTATAAAACCACTATTTACAGTCAAGAGTTTTCCACTCAGAAAAAGCTACAACACTTCAGCAATTACATTGACAACCAGCTAATCCAACCCCTCACTCATCTTCTTCTGGAGTATTTATAGAAGGATGAAGAGGTGAGATCTAATAAAAAGATCTCAAATACAATTAATGCAGAATTAATGTCTTCCTGGCCTGAGAGGCTCGATGAAGAATTTATACAGGTTTTCCACTGCATTAATGCGCTTATACTTATGAAGTAAGCTCGGAAGGAGCTTTTGTTGACATTTGAGGCTCTGCGTACTATTAGGGTTACTCTGCAAACATTCTGTCATTAAATCTGGTGCAGAAATAACTTCTTTGGTTGTTCCGAGGCATAATATCTGATCTTGTTCAATAAATTCATCCTCTGATTGAGCATTCTGAGGCAATAGGTGGCACTGCGGTGGTTGAGGAATCAATTTGCCTCAAAGTATGGCGGTGGAGGCAATACGTCTGATGAACACTTTTAGGTTTTGCTTTAATCTGTGTTCTAAGCCGGGGATTAGGCTTTTGATAACCGTCTTAGCCGTAATCCCCGCCAATCTATCCATAAAACTGCTGCTCTGGTTCATTCTGTCTTCAAAATCCGATACTCTTCTCTGCGTTGATGTTGACGGCATTCTTCGGGCTTTACAGGGACGCGTAGCAACCAAGGCTCATGAAACCTTGTTGATATCATTGTTCTTCACCCTGCGGTCGATTCTCTGGATTAATTAGAAGGACGGGAGTCGTCACCCTCAACCTTCAGATTTTCACTAAAACATGACGAAAGAACCTTAAAACCTGCAAAATTCAATAAAAATGAGAAAATCCTGCGTTATATGGGCAACCTGCATCGGAGGGCGTACGGAAAAATGGAGCAATCGGAGCCGTTGATCGTATCGCGATCAACGGTCGGGGGCATTTTGAAAAGTCAGCAGAGAGAAAGGGATTTTGTACAATGGAATCAGAAGAACGAATGAGAACCGTCGATCTGCGGAGATCGACGGCGGAGATCGACTTTCGGACGCGCTGGGGGAAAGTTCGACAGGCGGGGAAATCTGTTAAAAGCCGGGCAGAAAAGGCAATTAGCAACCGTCGGATGGGAGGGCCCAGATCCGATGGCAGAGGTGAATCCCGCTGCGGGGTTATGGGATGATAGATAACGCGCGGGCGAGGTGATAGGACGGCGGTTTTGGAAATGCGGTGGAGGACACGTGTCGGCCAGCGTGTGGAATCGCTGGCCGATGGGATAAAACTGCCATTCGACGAAAGGTGGTGCGGGATATATACCATGGTTTTTGGAAACGAGTGCGGGAGAAGGGGGGTCAACCAGGTGTGAGGTACTCCGCTCTGTCGGATCTGGGGAGCAGATCGACGGTTGGGAAGGCTCGGGGCAATAAAATACGTGGTTTCATATTTCACACCCAAACCTTATAAAAGATGGGTTTTTTGAAGGTTTCGAAGGAAAAGGGCGAAGTGGGGACCACGCTTCGGTTTAGCGCCTCTGGACCTGAGCGGCCGGTCGTGGCGCTCAGGCATATGGAGGTAGATAAGGCAGGGGCTTAGCCCAAGGGGCTGAAAACCAGCGCACAGAAAATAGGCGTATTTTACATGATTTTCAATGGTTTTTGAAAAAGGAAAAAGGTTCCGATAGGCTAAAAAAAGTGGGTTTTTAACATTAGGAAATGAGATTAATGAGGGGATAAGGAATAACATATGGTTTAGTGGGGTTTTTATGGATGAAAGGAAACTGAACAAATGAAGGTAAGATGGGAGCAGGGGAGGGGAAAAAGGAGGAGGATGCAGCAATATTTGATTTGAATTTTTATGGAATATCAGAGGCCGAGAGACAGAAATGTATGAAGATCTAACCAGCAGTTTATGATTTTACCAACAGACTTCAAGCACCAACAAATTCAGGCCTGAATTTGTTTCTTGAAATCTGCAAAGAATATTTAGCCACCAGCTGATATAATTGAAAAATATAGGTGGCTAACAGTGGCTCCACTTGGGGATGGTGCCTTCTTGAAGGCATCAAGAATTCAGACTTGATTTCTCTGGGAGGCTGACTGGTGCCTGGCCTATTGCTTGCTCTTGCTTTTTTCTGGAAAATAATATCAGTCATGAAAGAAGAATGAATTTCATCAATATAACTTCTACCTACCCCAATCCTACTAATCTAACATTTTTTCTTCATCAGAGTGCACTTGGATTGGAAAACTCTATTCACAACATTTTATTCTTTTGAAAGCAGGAAATCTAATCTATTTCTACTCCTTATTTCTCCCTGAACTCAGATTAGACAGTCGAGTTCAGATGTTTCTCTACCTAGTCTACTATCTGTTGGGATTAAACAGTCCAACAAACTTTCATTCTCTAAATTCTACAACAGAAATTTAAAAATAGCCAAGTCAAGATTGAGCTGTTTGACTTGCTATGATCTATGGCATAAAAA
The DNA here is from genome assembly GCA_034641835.2 of Pinus albicaulis. Classification (NCBI taxonomy): domain Eukaryota; kingdom Viridiplantae; phylum Streptophyta; class Pinopsida; order Pinales; family Pinaceae; genus Pinus; species Pinus albicaulis. Next base: position 169,794 of record JAXQQM020061421.1, on the reverse strand, counting down.
CAAGCTGCACATAGATTATTATTTGCAGAAAATTTTAAATCAAAACAGAAGGCTTAAGATCTAAAAATTTCTCATTATGGCCTTCTCTTATCTTCACAGCTCTGTTTTCTCTTTTCTATGAGCTATCTTTACCTTTCCTCTGGTTCAAGTTTTGAGCGAATTAGAACCAGGTCTTCTTTCTTTGACTCAGGAATTAGAGTAGTTTTGAGTCATCTTCCTGTTGGGAACTTTGGTTCAGATTTTGAGTTTGTTTGAACCTTCATTTCTATCCTAATCTATCTACTAATAAGCCAAGATTAAACAGTTTGGCAAATCAAATTCACTACCTTATCAGTAGAAAATTGAAAACTAATTAGTCAAGATTAGGCTATTTGACTAACTAGAAGTGTGTTTTGCGGGAGTGGCATTTAAGCTTGCACACTTTCAGATTTATTTCTCTTTTTGGCATGGGGCCTTGCCTTTCTTGTTTTCATTTCTGCCCTCTTTTCTTTATTTCTTTGTTTTTGTATTTTTTGATTTTTCATAACTTTAAATGCAATGGTGGATGAAATATTTACAGTGGAAAAAAGGTAAAAAAGGCTTCAAACATGAAATAATTTAAGAAAGGTAATGCTTAAGCATCCTGCCATTGACAGGATCCCCAACCAATTCTGTTCCATTCAGCTCTCGTAAGAAGAATGCATTGTTTCCAGCAACTGAATGAATGGAGTAAGGGCCAAGCCACAGATTGTCAAATTTACCATGCTTTCCCTTGTCCTCCCTCTTTGAGTCCCACTTTAAAACTTTGTCCCCAATCTTGAAATTGCTGGCCTTTGTCCTTCTATCAAATATCTTCTTGATATCATTCTGATTTTGCAATGCTTTGTTGTACACTTCCTCTCTGGTTTGCTGAAGATGAATGGTCTGATTTATTCTTCTGATTATGTCATTTTCTTCAGCCTGGAGCTCTTGAATTAACTTCATAACGGGTACACCAAGGCTATTAGGAAAAATTGCATCTGTACCATACACAAAGTGGAAGGGTGACATACCAATGGATTTCTTCAATGTTAATCTGTCAGCCCAAAGCACATGGATTAGCTTCATGTGCCAAGACTTTTTGTTGTCCTCCAACAGTTTCTTTATTATTTTCACTAAGCTTTTGTTGGAAGACTCTGCAAGTCCATTACCCTGAGGATAATAGGCTGTGGAGTGTCCCAATGTTATCTGGTACTTGTGACAGAATTCCACCATTTTCTTTGACCCAAATGCTGCTGCATTATCTGTGATGATCTTGGTAGGACAGCCAAATCTAGAAAGGATATTGGTTTCTATGAATTTAATGATAACCGAATCATTGGCCTGTCTACAGGGAATGGCTTCTATCCACTTAGTGAAATAGTCTGTGGCGGTAAGAATCCACCTGTGTTGGGCAGAGGATGGTGGATGGATTTCTCCTATAAAGTCAAGTCCCCACTGTTGAAAAGGAGCTTCAACAGTAATTGGATGCAGAGGAAGGGGTAATAACTTTCTCTTGCCTTCAAACAATTGGCATTTATGGCAAGTAGTTGTCATTTTGTGTACATCAGGAAAAAGAGTAGGCCAATAGAAACCAGCCCTCAGAATTTTGTTGGCTGTTGACTTCCAGTACAAATGGCCTCCACACTCTCCTTCATGGAATTCCTGCTTAATCTTTTCTGCATCAAACTCAGGCAAACATTTAAGCAATATACCACTAGCATTTTTCCAATAAAGACATTTATTAATAATGCAATAGTTTACAGCCTTTAACTTTAGGAATCTTGCCTTTGTTTTGGATAAACCAGGAGGTGTATTTAGATTAAGAAAAATATAAACAATATCAGTATACCAAGGAGAATTCGCAAAATGATCTTCAACAATGGGAGTTGAGAATTCTTCTTGGTCATCCAAAGCATTAATCATATTAATATCAAGAACTTCACAATTTGATTCAGCCATTAATTTAGCTAGACCCCGGCCTTTGATGAGCTTAGTGGGTTTTATCTCTAAATCATATTCAAGAATTACTGCAATCCACTTACCTCTCTTACCATCTGGATCCTGGGTTATAATGTCCTTTACCACCGAATTTGGGACAAAGGCAATGATGTGTGAGTGAAGGATGTATACTCTGAAGTCTTTCAAAGCCTTTACCAAAGAAAAAGCCTATTTTTCCATAATGTTATACTTCAAAGGGGCATCCCTCAATGCCTTACTAAAGAATGCAATGGGCTGCTCTTTTCCTTGTGGATTTTTCTGTAAAAGGATAGCAGCTATAGTATGTTCTGATGCAAATGAGAAGATATAAAAATCTTTTGAAAAATCAGGACTTATGATAACTGGTGTCTTGGTTAGCGCTTGTTTCACCAGCTCAAAGGATGTCTTTGCTTCTGAGGTCCATTTTACTCCTTGCTCCTTTTTCAGCATGTTTGTGATATTCCTAAGGAGCTCAGTCAAATTGGGGATGAACCTTCTCAAAAAGTTTATCTTCCCAATGAAAGATTGCAACTCTTTGATATTTTGAGGATGGGAGATTTGCAATATAGCCTCAATCCTCATGGGATCTATCTTTATGCCCTCTTCTGAAATGATGTGTCCAAGAAGTTTACCTTCTTGGAGACCAAATAAAGTCTTCTTAGGGTTCAAAGATATCCCAAACCTTCTGCACTTCTCGAAAACTTTTCTCAAATGTTCTAAGTGTTCTTCATCTGTTTTTGAAAACACAGTTACATCATCGAGATAGATAATGATGAAGAAGACCAATTCTTCCGAGAATGCTATGTCTATGGCTCTCTGAAAGGTTGCTCCAGCATTCATTAAACCAAAAGGCATTTTCACATACATGAAAGTGCCCCATGGTGTAGTAAAAGTTGTCTTTAATTGATCATCAGGGTGGACTAGGACTTGATTATACCCTGAATAGCCATCCAGCAAAGAAATTCTTTTAGACCCCACCACCCTTTGCAAAATATGATCCATTTTGGGCAAAGGGTAGTTGTCTTTCAATGAAGCTTTGTTTAAATTCCTGAAAGTCTATACAAAGTCTGATTTCTCCAGTCTTTTTCCTAACAGACACCAGATTAGATACCCACTCAGAATATCTAATAGGGACAATAATACCAGCATCGTGCATCTTCATGATTTCCTTCTTAACCAATGGCAACTGGACAGGGTTGATTCTGCGCAGTTTCTGTTTGAATGGTTTCTGGTTTTCTTTAAGAGGGATTTTATGCTGTATTATTTCAGTGTCATAGGATTTGAGATCTTCATAACTCCACGCAAAAACATCAGAAAATTCTTTGAACAGCTCTAAGTATTTGAGTTTGATGTGAGCTGGTAAGGTTTTGGACAGCTTGATCAATTTCGGTTTTTCCTCACTGCCTATATTACATTCCTCCACTTCAGTTTCTACAGGTTCCAGTTTAGGTTTGTTGGCCACATCATCAAAATCAAACAGTTCTTCTAGAGGGGCCAAACCCTTGGGCAAACTATCATCCTTAGAATGCAGAGTTTCCAATTCCTCTGTTTCAGATTTTGCACTTGATTCTGTTTGGTTTCTAGATTTGATAGTCTGAAGGTTTATATCTACCAGCTGCGGAGATGGCTCTTCTTCACCAAGAAAATTTTCTTCACTGCAGTCTGTATCATAGTCTGAATCTGAACTATGGGGTTCAAACTCATTTCTGAATTGCATGAAGTCTTCTATTTGTTTATCTCCATCAAATACCTGCCAATATTTTTTGTTATCTGGGATAGCTGGTCTAAATTTTATCTGAGAGGTGTCATCATACAGCATTGGGCAGGTTCTAGCAGCAAAGGCTAAATTGTGGGCTGCAATGTTTCTTTTTCTTGGGACAAAAGACAATGTGGACTCCTCAAATGTTTTCAAAAGATCCATGACATCATTCCTATAGGCCCTAAGTCTGGGGTGATTTGCATTATACTCCCCATTAACTTGCCTAATGATTAGTTCAGAATCCCCATATACGTTGATTCTCTTGGCACCTAACTTTTTCAAAAGATGCAAGCCTAAGAGAAGGGATTCATATTCTGCTATGTTGTTGGAACACTGAAAGTTTAATTTGCATGAGATACATTCTGTATGATTATTTTCAGTGTTAGTGATCCAAACACCTGCACCAGCATTTGTTTTGGTGCATGACCCATCAAAATACATAGTCCAGAGAGGAGCATTTTCAGTTTGGTGGATGGGCTGTGTATAATTTGATTCCTCAAGTTTTTCATCGGGTTGAGGCTTTTCCTGCTGACTATCAAGTTTTAAGTTCAAAGGATTAATAACTTGCAGTTCAAGACCTCTGTTTAGTTTGCTAGGATCTTCAGACACAATAGACTGCTCCGACATTTCATCGTTGTGTTCCTCTCCCTCCGTTTCAGCCATTGATTCTGTTGAAATGATGTGTCCTGTACATGTTTCATCATTGAACATGATAAAGGAGTCAAGGCTCGTGTTTATAGCATAGAGAGGAGAGTTTTGAGGCTTATCTTGACTTGTCACTGTGTACTGCATGTGGGATTCCCTGTAAAGCCTTCTAGTCTGATTAAAAACAGGGATAGTCGCATAGGTCATGTCCATTTGCATGGTCCCCTGTAACTTAGCACCCCAAGACCTCGATAAAAGCATTCCATACTTTGGGGGTACATCAGCCACAACAACATCCATGACTAAACATTTGGCTGGAATCTGGGCTAAGTTAACACAGAGATATTTTATCAATCCTAGACATTTAACTCTGCTTGAGTCAAAGGAGTACAAGTCTTTGTAAGGTCTGGTAATTTCAAGACCCAGGCTTTCCATTATAGCTTTTGGCATTAAATTATGGGAAGCGCCTGAGTCATGCATAGCATTGTGCAGAATTTTGTCATGAATGTTTAAGCTTACATAAAAGGGAGGGACATGACCCTCTTGGAACTTTCCTTCAATCTTCAGACCAAAAATCAGCTCTGTTTGGTCATCATTAAGATTGAGTGAATCTTCATTATCTTCTAAGTTCAAAGCTTTCAAAATTTTGGACCTATATACATGTTGAGCAGCTAACTCAGTCAAAGGAACAGAAATTTTGAACTTTGAGATTTCCTGTTCTAGGCTAAAAAGGTTTTGACTCTTTAAAACATTGATTTCAGCCTTGTTCGCTGCCACTTTATCAGCGATAACAGCTTGCTGATTTGATTTATCTACAGTTGGAACAGTTGTTTTACCAGGAGTACTAACTAAGGTGCTAGTACTACTAATGTTTGCACTCTGTTTTTCAATATTTTGAGTGTCTTTCTCTTTACCACTACCAGAATTATCAGCCACTGTTTTGTCTTTTTGTTTGATCATTTTAGACTTGGTTGCAGTGCTGTTTGAGAAGGCTTGTCAGAGGTTTTATTGTTGGGGGTTTGTTGATTAGATCTACTTCTGAGTTCATATTCCCTTAAAGGCTCTATGACAGCGTTTTCCATGTTTTGATAATAATTCTCATTATCCTCTCTTCTGTCATCGTAAGGTGTATAAAGACCTTGTTTTTTATCATAATGAACTTCAAAGTCATCATCATCTACCCCAAATAAGTTTATATCGTCTTCCTCTGTTATTTGATCTGTTTGTTCAACCTCACTTAAAAAGTTTTGATGAAAGGGAGGAATGATCTGCTGATCATCTTCCCTGGGTCTGTTTGGAGGCTGATTTCTTCTAATATTCTGATTCTGGTTTTGGTTTCTTTTTTGAGGAGCGTTTTGATTTAGACTTGCTTGCGCTCTCTCTAGAATGCTCATTTTCTTCATCATTTCTTCCATCATTCTTTCCATCTTCGAGCTTGAGGTGGAAGGGGTGGATTCCTCTCTAAAAGATACTCTCTTTTCAGCTTTCATCCTTGCTCTCTTCTCCATGAGGTTAACTTCCATAGAAAGAGCACCTCTTTGCATATCTTCGAGGGTTGCAAAGACTCTTTCTCTGAGTGAATATGTCATGTCCGGATCAAACCCTTCAGGAAATTTTTTTAAAGCTGAGCCCTGAGGAGGTTTTAGTTCAGGGGAAAGTGCATTATATACATTGTTAAATCTGGTACAATAAGCTTGTACACTTTCCCCAGGGTTCCTATGGAGATTGTTATAGTCGGCAAGGACTTGGAGAGGATTCTTCCTTACTTCCCATTTGTTTAAGAATGTTTGATGGAAGGCTTGGAGATCATTCATGCTATGGGGGGTTAAACCTTTAAACCATTTTCTCACTTCTCCCCCCAAACTTTGAGCAAACAGTCTGATTTTGACAGATTCATTATCAATTTCATTTCTGTCAAAGTAGTCATTCATCTTGTCCACATGTTGAGATGCTGTTATAGTATTACTAGCATCATATAATGGAATTTTGGACTGATAGTCCTGTGGAAGATTGACTAATGGTACAGGAAGGACTAAGGGAGCATACCATGCTTCCATGATATGTGGTGGGGGCGGATTTACAAGAGGAGGTGTGGGTTGGAGTGGAGTGGTTTGAAGAGTGGATGAAGGATGAACATAAGTGGATGGAATAGCAGTAGATTGCTGAGCTGATCTTGGATGAGAGACACCTAAATTTTGTAAGAAATGTAAATCAGGAGGTGTTGATTCTCTATCCCCAAGGGGTTCACTTTTTTCGGGAGATGAAATTGAAGGCTCGGAGTCTAGCTGGTCTAAATCACCAAATGACCTAGTTCTGAATGGGTTCAATAAGTCAATTTGTGATTCGTGAAGAGCTGAAAGGTTTTCAGGGACTGAATTAGCTCTTAGGGGTGGTCTGAAAACAGTTGAAAATTTTATCTTAGGAGACTTCCTAAGAATTATTTCTGGGTTATCAACTATTTCAGGTGGATCGGGGTCAGGATGAGCTCTAGTGTGAATCTTTTTAGGAGCCACAATGTTTAAATGTTTAGACCCAACTAAACAGGAAAATTTCAACCAGATATGACAATATTTAGGAGGTTAAGCAATCTGTTTTTACATTTTTTAAATCCCACAGTCCTCTAACTGAGTTTGAATGATTTTATAATGATAATGGTTCTTCCCAGTGGAGTCTTAAGGTCTGTTCAGGATTGTGGAGTCGCCAGGTGGAAAGTCTAAAATGTTTTCAAAGGGGTACACTATCCACCATAGTGTTGGTGAAACCTTCTTTTTCAAGAATATCTCAAAACACAACAAACTCTTACCAGAGATTGACTGGGAGGGCATTCACCAGATATGTCACCTCTAAAAGAGAATGAGATCTGGAGGCTACCTGGCCCTTTCCATACTCTGTCTAAGAGTATAGGGTAAAACACATTAAAGATATGAACAAGATATCAAAAACTAGTGTTTTACTACCAATCTGAAATATTTTTGGTATTTTCTGAATTTCTTTTATTTGTGGTTCAGAAGAATATCCTAACTCTGCCTCAAAACTTAGCTACGGTTATGAAACAAAGATAGTGTATCCTTATGGCTAAGCTAGCTGATTTTCCAAGGTTAGATAAAAACTCTAAAGAATCCTAGGGCTGACCTAGATTGTCACTGATTCAATTGAGCTTCATCTTAATTACCATTTCTTGGTAGTGCTTGAAGAGGCTGCTTTTGACTCTCAAGGTCTTATAGAGATTCTGGGTTAAATTGGTCCCCAGTGGAGTCGCCAGAAATGTTAGGTCTCTGTAACAAGCAAGATTGGCAAAGTCCGATCACAGAGTTAACATCATTTCAACCAACTTTGGGATTCTAGGATCTAGCCCTCCTGAATCCGGAGAGGGATCTCTCCAATATGTACAAAGATGGATATTGTCTTTGAAGTTTGGGGTGATGATATTAGGCTAGTTATTAAGGCCAAGGGTTTTGTTTGGTTTTCTCGGATGGTTGAACATAGTTGCTGTCTGAGGCGGAAAGATCTATATGAAAATAGGTTCAAAGGTGAAGAAGTTGCAAGCAAACAGAGTAATATTTGATCATAAAGAAATATGATAGCAAATTTTCAATCCATTGGGCTATGGAGTCATAAGAGAATTTAATTGAAACGTATAGGTTCAAGAGTAATCTATGGGGCAAGTCATCTATGCCTAAGGATCTCTTTAAAGTTTGATTTATGGAATGGGGTGATACAATAAGAAAGGGAAATAACAGATGCAGAACAAAGAGCATCCCAGGATCTGGTAAGTACTTTGAAACTAGCCAGCCTTTGACCAGGCACTTAAGAAAAACATAGAAGCAAACTAGGATCTGGTAAGTACTTTGAAACTATCCAGCCTTTGATACACTTCTAATAGAACACAGATTAAAAACAAAGGGAAACTTGAAGGCAACCTTTGGAGCAGAAACTAGTGGGCTGGGACTCACCCTGATCCTCTCCTAGTTCTTCTTTACTTAGTTGCTTCCAAGACAATAAAAAAGATACACAGAATGGCCTAAGATCTGATAAGTGCTTTGAAACTAGTCAGCTTTTAACACATCCTAAGGGAAACAATCAAATAGTTGAGCAAACAAGAAAGGGACTCAGGGCTAACCTTTGATTTCCTCAATTCATTCCTTACACAACCTATATGAAAGTAACATTTAAAAATAACATTCAGCAGTGAAAAAAGGATGAGGGAACGCCAACATCCATGTACTTTAGACTGAATTAAATCATTCTCAAATAACACAACAGAAAGAAAACATTTAAATAAATATTTCTCAGCCAGAGAAGGTTACTGATATACAGTAGGCCCTAACACTGTTTAAACTGTTCTTTACAGTGGAAAATGAAACAAATTGAAAACAGAAACAAAACACAAGTTACAGTGAGAATAACATCACCATCAACATAGACCAGGATCCCATAAATCAGCTTGTATTGATTGCTTCAAACCGGTTACAATCTTCAAATCCAATGTTTTAATTCACCTCTCTTCACAACCTAATCTATCTGTTACAAGCAGAGCTCCAAGGGCCCATGAAACCACTATTTACAGTCAAGAGTTTTCCACTCAGAAAAACTACAGCGCTTCAGCAATTACATTGACAACCAACTAATCCAACCCTTCACTCATCTTCTTCTGGAGTATTTATAGAAGGATGAGGAGGTGAGATCTGATAAAAAGATCTCAAATACAATCAATGCAGAATTAATGTCTTCCTGACCCCGTGAGGTTCGATGAAGAAATTCTACAGGTGTTACATTGCATTAATGTGTTTATACTGATGAAGTAAGCTCGACGGGAGCTTGTGTTGACCTTTGAGGCTCTGCGTACTGTTAGGGTTACTCTGCAAACATTCTGTCATTTAAATCTGGTGCAGTAATAACTTCTTTGGTTGTTCCGAGGCATAATATCTGATCTTGTTCAATAAATTCATCCTCTGATTGAGCATTCTGAGGCAATAGGTGGCACTGCGGTGGTTGAGGAATCAATTTGCCTCAAAGTATGGCGGTGGAGGCAACGTCTGATGAACACTTTTAGGTTTTGCTTTAATCTATGTTCAAAGCTGGGGATTAGGCTTTTGATAACCGTCTTAGCCGTAATCCCCGTCAATCTATCCACAAAACTGGTGCTCTGGTTCACTCTATCTTCAAAATCCGATACTCTTCTCTGCGTTGATGTTGACGGCATTCTTCAGGCTTTACAGGGTCGCGTAGCAACCAAGGCTCATGAAACCTTGTTGATATCATTGTTCTTCACCCTGCGGTTGATTCTCTGGATTAATCAGAAGGACGGGAGTCGTCACCCTCAACCTTTAGATTTTCACTAAAACACGACGAAAGAACCTTAAAACCTGCAAAATTCAATAAAAATGAGAAAATCCTGCGTTATATGGGCAACCTGCATCGGAGGGCGTGCGGAAAAATGGAGCAATCGAAGCCGTTGATCGTATTGCGATCAACGGTCAGGGGCGTTTTGAAAAGTCAGCGGAGAAAAAGGGATTTTGTACAATGGAATCGGGAGGATGAATGAGAACCGTTGATCCGCGGAGATCGACGGCGGAGATCGAATTTTGAACGCGCCGGGGGAAAATTCAACAGGCAGGGAAATCCGTTAAAAGCCGGGCAGAAAAGGCGATTAGCAACCGTCGGATGGGAGGGCCCAGATCCGACGGCAGAGGTGAATCCCACTGCGGGGTGATGGGACGATAGATAACGCGCGAGCGAGGTGGAAGGACGGCGGTTTTGGGAATGGGGTGGAGGACACGTGTCAGCCAGCGTGTGGAATCGCTGGCCGACGGGATAAAACCGCCATTCGACGAAAGGTGGTGCGGGATATATACCATGGTTTTTGGAAACGAGCGCGGGGGAAGGGGGGTCCACCAGGTGTGAGGTACTCCACTCCGTCAGATCTGGGGAGCAGATCGACGGCTGGGAAGACTCGGGGCAATAAAATACGTGGTTTCATATTTCACACCCAAACCTTATAAAAGATGGGTTTTTGAAGGTTTCAAAGGAAAAGGGCGGAGTGGGGACCACGCTTCGGTTTAGCGCCTCTGGACTTGAGCGGCCGGTCGTGGCGCTCGGGCATGTGGAGGTAGATAAGGCAGGGGCTTAGCCCAAGGGGCTGAAAACCAGCGCACAAAAAATAAGCGTATTTTACATGATTTTCAATGATTTTTGAAAAAGGAAAAAGGTTCCGATAGGCTAAAAAGAAGTGGGTTTTTAACCTTAGGAAATGAGATTAATGAGGGGATAAGGAATAACATATGGTTTAGTGGGGTTTTTATGGATGAAAGGAAACTGAAGAAATGAAGGTAAGATGGAAGCAGGGGAGGGGAAAAAGGAGGAGGATGCAACAATATTTGATTTGAATTTTTATGGAATATCAGAGGCCGAGAGACAGAAATGTATGAAGATCTAACCAGCAGTTTATGATTTTACCAACAGACTTCAAGCAACAACAAATTCAGGCCTGAATTTGTTTCTTGAAATCTGCAAAGAATATTTAGCCACCAGCTGATATAATTGAAAAATATAGGTGGCTAACAGCAGCGACCCCGCGACCTAGTTGCAAAGTCGCAAAAGCTTCAAAATATCAACATCGTGACCTTGTGACCCTGCGACCCAGTAGGCCACTTAGTCAGCTCTGCCTATGTCCCCAGTTGAAATAATTAATAAGCTATACTTATTTTTGTATCATCATGGCATCTTTCTTATCCTAGGATTCTTTCATGAATATGATAGGTGAATTCGAAGCAGACTTAGAGTGTATACCTGTCCCCTCAAATTCAAGCAACATGGGACCTCCAGTATCTCAGAAAAAAGACAAGATCCTGGAAGTAGAGGACGTAGAGATGAACATGTCAATTTTCTCACCCCCAATCTACAGAGATACCCTGTGCACATTTGCCAAAGGGGACAGCATGCGTTGGTACCAAGTGTACCAAGAGTTTGCTAGACAGGAATTCCCGGAGGACCTCCCTGATCGGGAAATATAAATACAGGTCAAAAGGTCTAAGCTACATCTTGCAGGTGCCCATCCAGCTATATTCCCATGCCTGGAGATGATAGATTGGATTATACAGAAAACTGACCCCAAGAAGTTCGTAATCAGGGACAACAGAGGCAAGGCTTTCGTGACGCTCAAAGGCTCAGACACTCATGTTTACTAATATTTACCTGAGAGAGAGGAGGAATTAAGAGAGGATTGGGCCATCATCCATGCAGTCCCTATAGTGGATACTCTAAATAAGTGGTGGGAGGAGCCTGAGAAATTTAAGGTAAAAAAGGATCAGGAATATCCAGTGGCGGGCCTTAGGAAAGTGTATAAATTGGTGGCTGCCATTATTTGCAGATTGTACAGGTGCCCCAATGCCACCACCTTCAGCGGCACATGGGAAACTCTCATGGAGTATGTCACAATGCACAACATCCGTTTCAACTGGGCCAATATACTGGTGGCCTCCATTCATACAAACATATCCTCGGCATTGGTACCAAATGAAGGATTGCCTTCTAAATTCTACATGGCCTCTTATTTGTTGGATGCTGTTTTCTCAAGGTGCCACTTTGAGGGATGGGTGCACAACTAGGATCCAAAAAATACCTGTGCGATCCACTTACAAACCAAAGTATTTTGGGATTCCAAATATACACAAGACATAGAGCCGATCTCCCAAATTTTCATCCCAGCTCTTTACAGAAAATTGTTTGGCCAAGACGTTCCTTGCATGTCTTGGTGAGCCATGGAGACACTAGGAAAGGTGCTGCATTGGTTCCCATTTGTTGAGTACACAATCATTCAATTTTTTGGCTCGTTCAGGGCTCCCCATGCTATGCCCCGATATTTCACAGACAAGATGCTCATGCAAGAGGTCTGTTTCCAAATGTCTTCCAGTTTCTCCAGGGTCCTGTCCAGGGGTAAGAAGAAGCCATGGCCTACGCTACCCCTCACTATCGGTTCTTACACAATCAAAGATTTCAGAGAGGTAGAGGTAGAAGAGGAAGAGATAAAAAGTTACCACCTTGGGGCATTAGACCACTGGACATATGACCCGGAAAGGATAGTCCCTGACCATTGCAAGCGGGCTAAGTTCAAATGGAGCTACTAGCACATGGAATTCCCGGGTGAAGATGAAAGAAGAAATTTGTATAATGCAGACCGCCAACTTGCTCCGGGGGCGTACTATGATCAAGAAGACCCAGATGACCAAACCTTGGAAGATAGGAGTCGTGAATTGGGAGGCGCTTCTTCTTCTCTAGCTAAAAATCCTCGAACCAGTATAGGGAACAACACTTCTACCCAACAAGAAAGGGAGAAGAATATGAAAGAAGATGAGGATAAGCGCAAGAAGAGTCTAAGGTCAGAGCAGAAGAAGAAGCAGGCCGAGGAGGCCAAGAAGGAAAAGGAGAAACAAGAGGCGCAACGGGAATTCAAGAAAGAATTAGATAAAGTGGAAACCGGACGCAAGAAGAAAGCATAACAAGCAGCAACAGCTGAGCAGAAAAGGAAAGCCAAACGAGAAGCAACAGTAGAAGTGGAGCGCAGACAGAAGAAAGAACGTGAAAATGCAGAAGCCGAACGCCTTCGAAGAGAAGAGGAGGAAAATAAAAAGAAAGAAGAGGAGGATGCAATGCTAGAGAACATCCAGGTATCTCCCTAGGGTGCAGGATCACAAACAGAGCTACCACCCCTTTAGGTACCTCTAGTCAGTACACGCGCTACACTCTTCGATGTCAGTTCCTACCAAGGGCAAGAGGAGGAGGTATTCGATCTCACCAGGCTCACATACGATTAGTTCTCCTTTAAGATCCGACAGGAAAAAAGAAGATGCCTGGCACGAAATCCTTCTGCCTCATTCATAGTCACAATGGAGAAAGACATAGTCCTACACACTAGGACTAATCTTGTGATGATAGCATCGGCCGGCAAAACTTTCGTTGCGGCCATAGAAGAGAATGTAAATAGAATGAGTAGAGATATATTCTCTCTACAAAACAGGTTACAAGAAGCAGAGCAAAGGGAGGCAAGGTAAGAACAGGAAAAGGTAGCATTGAGAGAGGAGATTCAGTAACTCCAAAGAAAAACTGCCCCTATCAATGAAGTACCACTTTCCATCCAAAGGGAGTTGGATATATTAGAGACCACCACGAGATAAGTCTATGAGGAAATGTTTACTGTAAAACAAATAGTTGCCCCTTTGGTGAGAGCCCAAACAAAAACCAAGCGGAGGAATGAGAAGCTGAAGGAAGCCTCAGCCGCCTTGGATAGAATGATATATTGGACAGTCTGGTACCCCTAGGCTCCCAAAAACCTGCCGAAGAAAGACTGGATCCACACACAAGATGCCAAGGTCTAGATCCGGATTAAAATGCAGTCTAAGGATAAGCTATCCAAGGACCTAGATAAGGTGATGACCGCATACGAACATCTGATCAGCAACATCGATTCAATGCACATCCTGCATCACATTCCATCGTTGGGTGCATTGGATGAAGAGAAGACATGGGCACAAGTGGATCAGGAAATCTAGACATTTTTGCAGCCCATTAAGCAAGTCGCTGCCACTGCCAATCTTGCAGCATCACAAGAGAAACTGGGCAAGTTTCTTGTCACACCAGTCTGGATCTACACTAAGCTCGCCTCCCTGTCCAACCAGGTCACACTGAAAAGAGAGACTCTAATCCCAAACGCCTTGGAATGTCTCCATCGGTTAAGAGAAGAAGTCCCTTTGATTTCCCCCATAGCGGCAAATTATCATGCTTGGCAGAACTTCCTCAAGGAACAACAAGTTGATGTTCCCAACCTCACGATCATGTGCACATCCTCATGATCAAATGGCAATAGGTCACAGGTCGCATATCCCAGCCAGGTCGCAGGTTGCATTTCTTAGCTTGGTTGCAGGTCGCAGCTCCCTTCCAGGTCGCAAGGCAACTCAATAGTTGGGCAGATGAAAAGTCAGGAAGCCCAAAGGGAAAATTTTGATCTATAAAACTCCCTTCGAGATGATTGTAAAAGGATATTTTTTTTTTGGACTCAAAAGTGAGAGAGCATTGTATAGAAGGATACCACTCTTTTGCACATGAATACAGATACTTGTCAAAACTCCTTTCGGATTTGATGTGTTTTCCTGTGCGAACACTATGAGTATTTCTTATACAGTTCCAAACATCTTTTGATTATTGAAGTTGCGCCTTTAATGACATCATTCATGCATTATAGTCCTCTGTACTTGTGTTAATTATGTTTCGTTCGATTTTCTTTCTTAATGAATGTTAATGACTTTGTTTATTAGCATTTGTATTACCATTTAATCTTTCAGGAAGTGAAGGGTGTTTGTCGCCATAAAGAATTGTTTCTTATGTGGTCATAACAGACTAGAAGCATGACTCCAATGGGGTGTTGTTAATGACTTTCCCTTCAGCTTTTGTGCTTTATTTTTTTCCTTGCTACGCATAGTGTTACATACGTGTTTAACTCATCAATCATGTATCTCATATCATTTGAATAAGTGTGTGTTTGCAGGTTCATTGGGTTCTTTTGAGACCAAAGGAAAGGAGACTTAAGCGGTAGCCGGACCCACACCCCGAACGGGATCCCTATTCCAAACGGTTTAGAGTCTAATTAGGACTCTTAACCGGGGAGATCCACTGCTGTTGGCCGGACAAATTTTCCCGTCAACACTATCTAAATTTTAGGTTAAATTTCTAAGTGTAGAATATGCTTACCAAGTCATGGGGTCTAGGAATTGCCACAAAAAACCAAGTATAAGTCTGCTTCTACAAGGTGTTTCTCCAGCTGCAAAGAGAAACATTCAAGATCTCATTATCATTGGTGACCTAGCCATTATTTTCTGTCACCTCATTAATTTCTTTAATCTGTTTGACATCAAAGTCCAAGATATTGTAAAAATGATCTATCATATGCTAGGAAGCTTTCACTCCAAATCATTTATTCATGCCCATAGGAACAAAAAAAACAAATTGGACCTCCTTGCGAATGAGGGGGTACATCTAGCAAAAGGAAACATTAAAGTGGATGGTGTTCTAAGCTTAACCCTAGTTCCCTAATCACTTCCTTATGTTTTTAATGGTATGAAAGGGGCTCAATAATTTGAACCCAAAGAAGTGAATTGAATGTTGACGATTGCTAGAGAGTTGGAAAATACATGTTCTACAAAGGAGATTAAGTCATGCTGGTGAAAAATTGGATGGTTTGGATTATGGAAATAATTTCGTATTTCAGGCTAAATTGATGGGGAGGGAAATTTTAAGGATGAGGAAGCTTGAGTTCCAATTCATTCCACTTGGTTTGGTCTTCAAGTAGCTTATCCTCTACAAGTGTTTCAGTTTGAAACACTTGGAGTGATTGTTTCAACTCAATCTCGATTGGTTTCTCGTAAGTCTAGGTGATGGGGTTTCTTTGACCATGATTGTGGAAGTATGGAGGCGACAGGACAAAGGTAAACACAAACTCCACAATCCTTTTTTATATCCTTCTACCTCTACTCTGGTTCTTTATGTTTTCATCTCATTTTAGATTTAAGTTGGAAATAGTTGTGGCTTTATTTAAATCCAATTTGGAAAGAGAAACAAAGATATTCCTTTTATTTGTGATGTTCCTTACTGTCATCTTTGTGTTCCTATTTTCTCCCTTTCATTTCACAATCTGGTGTATTGTGCTTCTTGGGTGAATGTTGATGTCGTGAATTTACTTTAGCTGTAAGCTTGTTTGGAGATAGTTTGGATGCTCATCAATTTCTATAGTGTTTCTATTTTCTCCCTTGATCACATGAATATGAGTTTGATCTAGAAATTCACCCTCCTTTTGGGAGGTTTTATCTAACTCTATCAATTGTTAATCAATTCAACCTTCAATTTATGCACATCTAGGCTCTCACACCACATGTCTAGCTTGTGTTCTAGGTAGTATTGGAGGTCTGGAGAGCTCTTCTCCTGACAAGGCCGCATCCCAGTTTGTTGTTGGAATTGGAAGTTCTAAACTAAATGACACTTGGATCATATGGTCCTTGGTCAGAGTGGCACAATCAAATAGTTGGATTGTTTGGTGTTTACTGGAATTTCAGCCAGCAACATTGTTTATATCAGTGCTTTTCACTTCTCTCAAGAAATGATTAGGGGAGAAATCTTGCAAGGAATAGAAGAGGCGGTAAATTCTTGGCAGCACTCTATCAAAAAACTTGTTCACAACCAAAAGCTTATAGTTTCAACACGACCCAATTTTAGATCTGGAATCAAAATTCAACAAGATGGATGATGAAATTTCCTACATAAGATTTATGCTAGATGGGCCCACTCTCAAAGTCAACCAGAAGGTGTTCAAAACCAATCCTACTTGTGCATTTTTTCCTAGTTATCTAAGTCATACATGTGTAAAGGAAGTCTGCCTCGATGAGGGGCCTATCTCCCCTTGTGGAGAGGTTAAATAAAATGTATTTACCATTTTTTGTAATATTTAGTTGGTATTTTTTTGAGGATATACAAGATAGTGTCTTTAGAACACTTTAATGCCCCTATGCCTACTCCAGGGCATAGCTTTGGATCACAGTTTATAATTTTGTAGCTTAACACCGTGTTTATTAGTTTGTGCCAGCAAGATATACTTATAAAGGCTATGCAGTTGTGCTCCCAACATAGATTTAATGAGATGTAAATATATTCTCATTTTTTATTTATAAAAAACATAATTTTCTTACCAATTTCTAATTTTTTACATGACATCAAAGCATGTTTTTGAAACCTTTGAATAACCCCAGACTTCTACTTGGGATAGGAAGTTGCCGGAAGATTTCATTAGTCGAATGCCCTAGATTCATGCTTGAGAAAAGCATTATTGACCTATGATAGTTTTTCTTTAGGTACTTGATCTATTTTTTCTAACATTGTAATCCAAGAGTAATATTTTGATTACATTCAATCTCAGATACAAATACAGATTATAAGGTCCCTCCAATTTCATAGCATGAAAGTGAAAATATAGATGTTGTTGGAGGAGAATGATATTTGGCATTTCTAAAGACCAAATTTAAACGACTTACCAATCTATAAAATTGACAAAAAAGATAAAAAAGAAGATAGCCAAAACAAAGAAAATCATCCTGTACTCCATGAAGGGTCCCTCACATCATTAGTAAAACCATTAGTAATGAGATGTTTGATGTTATATTCACTATTTATCGGGGTGATAACATCAATTGAAATATGCCTCTAAGTAACAAGCTTAGAGCCACACAAATGAAAAAAATAGATACCATAGCCACTTCCTTGATACAAATTAATAAACTCTATGATCAATGTGCAACAACTTGAAAAGAGCTCAAGCATGAAGATTCGATACAAAACCTTGAATGGTCTTTCATGTTCTTGGAAACCTTTTGTCTAAGGTGCCTATGCCCAAGAAAAATTTCCACATTTTACTCTTGATAAGTTATGGGATTACTTTATCCAAGAAGAGACAAACTAGAGCGAGTTGCAGGTATAGATACGAAAGAGAAAAAATTTAAAATTATAACCCTCACTATAAATATATTGAAAGCCAGAAAAAAATGGGGTACCTACTATAGGTGATTAGGAGAGAAAGAGAATTCAGGTTCCTCTAATCAATGGTAAGAAATGTTTGGGCCATATCAAGTGTTTCATTTGTCAAGAGTTTGACAACTATGCTTCTTAGTGTCAAAATAAGAATGGGAAGAGCGCGAAATAACACCAGAAATAGTTTGAAAGGAGTGCAAAAGAATTTGTTAGAGTGGATGAGATTTCATCCAAGCTTGTGACATACTTCTCCATGATCTCATCTCTTTCATCCAACACAATGTATGGTGTCAAATGGTACTTGGATAGTGGAGCATCCAAACATATGGCCTTTGGAAAACTTCAAGAGTATGAGGCAAGCATACTTGATGATTATTTAAAATATGCAACAGCAAGAATGGGATTTATCTCAGTCCAAATGCCATTGGGTGATATCTTTGAGCTCAATGATGTTTTACATGTACCTGTATTAACTAAAAAATTCCTAAATTTCCTTTCAGTTTTAGTAATGAAAAACCTATGATATATTGTTGAGTTTGATGATCACTCTCATCAAAAATATATTCCCATATCTTAGTTGGGGTTTTGGATGGAGGAATCGAGAGGGTGGTCGATACAAGTTGCAAGAAGACCATGTGAGAACCCTAGTCCATGATAAAGATAATTTGTGCAAACTTTGGCACAAGATCCAAATAGTTCAAAAAATGTGTAACCCTATAAACTAAGAGTGTTGCTAATCATATGTCTATATAAATGGAAATATGAAACACAAGAATATGACACATTTCTTAACAAAATGAAAATAAATTAATAACATGGTGACAAAATATTAAAACTCAAATTATTGTGATAAACATGTCCTAATCGTTCCATACGCACAAATTTAAACCCTACCAAACAAATTGAGTAGTTTATAAGATAGACCCTGAAACTCTACCTTTGTTGGGCCCAGTTTCACTCAAAGGGGTTGGATTCTTAGGACTGATGACATTTTTGACATCGTTTTTTTAACTTCCCAGTTTTTTTTAATTTTCCATTTCTTTACTGGAACCTCGATAACTCTGACGTCCTCCACAGGCATTGGTTTTTTAGTTTCTAGACATTTTCAACAACTTTAGGCTCAAGCTTCTACATCAAGGCCTTCTTAACACTCTGAAGGATATTGTTCGGGGTTTTCACTATTTTCGTTTTTAGGGTTTATGTTCGTGGATACTTCTTCATTGCTCGGGAAGACGTGTCTGGTCGATAATTCCCAATAGCATTCAAAGATAGAAAAAATGAAACAAAATCTTCACAAAAATATTCAAGGACTAGTTATATAATTTTGCGCCTTGTACTCCTCCTGACGAGTTTGGAACAAGCTAGTTGTGCCTCCTACTCCTCTCAAAAATGGCACTGTAACCAATTAAACCCTCTTCCTACAGTAAATATCTTTTTCACTATAAAACCAGTATCTTATTTATTTTTCCCTATAATTAATATTTTTGAAAAAATTAAACTTTCCCAACCCAAAAAAAAGGTGGTTGGTGTTATAATGAAAAATATTATATTTTTGAATTATTATTTAATTTTTCCTTTTACAAATAATAGTGAGGTATTATACTTCAAGTGTTCTCTAGAGCTCACCTTGCTCAAACATAAGGAAACAAGTCAACGGCCCATGACCTAGAGGCATCTGGAAAGAGTAAAAGTTTGTCCCATTATGGACCACTAGCAGGTAATTATAGGTGGCATGGTTTTCCTTGAATAATAGTGATTATTCAACCTGGATTAGCAGATAACAACCACTGATGCTTGTCCTTATTGTTGGTTTGGACACTGAGTTATGATAGGTTTTCCCACCATTTAAAAAAAAATGGTGAGGTGATTTATACCTAGTATGGAGAAGAAATTATCACAAACTAGAGAACATAATGTAGTAGAAGGGGTTACCCTATAGCCCAAAGGAGAAATAGAATTTTCTTATGTATGGTGAATAGGATCAATCTCAAGCAATCAAGTGGAAGCATGTGCATTACTTTAACGATTAATGTTAACAAAATAACATCATTTTTCTTCTTTGATTGTTGTTGGGGATTCTAAAATCCTTATTCATCATATAGTAGTTTATTCTCTTCCATTTATGTATATCATATGCTTGGGGAAAACAACCAAGAATCAGAGGCAATGGAAAACGGAGTGAAATAGAATTTGGGTGAACTGAGGTTCAATGAATGATTAATGTTGAAAAAATAACATCATTTTTCTTCTTTGATTGTTGCTGGAGATTTTAAACTCCGTATTCATCATATAATAGTTGATTCTCTTCCATTTATGTATATCATGTGGTCTGGGAAAACCCCCAAGAATCAGATGAAATGGAAAACAAAGGAGTGAATTTCAATTTGAGTGAGTTAAGGTTCAATGGGAAACCTAATGGTGCCCTCTCCCTTGACATTTTATTCATGCAATTAAAAATGTAAATACCTCCTCACCATGGGTACCATTTGTTCAATCAAAAAATACCCAACATGGAATTGAATAAAATGAAACCACATGTAATGGCACTTCAAGCCCTTTTAATTAATCATCCCCCATACTAGCCAATGCGATAACTGCTAGAGGATGGGGAGGTCAGTTCAAGTGGATGAAATTTCGTTACAACCCCAAGTATCGATAAAAACATTCGAAAGGTGGGCCATTGATTTTGTAGACCTGATCACACCAATATATTGAAAGAAGAAATATATTCTAGTGTGCATTGATGATGTTACAAAATGGGTTGAGGCCAAGGTGCTGGCTCCAACAGATGAACATGCAATTGTAGATTTTCTTTATGAGGAGTTTTTTACCAGGCTCGATATGCCAAGAGATATCATTACAGATATGGGAACGCAATTCACATCCAAACTAATCAAATCTATCATGAAGTAGTATCATATTAGGCACTGGACTTCTACTCCTTATACACCTTATGAGAATTTAACATTTGGAGGTGGTCACTTAACAACCGCCTCTAAAATTTTAATTCTAATGCTAGGTCACAAATGTATCTTGCCTTAGATTCATGAAATATAAGTCCCCCTTGCTAGGACGCAGGTGTTATGCAAGTACTCAATAACTCCAAACTCTTTTTTCATAAGTATGTCTCAGGCATGGACTAGAAAGGAGCCATATGTTTTAGCATCCATGCCCATATTTGTGAAAAATAGCGAATAACTAGTCCAAAAGAAACCATAAACTCAGAAGAAAGTTCCAAATAATTTTTACCTCCTTAAAATCATCAATACTCCATATGGCCACAGAAAAAGATCAAAATATTAGGTGTTTCTATTGAGAAGTGTAGAAATAAAGGCTCAATTTGACCTTAGCCTTAGTCAAATTGAGAAAATTCAAAATTTCCACATCAACATACAACTTAGAGGAAGTTGACCGATGTGATATGCCTCTTATCACTAAGTTAGATCACTAAATTCGAGCTAGTGGGATTTGAGTTCAATTTGCATATGTTGATTTCTAATTTATAGCAATCCAGATTAGTAGTTTTTAATTTTACTTAGTTAAACTAGTTCTAACAATTAATAGAACTAGTTGGAGGTTACTGGGGCAATGGGAAAACAATCTAACTCAAATATCATCCAGTTAACTGATTAAACAACCAAAAAGATCTCATGCATGGAAATAATTCAAATTTCTCAGTTTCGGTGGAGATTCCAAGGAAATGTAACATCAATTGTAAATTAGTTTTGAGTGTACAGGTGTTGAATGAAATTAGTGATCAATCCTTGGGAATTGTGCAATAATTTTGGAGGAAATTCCTAAAGAATGGAGGCCAATTTCCTCAGGAATTTCACAAGGAAATAGGAGCTCAGGTAGGGGAATAAATTGAACAAGTCTGGGCCAGAGGTTCTCACTCAGTAGAGAGAACAATTATTCATTTGTGGGTTATTCTCATAGCGACCATGAAATTGTAATAGGTTCTTTATTCAACTGAGTAAATGCAAACAAGGCTTAAGGGATTTTTACGAGT
The DNA here is from genome assembly GCA_034641835.2 of Pinus albicaulis. Taxonomy (NCBI): domain Eukaryota; kingdom Viridiplantae; phylum Streptophyta; class Pinopsida; order Pinales; family Pinaceae; genus Pinus; species Pinus albicaulis. The sequence goes on along the minus strand of JAXQQM020061421.1, from coordinate 147,838 downwards.
TGGTTCCCCTAGAAACATTCTTTTTCATGTATATTTAATTGAAGCATGTTTTCACATGTTGTTCTAAACTGTGAATTGATTTCCGTAGAGTAGTAGAGTAGAAGTTTGTCTCTTGATTAAAGATTAAATTTCTTGAGAAATTGAAATTCTAACAACAAAACAAAGGCCTCCTTAATCAAGAAACCAAATTATTGTTAATTATCACCCTTGACTCCATATCCCATAGTGAATCAGTCACTAGTCCCTCAAAAAGGGTTATGATTTCCCCCCCTTTTTTCACAATTTTCCATTTTTCCCTAGGTCTAGCCCCATTAGGTCACCTAGGCCATCAATTTCCCAAAATATAGCTATAGGAAAACTTGGATCTCCTAGAGGCAACTGCGTTGGTGGGTCCCCTCACTGTCCACAGAATTTGGGCCAATTTAGATGGTGGAATCTCCAAATACCTCAATCCCTAGCTCTTGGATCAAGTTTTGCATAGATGTTACCAAGGCTAGAACCTAGTAGGATCAATTTAACCCATAGAAGTAAAAACTCTTGCCTGATCCTTTCCCCTCACATTTTATAGGATAGAAACATCATTGGTTTCTAAATCCCATCCTCAAACCAGGGTTGGGTCCACTTGGCCCTGTGTGGTCCCATTTGGTGTCAAAGTCCTTTCATTAAGGACCATTTTGGAATGTAAGTTCCCAAAGGATTTTAGGGATTGAGAACTTCCTTCATATGTATTATTCTTCTCCCTCAACCCTTTAATTCCCCTCCTCTCTCCCTAGAAGATCAAGTCCCTTTCTTAAAAGGAAATCATGTCCACTCTTTATTCTATCTTAGGGAAAGGGTTTCTAGGGTCACTTTCCACCTATTAATTAACCTATACTATACAAGTGACTTCCTAAACTACTGGGACTCCTCCCATCGATGAAAGTCCATGGAGATAAAGGAGCCTTAGCTATGGAGAAAATGGGCTAAGCCTCCATCATTTCCCTTGTCTTGGTAGTTACCCTATTAGGAATACCTTTAGGTCCACTACTAGTTTGAGTGGTAACAAGTTGTTCACAAATCCATTTGGGAACAACTCTTTGGTATGCCCACTTTTTCCATACTACGGCTCCCAGATGAGAAGTATAGGGCTATGGAGGTTGCCCTTCCTCTCACTGAATTAATCCTTTACAATATAGTGAACAAGGGCTAGTTGGCTGGCCCACTTGACTACTATATTAGTCCTTCAAAGTCTGTAGATCCTTAGGCCTTATACACCTATCCTTATACCAATCTTGTTTTACTTCACAAGAACAAGAGTTAGGTATATTATTTGATAGTCACCTAACAACCCTACAACTATACTTAGACTACCATCAATCTGCCCAACCATAGTCAATTATTTTTACTCATCTAGGGCTCACAATATTGTCTTCATCTAGGTCTCTTAAAATCTTCCACCTAACAATGGTTTGAATCCTCTCAAAATCATTGTTCTTTTGTATCAAAAATTTGATCTTTTTTGTCCAAGCTATGAACAAATCTGAACTGCTCCTCTTCTCATCCTTCTAACAATTTGTAGATGACTGAAATAGGGTTGAAAATCAGCCACTAATAGTCCATTGACTAATATTTTATAGGTTACTTCAGATCTATGTCTGAAACTCTATGGATATAGTCCACTAAAATCAACTCCTCTACATGGTAATCCATTCTTCATATGACACATTTCTTCTGCATGCTCAATCTTCTACTCGGTTCCACCCTCCTTTGGATCTGCTATCTCCACACATATTGAATCTGCAAACCATATTCTAGATCTACGATGTATATTGCAGAAATAAAACTACCTTTAAGGGTCAAAACTTCTCTTCTTCTACGCAAATTATTGACGGTCTTAAGGGCATACCTTATGAACTAAACATTCTAGGAAATTTTCCTAACTAGGGCACTATACTTATGTACTTATAATTTTTGTAGAACAAACCCTATTCACCCATAGAAAAAACCACGACTGTTGCCTCCATAAGAGACTCGACCTAGCTCATATGGATCAATATATTCAAGGAATTTCTTTGATTGGATCTTGACATGAACTTCAGATCTCAATGACGACCCTCAAACTAGGGTTACCTATATCAATATTACGCCTGCATCTACTTCTGTTCTGGTTCTAAATTACAGTGCAAGCCCTCCTCCATTCATTTTGGTCTTTATCACAGACCTTATGGCCTAATAACCACCATAAGACAAGATTGTATCAACCCTCTCTTCTATTTCATGTAGAAAATATAACCAATAGGAATCAATCTAATATTGTAATGTACTAAAAGAAGACATTGAATCCTTCCTACAATTTACGGAAACAAAACATGATCACATAATCAAATATAATTAAGATAAATAAATTATCAATCGTACAACACAAGATGTATATGGGGAAAGAAACTGCTCAAAACCCCTCTATCTGTATTGTGTATTAAGTCAAGGAATCATGAAACAATACAATTATTAATCTCTCATGAGATTATCCAGTGCTCTGTCAATTGTGTCCTACTGATCTAGGAAAAATTGGTCTAGTACTTAGCCAATTATCAACCTTCATTCAGCCTACCTTGCTCACGCAATTCCTAGGGAATTATCTCTCTATTGGTTAGGAAAATCAACCTTCCTTGATTGCGCAATCCATCATGGCATCCCAATGACTTTATAATTTCACATGGGAAATTTTTTATAAATACAACTGATAGTTATGTTCCGTTTAACCTATGTCTCAACTAGGTCTTCCTCGGATTTGACATGCATGCAACTATTAATAGAGAACTATTAGTTATCTGATTGATCACTCATTGTGAATTAAATCTAATTTAATTCAGTGGAATTCTCACTAACTCATCACTTAGTTAGAACTAGTTAAATTTATTTTAGCTCAATTAATTGAGTTAACTAATTCACACTTACACCCCAATAATGCATCAACTGCAACTGGACCCCCAAAATATTAGAATCCCTCTACATGCCTCATATTAGACCCTCATGATCTGGACATATGCAAAATCAAAATAAAATACAGAAATAAACATAAACACATATATGCAGTAGGAATAAGACTTCATTTCATTAATATCAAGTAGTGAAAAAGGCTTACAGACAGAATGGAAAAAAGCCTAGCTCGGGCAATGGTAGCTTATCTCTGAGAAGAGATGTGGTGGCTACATGCATATAAACTGTGTGAAAATAAGGCTCAGGGGCCTTTTAATTATTGAAAAATAAGAGAAAACCCTAACCTGAGGAGATGTAACACCAAGAGTTTATGGACCCCGTTGGGGATAGTTGTGCAGCCAACTTATCGATGTCGTAACTTGGTCATATGATCTTCGTTTGACACATATGATACATTGTTAGAAATATCTCTCCGAGGACTAAAATTTTATCTCGATTTCTATGAAATCGCCAAACCTTTCACGCCCAGAAAACGTCATTTGGGACCTCAAAACTACTTCGACGGTTCAATCCCCCAAAAACTGACAAAAATAGTAAATTGTGGTATAATGAAGGAAACTAAAAAACTAAAAGAGACAATGGTGAGGGCCCAAGTGGAATAGGTAGGTGGCCACCAATATTCACCTCGATCACCTCAACTCAAATTTCTTGAGCTAACTCAGTCATCATGACTTAGCTAACAGACCCAAGTTGTTATGAGATGAAATTACAATTTATTATCCAATTTTATTTAAGGGAAAAAATAAATTAGATGCTTCACATTCCTCGTTACTGGTACCTTCAAATTCCTCACCAGTGTGGGTGCATTATTTTTTTCCTTTCTGGTTGCCAATTTCACTATTTCTTGTTGTAAATTTCAACACTCCCTCTCAATAGGAAAGGATTTCAAATTATGGGAATTTTGAGGTCTAAAATGGGCCTCCTAAGGAAATTATAAAATAATAGTGGAAATAATAAAATAATGTTTGATTACATCATCAAATTTTAGAGGGAAAAAGGAAAAAAAATATTTTTTGAACTCGTATTTTCAACTTATCTCTCAAAGTTTTTACCCACATTTCGAGAGGGAGTACTTGTTGGATGAAAAATTTAATTCCTCATCCAAGAAGTACCCATGCTGCATACTTTTGATGGATCCTCCTACACAAAAATTGAGAAATACATGGAAAACATGATTGCAATCACGTTTTTTCAGGTATTTCTCATTTTTTTTATGTAGAAGGGTCCATCAAAAGTATGCAACATGGATACTCTTTGGATGATGAATTAATGTTTTCATCCAACAAGTACTCCCACTCAAAATTTCAGTAAAAATTTTGGGAGATAAGTTGAAAATACGAGTTGAAAAAGTAGTTTTATTATTTAATCTTTCTACCCTTTTACTTAAAAAATGGTGAATCATCCCCATGGTTGAAATCATCATATTGAATCCTATTGGTTCTAATAATTTTTTTTTTTGTACATTTTTCTTAGGAGGCCCATTTTAGACCTCAAAATTCCCCTAATGATCTATCATGATCTAGTACTTTTGGAATTCTTCATGTAACACTTCTCTAGTGTTCTTTTAACCTACAAATCTCGAAACAGAATAGCCTCTGAACAACTAAATCTGTATAATTCATTTGTTATCAGAGTCTTCTAAATACTACTAGCTACTGCACCTGTCTACTAGACTCTTTTCATTGTTGCTAACATTTACATATCATCCCTTTGCATTGTTTCCAACTTTGATTTGAGCTCCATTATCTGACATTTTTCACTCTGATTCTTGTCTTCTTGACATCTAACTGCATCATTCTAACTGATCCTTCCTACTACTATTGTACTATGGACTCCTCATATCTAGGTTCGATCCATGAGACACACTATCTCAATGGACCATCACCAAATTTCTTATCTTGTGATTATGTATACACATCACCCAACCTTTCACCTGGAGCTATGGTTGCATGTGCTCCCTCCACCCATCTGGCTCGAAATTTCCCCCTCACGGAGGTATTTTCTTGAGTGGGCACTTCCACTCAGTCTCTTCTCCAATTGTGGCTGCTCCACAACCTTCTGAGTCTACTTCTAAGGCTACATGTTGAGAGGTGATTTGTACTCCCTCTCAACAACCAAGTCTCCAACCTCTACTTTTCTCCTCAAAGCTTTTCATGCATATGGTACCTCAAGTGCATATAGTTTCTTGACTCATGCACATTGTAATTGTCCCTCCATTACAAAATTTTCTAAAAAAGAGTTGATTTTCAATCGACAATATCTCCCTCATTTGAGCTCCGAATTGATATTCCATTTGGGTAGTTTTTCACAAGGAATTAAAATATGCTAATTTTTTTTCAAAATTTTATACCAAAATCTTCATATATTCTCTTCAAACTCGTCACCCAAAAAATTCCTTCTCTGATACCATGTAGAAAATATAACCAACGAGATTCAATCTGATCTTGTAATGTACTAAAAAAAGATACTGAATCCTTTCTACAATTTTCAGAAATAAAACACGATCGCAAAATCACATATAAGTAAGAGAAATAAATTATCAATCGCACAACAGAAGATGCATATATGGAAATAAACTACTCAAAATCACTCTATCTCTATTGTGTATTAATTCAAGGAATCATGAAACAATACAATGCTTAATCTCTCTGGATATTCTCCAGCACTTTGCCAATTGTCTCCAATTGATCTAGGCAAAATCGATCTAGTACTTAGCCAATTCTCAACCTTCCTTCAACTTGCCTTAATCATAAAATTACTAGGTAATTAGTTCCCTATTAATTAGTAAAATAACTCTTCCTTTATTGCGCAATACATCATGGCATCCCAATGACTTTATAATTGCACATGGGAAATTTTGTATAAATAAAACTAATAGTTATGTTCCCTTTAAACTCTGTCTCAACTGGGTCTACCTCAGAACTGACATGCATGCAACTATTAATAGTGAATTACCATTTATCTGATAGATCACTCATTGTGAATTAAATCTAATTTAATTCACTGGTTGACCTCTCACTAGATCACCACTTAGTTAGAACTATTTAAACTAATTTTAACTCATTTAATTGAGTTAACTAATTCACACCTGGACCCCACTAATGCATCAACTGTAGCTGGACTCCAAAAATATTAGACTAATACCTCTACATGACTCATCTTAGATCCTCAACTTGAATTTCTTGAGCTAACACAGTCATCATGACTTATTTAACTGACTCGAGTTGTTATGAGATGAAATTACAATTTATTGTCCAATTTATTTAAGGGAAAAATAAATTAGACGCCCCACATTCCTCTATCCTTGTGCATCAAAATTCGTCACAAGTGTGGGTGTATTTTTTTTTTTTCCTTTATAGTTTCCAATTTCAATGTTTCTTCTTGCAAATTTCAACATTTCAGAATTTGATGCAGCCTTTACACAAAGACGCCTTTGAAATCACATTCCCAAATTCTAATGAGCAACCTCTCTTAAGCTCAATCTACCATAAGAGAACCAACAACATGCCATCCTAATTCTTAGCTCAAACTGATCATTAAGGTATGCAACATTCTTGTGAACCCTCACATGATGATCTTGCTATTGGAGGATGATCATGGCCTCCCTTTAGCAACCCTTACTTGGCCCTGTTACTCCACCTACTTTAAGAATACATCTCTCTTCACCCCCTTGATCAAATGAGCTCATTCTCACTTGATGTTATTTCCTTCATCCTAAGGCCTCCTTAGATATTTTTTGTTATACCTCTTAGGAACCCTCTAAAACTTATAGGTTTCATCCACTTAGACCTTATGAAATATTAATTTTCCTTTTTAATTTTCTTTTAGATTTTAAACCCCATATTGGGTCAAAAATCCCTTTTCTTGGCTTATTTTCCCACAAATCCTTTTGTTACCAAACTCACACAAAACCATCTCACTAGGCTTGTGGAGTACCTCCCAAGCTACACAATTCAACAACATAGTCTAGTTGTAGTTATCATAACCTGGTGAAGCTCTTGTAGTCAAGCGAGGGCTTGGTTGGGTTCCTAAGTTGCAAATTAAGTAAGGGTAGTTGTGAGGGCATGATAGCTAGGGGGGTCAGGGAATTCAAATTAGGAATGAAACAACATGCTAACACATGTTGGACAATGTCAGTGCATGCTGAAGAGTGTTAGGGAGTGTCGGGGCATATCAAGGAATAACTAGGTCAAAATGCATGGAAAGGAACGAACAAGAGTGTGTGTCAGGGAGTGTCAACGAATTCAAGTTTAGTAAGGATGAAGTGTGTTAGGAGAAGTTCAAAATAGGATTTACAGGAGGCAAGCCTACGGTTTCTATATGGAGCTTGAAATAGAAATTTTAAACAAAGGGAGATCACTTTGTGCTAGGCACAACATTGTTTTTCCTTTAGCTATTTTTTTATATGATATGTGGCACACTTTGGCTACATGTTCATGTTTTAAAATATTCTAGATAATTGCATGTTGTACATTTATGTGTATAAGTTTTGGGGCACTCTAATTGTGTTGGCTTATATCTTGTACGCCTTGTGCATCTTGTGGTTCTTGCAAACTCTCAATTAATGTTCTACTATTTATATGAATTGAACATACATGTGAAATATTTCCTATGTAAGATATGTTGCTTAGTTTTTTAATGGCCATGGATAAATCATGTGATCCTTGTCTTGGTAGCTAGTCAAGTGGGACAAGTTGAACTTGGACATCAGTGGCATAAGATGAGCTATAGGCAATTCGTAGGTGCAAAAGGCACAATTTACTTGTAGTAGGTGCAAGTGTTCAAGTTGTTGCAGTTGAAGTAAGCCAATATTGTCACTTGAAATGCAGTAGCCAAGGAATTGACTGGGTTCCCAAGTCTTGAAAAAAGGTAAAGGCTAGCTGTGAGGAAATGAATGCCAAGGTGTGCTAGGGAATGCTAAGATGTGTCAGATAGTGTGAAGGCATGAAAAACATGGTAATATGCGACAAGTGATAAGGCATGCCAAGATGTGCAAGGGTGTGTCAATGTGTGTCAGGAACTATCAAGGAAAAAAAGGAAAAAAAAAGTGAAACTACAAGGAAATGAATGAATAAGAGGGTTAATAAGTCATCAATTTACCTTTTCCAAGAGGGACGTGCTATGCACACCAACACTAGGCGCCAATAGGTGCCAAGTGCAAAGCCTTAGTGCATTCTAAGTGTCAAGTCTTCCTTTGTTGCTTCTCATCTACTTTCCAATAGTTGATCTCAAATAAATTTAATATTAAACTATGCCAAATTATACCAAGGCATATCAATGTAGTTCGTACATGCTAAGACTTTCCAAGCGCCAACACGTGCCAAGTCCCAATATGTGTCACAGAGTGTTATAAATGCTATGAAGTGGAAGGGCATGTTGAAGAGTGCTAAGGTGTGCTAGAGAGTACTAATGCATGTTGAGGACCGTTAAGGAGTAGTAGGACAAAACATTAAGAGAGAACTAGGTCAAAATTCATGGAAGTTAATGAATATGAGGAATGTGTGTCAGGGACTAGTGTTAATGAGTGCTAGTTTTCATTCCAATGTATGATAAGGATTGGTAAGGAATGCTAGGGGAATATCAAGACATTTTAAAAAGTATCAAAGTGTGCTTGGGAGTTCCAAGGTGTGCTAGTTATATGTTTCAAATAGTTCCAAGATATGAAAATACATGTCAGGTGCTAAGGATGTGCAGGGTTCTAGGGTATGTCAATATGTGTCAAGAATTTCAAGGAAACAAAAGGAAGAACCAACAAGAGAGTTAATAATTCGGGACTTTATATTTTTTGAAATGGGCATGCTAACCACACTAATAATATGCCACATTAAATTCTAAGTGCTAATGTATGTCAATGCATTCAACCATGGTGTTCTAAGGCATGCTAGGGACTACATGCATGCCAACACATGTTACGCGAGTTCTATGTTGTGCTAGCACATGCCACCATATGCTTTCCCGTTAGTTTCATGACAAGATTTTCTAGGTACAAAGATGTTCCAAGACATGCAAGGTGCTAAGAAATGTTAGTGTGTGCCAAAGAATTAATTTATGGTGTGCCCAGATTGTTGAGGAGTGTTAGGTCATTCTCATTAATACAATTGATAGAGCTTGATTATGTACTAAATAATATATTTCCTACACACATTAGTGGGACTTTGTCTAAAAGGAATTTTCTAGATAATAAACTTAATATATATGAATCATATGTTGACTCATAGGAAAACTCTATTCGACTAGTCATTACTTCAGGGAAATGATACACACTAATTACTTCTTAAAAAATTGATTGACTCTAACCACTATGGCCTTGGACATATTATAAAAAAAGACTCCACAATAATGGTATTACATCGTTATATTTTGAAAAAAAATATATTAACAAGCACATAACGTCATAAAAAACTCATTGGAATGATCAAAGGCGATGAAATTTTTCTTACCGTCACCAAAAGTAACAAAAATAGCATAAGTGAGGGTCATTAAAAGTTCGTCGCTAGAAGCATCACCAAAGAGAGAATTACTGATGGGCCTTTAATGGCCCTCACTAAAAGTGTCACTGAAAATGTCTTTGGTGACGGACCTTAATGGACCATCACTAAATACACTTACAACGATTTTTTTTTAAGGATCCTCACCATATGTGAGAATGGTGATGGACCTTAAAGGTCTGTCACAAGCATGACCCTCACCAATGTCATTTTTTCTTGTAGTGTCTATGAAGCTGGTAGGGATAGATCCTAGCTTCCAAAGTGGTTTATATGTTTTCATCTATGTTTATTCTCATAATCTCGTAAATTAAAAAACCGTAACATGGTGTCGACCATACTGGGGAAAAATTGAAAATATTGTAATTTTCTCTGAATTCATAACCCTGGTTAAAACCGTTTATGACAATAATATTTTGAGAGATCGTTTCCTTTTCATTTTTTGTAAATAATAAGTGTGTGTGTGCCTTATATTTCAATTTTGACTCCCAAAAGGGTTTAGAATATATCCCATTTTGATCCAAATCCTGCGGTTATTGTTGATGATCCTGAAAAAATGCTGAGAAGAAAAAGTATAACAAATAGCCAAGGAAGTAGCAATCCTCCCCATAGAGAAGATTCTCTCCCAAAATATTTTTTTACCCTACAATACATTGAATTTGACTTACCTTTTGAACATATTTTGTTTAGAATAAGTCAGCTAACTAGGTAGATCAAATAGTGGTAAACCAAGCTACATTAAGGTATCATTATTTTGAAGTACAGTATGCCCAACCTAATATTGACCTTCAAGTTATTCAAGATTTTGATAAATTGCAAGGTTTAGTTTCAGGTCTTGACCTTTATGTTCATGAGGCATATTTCCAACATTCTGTTGAACTCTCTACCCTGACTTCTTTTGCAGTTTCATCCACCTCATCACAATCGGTGCATCCTAGTTCATCTAATCCTACCCCTTTTGTAGTTTCCACTAGTACTCTGGTAGTTTCTCATTAAGCAACTCAAACTCCATCTTCTACCCAATCATCAACCACAATCCAACCTTCATCTTCACCAAAACCTCAATTTTTAGTTCAACACCCACCTTTCATCTAACAACCACCTTTGATTAATCCACATATTTTTCATCCTCATATACCTATAATGGCAACTAGATATGCTCCACTTTCTCTTAAAGCTCCTTTGGAAAACATGCCACATGAATATAAAACGAGGATTCCACAATTTGATGGAATTGGACCTATCACTTCCCAAAAACATGTAGATAGGATGAATTATAGTTTTGACCTTCAGGAAGTAGATGAGGAAAATTTCAAAATGAGGTTGTTTGCACAAACTCTCAAGAGAGAAGTTAGGAAATGGCTTAAATATTTGCGTCCTTCTAGTATCAATGATCTCCCTACATTCCATCAGGAATTCCTTAATATATGCGAAATTAAAAATAACCCTCTTCAGATTCTATCAGAATATGAAAGCATTAGGAGGGCACTAGGGTAAAGTGTCTAGGATTATTGCACTAGATTTAACAGTGTATACAATGCAATTCCTACCAACATTAAACCACCACAAGGTTTAGCCTTAATAAAATTACTACATGGCTTTGAGGCATAAATGTCTTACCAGCTTAGAGAGAGGAATTCCTCAACATTAGAAGAAATGCAAAGAGATGCAGTGAGTGTAGAATTCAATTTGTTAGCAACGAGGGCTAGGATAAGAACTAAAAGAAGAGTGACCATGACAGAATAACCCTTAACTTCTTCTGTTGATGCCAAAATAGACTCATTATTGAGAAAAGTAGAAAGAATGATGGAAAGGATCAATCTAAATGAACGGGATGATGCTAGAGAAAATCAGCCTACACTTCAAAATCGTAATCAAAATCTCAAAGATATCCTCCCCAAATTAAACAGAGGGAATAGAGGGGTCCATATCAACAAATTAGACCTCCATTTCAGGAGAATCATGATGATGATGATTGGGAAATAGTATACAAGGCAGAAGATAACCAAATAAATTTTATGGGTATTAATAATGATGAAACATTTTTTATCACTCAATAAGAACAACAGCTTTTTCAACTTTCCCAAAGTAAGTTGGATCCAGAAGAATCAAATAATTATAAAAATGGATTTGTAAATTATATTATGGAATTATATAGGAAGTATAACCTGAGAAGTAAGAAAACTTCAGATATCCCCAATAAGAAGAATTCATGGAATCCTACTAAGAAAACCTCTCATACTTTTGTTAAGAAAACCATAGACAATTATTCCAAGAAAACTGCTGATACTTTTGCCAAAAATACAATAGAAACTCCAACCAAAATGATGGTTAATAATACTTCAAAAGCTACTCAAACTGATATCCAAACCACCAATCAACAAAAGGAACTTGTATCAAAATAAATTGCTAATAAATTTGGTTTTATGAATTTGAATAAGATTCAAACATCATTCAACATTGAGAATGAATTAGGAAAGTTGAAAATTCTAATTCCTGTAATAGAGTTAATGAACAAGATTCTATACATATCTCATGTTATGAAGGCTCTAAACATAGGGGAAAACACTGACACTATTAATTTGAATGATGATCAACCTGAACTCTTGTTTGGGCCAGAAGTTGATGGAAAACCACAAGAAGGAGGAGTTCCTCCATTCTATGTTAGTCTAAGTATTCATGATAAGATTCTCCATAATGTTATGTTATATTTAGGTGCTTCATTCAATTTCATTCTCAAAGTTGTTATGGAAAAACTTGTTCTTGATATTAATACACCTTATAAATATTTATATTCATTTTATTCAAGAAAAGTAAGATGTATAGGTCTCATCAAATATCTATGTGTTACTTTAGCTGAAGTCCTTGCTAAGAGTCTAGTAATGGATACAGTGGTTGCAGATATACCCCCTAAGTATGGAATGTTGTTGTCATGCTCATGGGGAGAAAAATTACAAGGGACCTTACAAATGGACATGAATTATGCTAACATACCTTTGTTTGGTCATTAGAGAATATTATATATGGAAAATTTGATGAAATTCATGGTGAGTAGTCAGGATAAACCACATAACTATCCTCTTTACTCTGTCCACTTGGATTTAAACTCTTTAGTTCTTTATAATGATGGAGATATCAATACTCAAGTTACTAGTGCAAAAAATGATATTTGCGAAACACATGAATACCAAACAGAAATAGTGGAACAAAAGACTGAGCTCGGACCTCTTTAAAACATGAGTTTTGATGGATCTTGTAGAAGAGAGGGTTCTGGAGCAGGAATGTGGGTTTCAAGCACATGAAAAAACCATGTTAAAGGTCATTCATATAAGTTGTTGGGTATGTGTTATATTCTTTCCACGACTAGCCCCATGTGATATACGTTGCGCTGGGCACAACGAGGGGGTCACAAGGGGGGAGGCAGCCCCCACTGTTGGGGTCTGGGGCAGTGCCCTGGCGAAAATTTGTTTGGTGTGCGGACCCACCCATGTTTTTTGCATGATTTTTCACATGGTTTTGGGGTACGATGGTTTTCGGCCCCTGGTTTTTTGTAGATCTGGTCAAGGGAACTATGGTTATGTTCTAATCCAGGGTTAATGGATTGGGGTTTATGTATGCTTCGGCATGTATATATATTTTTTGTAACACTAAAAGGAAAATAATGAAAAAATCAAGCTGGTCGTCCCGATTTGGGATCCAGGGGAAAATCTCTGTGTTTATCTATTTTATGTTTTGTGCTCTCAGTATTGTTTTATTTTCTGTTATAAGATTCGTGTGTAGATAATTTCTGTTCAGGGTTAAAACCTACATTTGGTATCAGAGTTTTTTCTGCTTCAAGGGGACGCCTTTGCTGCTGAGGTTTTTTTTCTCGGGCCTGAGGTAGACCCTGTTCAATGGGAGATCTGCGGGATCGATTCTTGTGGTGAAAGAAGATGGCGAGCGACGAAAAGATAGAGATCGAGAAATTCAATGGTCAGAGTTTTGAGTTATGGAAGCTCAAGATGGAGGATCTGCTGGTGGATAAAGATCAGTGGATCGCGGTAGATCCGGGTACTAAAACAACGGCAATGTCAGATGAAGACTGGAAGAAACTGGATCGGAAGGCTAAGAGCACAATACAGTTGTGTGTCTCAGATTCAGTATTGTTGAATGTATCTGGGGAAGCTGCGGTGAAGAATTTATGGGAAAAAATTGGGAATTTGTACCAATCTAAGTCTCTAGTGAATAAGTTTTTCCTGCGGAAAAATATATACAACCTGAGGATGAACGATGGAGACTCAATGACAGAGCATCTGAACGCCTTCAATACTGTGGTAAGTTAGCTGTCATCTGTTGATATTAAAATATCAGATGAAGATAAGTGCATCAATTTGTTGTGTTCTCTACCAGACTCGTGGGACAGTCTGGTTATTGCAATAGGTAGCAACACAACTACCTTGAATTTTGATGACATTGTCTCAGCCTTGCTATCAGAGGAAATGAGACGGAGAAATATGGAGGGTCAAAATGGAGATGCCTTATCTGTACGAGGAAGGTCCCAAAATATAAACAAGAATAAGGTTTCGAGTGGGAGATCTAAATCTAGAGGGAGATCTAAATCTCCTGGAAAGTTTGTAAAGGTATGCTGGAAATGCGGAAAGGAAGGGCACTACAAAAAGGAGTGCAGATCTAAAGCTCCCGAGAAAGGAAAGGGATCTGATGATGCTCCTTCTGCAGAGGCAAAAACCACCTCGGATGAAGGTGGGGATGTGTATTTGGCTTCTTCTTCAAATACACATGTAGATCATGAGTCATGGTTGATTGACTCAGGTGCATCCCTTCACTTCACTCCCCATAGGGAGTGGTTCTGCGAGTATGAGAAATATGATGGTGGTGATGTCTTCCTAGGGGATGATAGGAAGGCCAGAATCATCGAACGTGGAAAGGTCAAGCTGAAGTTGCAAGGTGGAAGGATTAGAACACTTCCTGGTGTTCTGCATATTCCTGCATTGGCCAGAAATTTGATTTCTTTAAGCAAGATGGATGATGCAGGTGTAAAAACAGTGTTCGAGAAAGATGCCTGCAAGATGGTTCGGGGAGCACTGGTATTAATGCGGGGAGTTCGGACTGGAACTCTATACAAGCTACAAGGTAGCACAATTATTGATGGGTGTAATATTTTCATGGTTCTCGAAAGGGAGCGAAATCCAGTTGTCTCTCGGGAGTAGGCACCGTTGCAGGCATCGGCTTGTGCTATTGGAGAGAAGGGCCTTCGGATACTGCATAGAAATGGTATGGTAGAAGGTATGTCTAATTTATCTCTAGATTTCGATTTCTGTGAGCATTGTGTATATGGGAATCAGAATCGGGTGAGTTTTCCTTCTGGTGCTAAGAGGGCGAACAAGATATTAGAACTTGTGCACAGTGATGTGTTTGGACTTGTGTCAGTTCCATCACTAGGAAAGTCTGTGTACTATGTTTCATTCATATATTACTTCTCAAGGAATACATGGATATATTTCTTGAGGAATAAATCTGAAGTCTTTGACAGATTTAAAGAATTTAAGGCTCTGGTGGAAAACTAGATAGAGAAGAAGATAAAGGCACTGAGGACAGATAATGGTGGGGAGTTCTGCAAGAAGTGTGGTATAGCACGACAGAAGACTACTCCATACACACCTCAGCAAAATGGATTTGCAGAAAGAATGAACAGAACGCTGATGGAAAAGGCAAGAAGCATGCTCAGTGGTACCAGGTTAGGACAAGAATTCTAGGCAGAGGCAGTGGAGACTGCATGTTACTTAGTTAACAAATCACCTTCATCAGCGTTGGAGGATAAGACTCCACATGAAGTATGGACTGGTAAGAAACCCTCTCTTTCACATCTAAGGGTATTTGGATGTGATGCATATGTACATGTTCCAAAGGAGAAAAGGACCAATTTAGATAATAAATCTGAAAGGTGCATCTTTATTGGGTATAAGGATGGTTTAAAGGGTTACAAGATTTGGAACCCAGAAACAAGGAAGGTTGTGTACAACCGAGATGTGGTGTTTAGAGAGGTGAAAGATGTTGTTACACATGAATTCCTACCAAAGGAACCTGAGAAGATGGAGTTTGAGCTAAAGGAAGATGAATCGGACTCTACAACAGAAGAAGACTTAGAAGAGGAAGAGCCACAAACTCCAGATGTGAGAAGATCAACTCGGGAAAGAAGGCAACCAGAAAGGTATAGTCCATCTGCTTTTTGTTCAGGTTTTTCCTTAACTATAACTGATGATGATCCCAGAACTGTTAGGGAGGTAGTAGATTCAGAGGATGGAAAACTCTGGAAGGAGGCCATGGTTGATGAAATGTCATCCTTGCACACAAATGAGGCATGGGATCTGGTGGAGTTGCCGACTGGAAGGAAGCCCATCGGGAGAAAATGGGTGTTTAAAAATAATATGAAAGTAGAAGGAAAGGTGGAGAAATACAAAGCTCGGTTGGTAGAAAAAGGTTATTCCCAGGTGCCGGGAACTGATTTTGGTGATATTTTTTCTCCTATTGCCAAAATTACTTCTATTAGATTACTTTTATCTGTTTCTGCTGCATTTTATTTTGAGATAGAACAGATGGATGTGAAGACAACATTTCTTCACGGGGATCTAGAAGAGGAGATATACATGAAGCAACCTGAAGGATTTATGGTGAAGGGTAAGAAAGAACTCGGTGTGGGTGTTGGAAGAAGTCTCTCGTATGGGTTAAAGCACTACTGCTGTGATGTGTATCAAAAATTTGATACCTATATACGGGGACTTGGCTTCACTAGAAGCAAGGAGGATCACTGTGTTTATTTTAAATTAATTGGTGACTGTGTTATTTATTTGGTATTGTATGTGGATGATATGTTGTTGATTGGAAATGATAAAGAAATTATCTAGGATTTGAGGACCCAGCTGTTCTCCAAATTCGACATGAAGGATCTTGGTGCTGCAAACTATATTTTGGGAATGGAAATTAAGAGAGATCGGGCAAAGAGGAAGCTCTGGTTAAAAAAGAGGAAGTATGTAGAGACTATATTGCAGAGGTTCAATATGCAGGATAGTAAACTGGTGAATTTTCCTATTCCTATAGGTGTAAAGCTATTTGCTGAACAATGTCCCAAGACACAAGAAGAAGAGGAGGATATGTCCCCTATTCCATATGCAAGTGTAGTGGGTAGCTTGATGTATGAAATGGACTGTACTAGACCAGACATTGCACATGCAGTGGTAGTATTGAGCAGGTTTATGCTAAACCCAGGGAAGGAGCATTGGACAGCAGTGAAGCGGGTTTTCAGATATTTACATGGCACTAGTGATTATGGTTTGTGCTACTAGGGAAGACCAGGATTGGAAAGAATGTTGGACATTCGTGGTTTTGTTGATCCAAACTGGGCTGGAGATCTCGACCAAAGAATATCTACATGTGGGTATGTGTTTAGCCTATTTGGAGGTGCAGTCAGTTGGATGAGTAAAAGACAGTATGTAGTGGCTCTTTCAACTACAGAGGCAGAATACATAGCAGCCACTCATGCAAGAAAGGAAGCAGTTTGGTTGAAAATATTGTGTTCAAGTATGGGATTGGTACAACAAGCTATAAGGATATACTGTGATATCCAAAGTGCAATTTTATTGGCTAAGAACCCTGCTTACCATTCAAAGACAAAGCACATTGATGTTCAATATCACTTTGTTAGAGATATGGTTGAGGCTAAAAGGGTGTTGCTGGTAAAGGTGGACACTTTGAAGAATGTTGTAGATGCATTGACGAAGTTTGTGAACACTCAAAAGTTCTCTTGGTGTAGAGAAACAATGGGTGTTGAAGAATTGACCCAATGACTAAGCTTTCTTGTGGCCCCCTGTGGAAAGAAAACAACAAGTGGGAGAATGTTGGGTATGTGTTATATTCTTTCCACGACTAGCCCCACGTATTGTACATTGTGCCGGGTGCAGCAGGGGGGTCACAAGGGGGAAGGCATCCCCCACTGTTGGGGTCCAGGGCAGCGCCCCAGCGAAAATTTGTTTGGTGTGCGGACCCACTCATAGGCGGACCCACCCATGTTTTTTGCATGATTTTGCACATGGTTTTGGGGTACAATGGTTTTCAGCCCCTGGTATTTTGTAGATCCGGTCAAGGGAATTACGATTATGTTCTAATCCAGGGTTAATGGATTGGGGTTTATGTATGCTTCGGCATGTATATATATGTGTTGTAACACTAAAAGGAAAATAATGAAAAAATCAAGTTGGTCGTCCCGATTTGGGATCCAGGGGAAAATATATGTGTTTATTTGTTTTATGTTTTATGCTCTGGCTATTGTTTTATTTTCTGTTATAAGATTCGTGTGTAGATAATTTCTGTTCAGGGTTAAAACCTGCAGAATTTTAATTTTCAATGTACCAATAATATAGCCGATTATGAAGCACCTCTATTAGGATTGCAATTTTTTGAGAAACTTCGGTGCCAAAATAATTTCCATTCAGGGAGATTATGAGTTAATCATAAAGAATATTAAAGGACAATACTCTACAAAGCATCCTAGATTGAGAGAATACATAAATATTGTGGTTGATTTTCTAGAGGGTTTTGTGAAATATGATCTTGCTGCCATTCCTAGAAATCAGAATATCCTTGCAAATGTTATGGCTTTTTTAGCCAACACCTATAAAATGCCTCACCCCAATAGAAAATATACAATGGAAGTAAAACATCAACCAGTTGTACCAGACAATATGAGTTATTAGCAAGTATTTGGAAATGACAAGAAAATTGAAAACTTTCTATAGTCTAAGGATGAATATGAAGAAAATACTATATATTTAGAGTGTGAATTAGAAGATCAAATAGTTGTACATTCTAATGTATAAAAACAGTTAGATAATTCAAATGTAATTATTCATGTAGATAAATTTGTAAATAAATTGGAATTGCTTGAAATAGATCCAAAAAAAGAAGAGTTTGAAATACTCCAGTTAAAGGATAATGTTTTACCTAGAGGTTTGCTTCCACTAGAAGAATTATTTAATTTCAATGATGTAGCTAAGAATCCTAATATTGAGCCCACGAGGGAATATGTAGAAGAGTGTAATGTGTGCAGTGAAAAAGATCCTAAACGATAAAACTGTCAAAATCACTACCTACTTCTGAAAAACAAAAACACATTACATTATTCAAAGAATTCATTGATGTCTTTTCCTAGAGCTATGAAGATGTCAAATAATATGACACTAGTATTATACAACATCAAATCCCAATTAAAGAGGACCATAAACCATTTAAACAGAAAATTCGTAGAATAAATCTAGTTTTGATGCCCCTGATTGAGAAAGAAATAAAAAAATATGTATGAAACTAAAATCATAGTTCCTCTTAGGTACTCCAAATGGGTAGTGCCAACTACGAAGAAAAAAAGAGAAATCAGATTATGCATAGATTCCATAAATCTTAATAAGGTCTCCCTAAAAGACAACTACCCTTTGCCAAAAATGGATCACATATTACAGAAAGTTGTTGGATCTAGTAGGATTTCTTTATTATATTGTTTCTTAGGCTACAAAAGTCTTATTTCATCCTAATGATCATGATAAAAAAGCTTTCACTACTCCATGGGGAACCCCCATGTATGTGAAGATGACCTTTGAATTAATGAATGATGGAGCCACATTTCAAAGAGAAATGGATATTTCCTTTGCTGATGAAATTGGTAGGTTTATTGTGATCTATATAGATGATATTACTATCTATTAATGATCTAAAATGAATATATTATTTTTTTTGTGCTAAGGGTCTTTTAGTTTTAAAAACATGTGCATAATTGGTTCATTATTTTGCATAAGGATTAAGGAGTTTTTCCATGAATTATAGATGAATTTTAGTCAATTAGAAGCATAAAATAAGTCTAAATAACACTAAAAATCAGTGTAAAATAGATAAATAAGTCACCACATGAATTTTACACAGTAGGCATGATGAAGTCGTTCACCCCTCCTGGGCTACATCTACTGGTCCAGCTCCCAACGGCTTGTCCATCTTTTATTATGCTTAAAATTTTGCTATTACATGTAGTTACAATGCTCTAATGGCTATTTTTTTTGGCACCAATGGCTTCAAAATGCTCTAATTAGTAAAAAATTACTCTTCATTCACTCAGAATGGTAAAAAATTGAGCCTCCTACACTTTTGCCCAATATCTCCTAGGAAAACTCCACTAAATGTGGAGAACTCCAATTAATTGGAATTAAATTAGGGCTGACCAGCAAATTTGGCATGCCCCTATCCACTCCACCTATTAAGACACACATTAAAAATTATATTTAGGGTGGCAGCCAAATGCGCAACCCCAACAGTTATGTGGCTTGACCAGGACACAACATAATATAATTGCAGAGCTTATTTACATACATACGCAAAGCAACCAAGAACACACCTTATAAAAAAACAAACATAACCTTAAATAGCTTTAATTACACATGGAACAAGATTCTCGGGTCCCACAACATGCCAACCAATCACATCACATCACAATCGCTCACCTAAAATTTTACCACTCTACCAATATCGATAAACCATAACTATTGTGAAGTGCGCTTCTGCGCAATGCCAACACAAGGCATTCCTTCATCGCATCATAGATTTCAAATCTTATCGTGTCACAACTAATTTACCTTGTGAACCCTTAACAATATCCATTAATATTTGTGAAATGCAACATCGTGACTCGTCATCCGTCGTTGATATGCGTCCCATCTAACAGTCCTCACCTACTCAGCCTTCTTCGCATTGCAAATTATATGGTTTAGTTGTGATTTCATCGTAACCGTCGATCTATTTCCTTTCAGATCTATGATCTAATCCTTTCGATGCATTCTTTACTCCTCTTCGTTATACAGCTTGATCTTCATATCCATTCATCCTTCACTCAGAAACATGTT
The DNA here is from genome assembly GCA_034641835.2 of Pinus albicaulis. Taxonomy (NCBI): domain Eukaryota; kingdom Viridiplantae; phylum Streptophyta; class Pinopsida; order Pinales; family Pinaceae; genus Pinus; species Pinus albicaulis. Next base: position 127,440 of record JAXQQM020061421.1, on the reverse strand, counting down.
GATGGATTCTACCATATTCGATCAGAATGCAACATCTTCCTCATACGACATCGGTTTTTCGAACCATTCACGGCTCCGGAATCAAGAAGACGATATCTATGCAAAAATATTGGTTTCGGTCCAATATTGTCTTTGAATTTTGATCAAAATTTATGAACTCCTGATTATTCCTTCACATTGGGAAGATTTTGGACCGCAAAATACTTGATTACCTATTTAGTAGATGAGGGTACAACTCCCTCACCTTTTCAATCTCCATCCATTTTTCCTTGCTTGGTTTAGTTCCTTTGAGCCCAACTTGAAGGTAGTCAACACTTACCCTCTTTGATGCTCTTGTCCTCCTATCAAAAATTATATCTTATTTGAGCTCATCCAAAAATTTTGGGGAGAAATATTCAATAGAAGGTAGTTTAACATCACTTCCTTGATCATTGATCAAAGGAGGCTCATACAAGCATAATTTCTCAACATTAAAAACCAAATAAATTTGCATGTAAGAAGGAAAAACAAGAATATGGATATTCTGATTTTTTCATCTAAAAATATACACCACAGAAACCTCTGATCTATCAAGGAAAATCAAGTTGGAATGCATTATTGCCAACTTTTTTTATGACCTTCAAAGGACCATAGTGAATGGTGTTAGCCCCCTATAAAATTTTTTCACAAGCAAACAGGGGGCTAAAATGTTTTTGAGCCTTCAAGGAATGCATTTCCCCTGAAAACACACCATCCTTGAAGCCTCCTTGTGCCTTTGTCCTTTGATGAAATCCCCTCTGTTGTTTCTAGTTATAAAGCTTCTCTGTTGTGAAGAAATGCCCAAAAGGCCTCCTTTTTCCCTTTATATCATCCCTTCCAAACCCCTGTTTCATCCTCTTTTTCCCCTATTAACCCTCTAAACCATCTCAAATCCCCTTTAAACCTTCCAAATACACTTTGTTTGGTTTAAATTCCCTTTTTCCCTCTACCGTTACCCTTCTTTGGCCTCAAAAGAATTAAAATTGGCCAAAAAACCAACTTTCTACCTTATATTAAGGCCTAGCCCCTTTCGGCCTAGCCCCTTTAATATTTCTCCCCATGCGACCGTGGCGCTAGAACCAAGCACCAAGGCGGAAGGCGCTTACCACATTTGAATATCGGGAGCGTTTTGAGCCGTCGATCTATACAGATCGGATGGTCGTCACGATCCTCGTAGCGTCCTTTACCTTACCCTTTCACCGTCGTTCATCGCATCTCCACCGTTCATTTACCCGCCAAATCAACGGTCCTTGTTTTACCTACCCAGTGGTCCCCGCACACTGTTCAAAACCACTAGTATCTATCGCACCACCTTTGAGGGGTGGGAAGTATTTTCCGATGGGCCAGCGATTCCATACAGAATTCGACGCGTGGCACCGGTACGGCTAGAAAACCACCCACTCATCGCGCGTTATCGTTCGGTACAGGACACAAAGCGATATGCATATCAGCCATCCGATCTACGATCACCCATCTAACGGTTGTCGCTCCATGAAGATGCATGTGGGTTAATCAGAGGCATCCGTACCCCTGGCCCACTGTCTGTCGCCCTCCGACGTGTTTTCCACCGTCGATCTCCACCGGAGATCGGATGGTCCAGATTTATTCGCACGCCCGCCGTTGACCGGTCCCACTGGCAGAGCTCCATGTCACCTCCCTTCACAGAATTTTCTCATTTCAACTTTTTTTTTCCCGATTTCCAAAACCCTTCATCGTGCATTTTCCGTCGTCGATCATCACCCCCATACAGGATCGAACGGTCAGCATGCTTCTCTCCACCGCACCACCACCTGTCTAACCCTCCATCATTTTTGCATTATTTTTCCTGTTTTCACCATTCTACTACAGTTTTTCCATTTGCCTCCACCATTTCCACCATTCCTCTGGCCTCTGAAGCATTCTCCCGCTACCACCCTGGATGTTGTAATTGATTTGTTTTCATTGTGCAGGGTTTTTTCACCAGACTGGTATTTCGCTCTGCCTGTCATAATCACAGTCAGTGCGATTCAAAGCATAGAGATGACGTTATAGTAACAAAACGCATCAGCGACAGAGATCAAGGTGTTAGAGCCTGAAAATTCAAGATCAAACACTCTAATCCTCATTCAAGGAATTAAGGCGCAGTTGAAGATTAAATGAGCACACGAAACAAAGCTATATTTGTGTTCTATATCAGCAGTGTACTTTTCTCCAGAAAGACTGCCTTTCAGCGTTCTCCATGCCCCCTCAAGCCCTCAAGAAGCTAAGTACACTGACAGAAGTTTCTATTACTGTCAGGACAACAGTTATGAGGTATGGAGAGACCTACAGACCTTTTTCGCTGTGTCACTTATTTCAGAAAGCTACCACAGAGTACCATCAGTCGAATTTCTTCAGAAGAACATACTTGAAGTTATTAACAGACTTCTGGACCATGCTCCAGAGTACACACAGTTAATGAAGAGATGTTTTGCAGAATGGGAATTCGACCTACCTCTCCTCTATCTTAAATGAAATTCATTTAATGAATATCACCTACCATTGTTATTCTCTTCTCCTATAAGAATTCCCAAGAACATATTGAAAAAGGTTGTTGTTCAGCTGCTGTCGTTGCTGTTAGAGGGATTCATTATGACTGTCAGAACAGTCTTGGGAGGGATTAGCAGAGTAGTTATTATGTAGTAGGCTGGGAGGAGAAGTTTGGATTGTAACAGCCATTGAGCTCAGTGTATGTGACTGGTTTTGTCGTCAATTAATCAAAGCACATTTTATAGGATCCTGGTCTATTACTATTGGTGATGTCTTTCTTACTCTATTTATTACATTTCCATACTGTTTCATTTTCTTCTGGGCTTGCATCAGAAATATGGCATAGGATTTACCCTTGTTAGGTACCCTATGTCTCTGCTCTCCTTGCCTTCAATGTTTTCTGCTAAATGTGTTATCTAAGTATTGATTCCAGTTAATTTAACCAGTGTAGTGGATGTCATTTCCTGCTAGCTGATGTATGGATTAAATGAATCTGTTCTTAGATGTTCTTGTTGGGTTTAAGCTGGAAGATTTGGGAACACTGGGGATTATAGTTAGCCATGTCCACTAGGATCCTTGTGCGACCAGCTGGCCTTTTTAAGATATCTTGTTAAACTTATCTCTATTTTCCCTGGAGCATGCTAAAGCTGACCTAGAGTTAAATGACCTCTGGTCCGATCTATAAGCTACCCCTTTGTCCCCCCTTTGAGAGTTTCCTATGAGTATGTCCAAGCAGGTCTGGAGTTAAATGACCTCTGACGTGATCTATAGACAGAAAGTGGGTTGCTTTCCTTCTTTCACTTTCAATCCTTAATGTTTCCATTCCACCATCTAATCTAAAAGATCCTTTAGTATTAGATGACTTGCCCTCTGAAAGCTTTGGCTAGTTGCTGCATGTATTACCTTTCATGACTCCATAGCCCAATGGATGGCACTTTCTTGACCTATCCTCTTTGCTGAAACATCCTGCTACTTTGTTCCCTTTCTCTCATTGCTTTCTCAGTCTATGATCTCATGACCAACCCAGCAACCAACCAACCAAATCATTTTAAACCCCCCTTTGTGCTTCATAACTAGCCTAATATCTCAATTTGGGCTTCAAATATATATCATTCTTTGTTTTATTGGAGGGATCCCTGTCTGGGTCCAGGAGGGCTAGATCCTAGGGCCCCAAAGTGGTTTGATGTTGTCTTATCTTTTGGTATTGCCAAATCTGCCAAAACATAGGAACCCAAACATAATGGCGACTCCGCTGGGGAAGAGATCAATCAGCCTGATTTGGTAAATCACTGTGGTGGATAGTAAAGTTGTAAATCATCCATCTGGCGACTCCACAATTCCTGAATGATTAAAGGGCTCCACTGGTGATCAGTATGCCATTGATTATCTTTGTGTTCACGAGACTCCACTGGGAGACCAGTCACATTACAACATAATCTCCACCAATGGAAGACTCTGAGCTAAGTCCCCTTGAAGAGTTTCGTTGCGGAATATCAGATATACTAGCTAAACTCAGAAGCAAAGACCTTCCAGAGGTTTTCCGTTCCAGCTCAAGATTCAATGATCAACCTGAGTTGAAGAAAATTTTTCTAGAAGTGTTGGTGAAAAGGTATGAAGCTGAGATTGAATTTTTGAACTCACAAGAGAAATCGTACCATTTCAAAGACCCCAAATAATTTTTGGAAAGTCTCCCTTCCCCTAAGAGGGAAGATATTCCACTGCATTTTGAAGTACAAGAAGAAGGTGATCAAGATTTCAATGGCCACTTTGAAGATGCAGTGGAAGAAGCAATAATCGAAGCTGCCCAGGACGAAGAAAGCCTACCAGTCATGGCAGGCCTAAAAGAAGAAATGGTACATTATGTGTTCATTGATCCTGTCGTAGAATATATATAGGCCCTAATTTTCTCAAATACTCCAGCATTGATCTTTAGCACGGGCCAGATTCACCGGGAGTGGTCACTACTGATGGTGACCTCAGTTTTGAAGAAACACATGCAGAGCACCCTGTGGTTATCTCTGGCAGGTAGTCAATGCTCATATCCTTTTTTGTTACTGCTTGACTGGCTGCATTGGCATTATTGTATCACCTAGAACATCAGAGATTTACAGGTTAGAGTAGGGTAGGTAGGAAAGATCAATAAAGCTTAATGTGTGAGCATGTAGTTAGTTGTTTTTAATTTCTGCAAAGTCCAGCAAGTCAGACAGTCTAATCCTGGCTTGACTGTTTTCAATTTATGTCTCAGAATATAGAGGAAAAATCTGCTAGACAGTTTAATCCTAGCAGATATAGTTTAGGTGGAGAAACTATGAGGCCAACAGTCTAATCTGGTCTCATGGAGTAATAAGGGTAGAAGTAGAATAGGTTTATTTTCCTGCTTGTAAAAAATTGATGATGTAAAGGGTCTACAAGTCCAAATGCACCAGAAGAAAAAATTTTTAGGACTATAGTGTGGGTAGGTAGTTGTTTGGGAGAATGTTTACTGTTGTTTTGATGTCTTCATGATTTGTGGCAGCTGATCCAAGAAAGAAAATGGATGGGTCAAGTACCAGGCATCTGGCCTACACCAAATATTTATCCTCTGAATTCTTGACTCCTTCAAAAAGAAGCCATCCCCATGTGGAGCCACTGTTAGCCCCCTATAATTTTTTTTGACAAGAAAACAGGGGGCTAAAATGTTTTTGAGCCTTCAAGGAATGCATTTCCCCTGAAAACACATCATCCTTGAATCCTCCTTGTGCCTTTAACCTTTGATGAAATTCCCTCTGCTGTGTTTCCAGTTATAAAGCTTCTCTATTGTGAAGAAATGCCCAAAAGGCCTCCTTTTTCCCTTTATATCATGGTGCAGGGGTAACCCTGCTTCTCCCACATTCCCAGTACTTTTCAAATTTGATTTAAACTGTGTGTCAATGCATGCCCAATCAACTCAATATCCAATTCTCATATTTTTATTCAATAAGGGTCTTCTTAATCCTTTCTTCCATTCATTTATCAAATTCCTAGAATTTGATTAATGAATACCTTTACAATCTTATTTCTCCCAATATAACAAGTCCTTTGGTCAAAATAAAACCAACGCACTTAACCATTCACATGACACCCACGTCGCATATTCAACATTATACGCACACCATAATATCTCAATATATATAATATATATATGTAATTCGTTCACATGAATGACCCGACATCCGTAAGGATTGACCGCCAATATTATACAATTAACCTTGGTTAATTATTTTATATTATTCCATCGGGCCTAATATTACAATATGTCGAATAGCGTTAACAAACCAATCTCATTACGTATATTTCCGTCGGGCCTCACAATACAATCAAAAGACCAATCAACCGAACGCATCGTACTTTGTTTAAACATCGTGTATCTCCGTCACGTGAAGGTCGTCCGATGGCATTCTCTCAAACCAATGGCCTATACACATTTCGCTCGGTGACCTCGTACTGACGTTAACTTGCGAAATTTACGAGAAAGCGGTTTTTTTGAATGGTCCACTCCGCCACGTGTCGATTCCTCTATGGAATCGCTCCTCGACCCAGAAATACCGCCTCCATACAAAAAGGGGTGCGAATTGGGGCAATCCACCTTTGTAATTCCACCGTGGTTTTTGTTCCTGTGTCACGGTTCCAACTCTCCCTATGCTCCAGGTTCCGTTCTTCGTCTTTCGCTCCTCCTCAATGTATTTCTTCACATTTCGACTTTGTTCCACATTATACAGTACTGCTCGTCCCTCCGACCCTCACGCAGAGTTACAATACCATGCCACTGTTAACTTCGGTGGATCTCAATACATGACTCTCAACCAGCATTCGAAGTTATGCAATCATACAGGGGCAGAATACATTAATTTCAGAGTCAAAGAGCTCTCGTGCATTCACAGGTACAGAGCATCACCAGAATTCGATCAGACACAGGAATTCGCTCCGTCTTCCAGACCGAAATTCCTACTATAAATTATACAGAGTTCTATCACTCCAGTCATATCTTTGGCTATGGGATTCGAACTCCAATTACACAGAATCCGTTACTCTTCATCAGGATGCATACATAATTTCACAAAGAACTTCTCCAACAAAGCGGATATACATTCCCACATGAATCAATTCTACGAGACACAAATATACTGAACATTTCTTAATTACACAATGAATTGACATACAATTACTGACTGGCCAGATCTTCAATCTGATGGCCTTCTTCCCCCATACAGCTCTCTGCCGATACATGCAGGTCTATGTGCAGGTCTGTGCAGCCCTGTCCGTCCTTCGACTCTATCACAGAGGTTTATAATTATACAACTACAAGGAATCGATTCAATTCCTTGATGACTCACAGACTCTTCAACTTCCTACAGATACAAACTTAAACTAACTTCCAAAACTGACTATCTCTTCAAGTGCCCCTCATTCATACGGGTAGTTACATTTTCCTTTCTAATTAACTAAAATAACCCAACAATGAATATTTACATGGGGAAACAAAACATAAGACCCCCTTTTTACATTTATTTATGTACAAAATTTGTCTCGGGTCTAATGCTCCTACATCAGACTCCCCAGGTTCAAATGATTCATGATCTCTTGATCATGTGCTTCATCTTTATCTGCCTGGATCCCATACTCTGTTCTGCAACTGGTCATTTGTTGCAGCATTCTTCTTTCGCCTTCCTCTTGGCTACCATACCTTGTACTGTAGCTTTCCACTTGCTATGCCCTCACAGTATGTGACTGCGTCTTTCTTGCTGCTGCTAATTCCCTGCTTCTTTGCTGCTGTCCTCCTCTGAGACATCCTCTGCATCAGGTTCCTTATCCATTCAATTTCTCTGTCTAATCTTTCCTCTGACTGCAGGATGCTTGCTTCTGTTTGCTGCATTCTCGTCTCTTTAGTTTTTTCTGCTGCCTTATTCACTATGCTTACTGCCGCCCAATCATCCATACCCTCTCTGCAATAGTAAAACTTATACTCCTCTGCTGGCAACACTTCAGCTTGTTGCTTCAACACTCTCTCTAGCAACACTCCAAGCTGTTGTTCTGGCAATTCAATCTCTCCTCTTCTGAATATCTTCAGCAAACATTCTTGCCCTCTCCTTTGGCCAAACAAATCTTCTCCATGCTGCAACTCAAGTTCAACATCTTCTTCTTCTGTCTTGGCAATCTTCAGCAATGGCCTTCCTTCTTCTTGATTGATTCCAGCAATCAAATCAAGTTCTCTAGCCACTGTATCTTCATCTTCTGTCAGAGTGAAACTCTGGCTCTCCACTACTGTAGCAGCCCCAATAGTCTTCCATACAGTCTTCTCCTCAATCTTCTCTTGGCTATTCGAACAAGCCAATTCATCTCTGCTACCAACAGCAACAATCTTTTCCTGCACATGAGACATGGTTGTCTCATCTTCATTCAGCTGCTCATCCTCACGCTGCAACAACTCTCCTTATTCTAAGACAACTCCAAGTGATGGATTGTCTTCTGCTTTGCCTGTCAACACAACCACTTCATCAATTCCAAAGCCCCAAGACCCAATGGTCCCTACTGATGATTCAACCAACAATTCTTTTCTATCTTCATCCCATTGTGTCTTCACATTCTGCAGCCCCCAATTCTGAAATTGAGGTCTTCCCTCTTGTAAGGAATCCTGCTGACTCAGCATACTCTCTAGCAGCTCAATTTCTCCATTCCATGGTTTAATGTCTTCCATGGAATTCTCCTTCTCTTTCAATTGACTGCCCCATGCTGTCAATTCTCTTTTAGCATCAACAAGATCTGCACTCATCAAAAATTTGTTAAAACAAAATTCACAAGGCCTCAAAGCCTTTCATTCTACTGTCAGCACCTTAGTATGCTGTCCCAAATTCCTTTTCTCTTCCATCAGCACATTAGAATGCTAATTCCAAATCTTCAAAAATTTCTCGAGGCTATCAGCCAGTCTCTCTTCTGCACCATCCCCTTCAAGGATGTATTTTTGTTCCAGCTCATAAAAATGAACTCTTTCATCTTCAATCATTTCTGTCCTTACCATATGAACACCTTCTCTCTGTGGTTCTATCCTTTGCTCATGCCACAATCTTGGCATCTCACCACAATCTTCTCTATCTTCTGTTGTCACTATCTCCTCAGTCTTCATCAGAATGAAATCCTGATTTCCCATCTCTGCAAGGACTCCATCTACCTGCTCATTATGGCCATTTAACAAAAGAAGCCTGTCATTATCAGCATTAATGACAAACTCATCATCATCAACCCCATCGAAACAATCTCTTCTACCAAACAAGGAACTAATGAATTCCTTCTGCTGCAGTAGTTCAATCTGTTCTTCACCTGAGAGACACTCATCATATCTTTCTTGGCAACAGTCAACGTTATTCATCACAGTCCCATCATGTGAACTGTCTTCTTTAACACCTGCATTCATACACATCTTGTCAAATCATCAATTGGTCTCAATTGATGATTTGATCACCAAATATTTCTGTTGTTCCAAGTCTTCTATATTCTCCTGAGATTCTTCAATGGTCCCTTCTTTAATTTCTTCAAGCTGTCCAACTTCCAGCTTCTGGCCAATATCACAAAATAAATCTCTTCTGCTTCCAATATGTTGGAAAGCAGAATCCTTCTCCAACTGTGCATGGGCATCCTCAAAACATGTAGCTACTCCATTTTCTTCCTTAGTGACAACATCAGTAGTTTTTTCTCTCTCACCTGCCGTTCCTGAAAACATACAAAATATGTCAGATGTAAGGCTCTTGGACCCCTTGGTCCCACTTGAAGCTTCAGTCTCCAAGTCTTTCTCCAGATACTCAATCTCTCTGAGTATTTCTTTCTTCTTCTGAGCATTCATCATCTGCTCCTTCCTTTGTAGCCTTTGCCACTTTATCTTCTTCTTCATGAGCCAACCAATTCTCTGGCTTTCTTCTATCCATCTCTTCAATTCATTAAACTCTTTTATGATCTCAGCAAATTCCTTCTGCAATTCTTCATCTGTGGATTTCTTCTTCCTCATGCCATTTGCTTTGGCATCTTCACACACTCTTCTACTGTGGTTTCTCCCAGAACCTCTGCAATCTTTGCAGTCTCTACTATGGCCCTCAGTAGCCATTCTCTTCTCTAGGAGTTCTTCACTCACAAGCTGCACTAAGCCTCTGCAACAACAAGCTCTCTTGCTGCAACTTACCTCACCAAGCTTCTCTCCTGAGCTCCGGCTTTTGGAAAGTACTGGTCCCCTCTTTTTGGAACCTCCTGAGCACTCTCTCTGCTCTCTAGGCTTCACTATGCAACTTTCTCAAGAACCCCTTTTTTTTTTTCCTTTCATCCAAACTCAGTTGGGAATTATTTCAGGTTCTGCCACACTCTTTATGCACTCAGAATCCCTTGTTGGACTCTTCTAACAATGCTCTCAAAGCTATGGTCTACTCCTGCTGAGATGTATTCAATTGTATGCACTCTGACTTCTGCAAACAATATCTTCTAACCAGAGCTCAAATAAGGCTCATCATCTTATCTCTCAAGATCCCTGACTGATCTTGCTTCTTCTCTTTTCTTTTCACCTGCACTGCATCTACCTGCTGCAATCTTCTGTCTTCAAATCCAGATTCTGCTCATCTGGAGACCTTCACTGCATGTCAAATCAAATCTGCATCTTCTCTACTAAACAGATCCAACATCAACTATTCTTCCAGTCCAGTATATGTGCATTTCCAAAACAAAATTTTCAACGAGCTAATCAAATTCCAGCTTTGATACCACTTTGGTGCAGGGGTAACCCTGCTTCTCCCACATTCCCAGTACTTTTCAAATTTCATTTAAACTGTGTGTCAATGCATGCCCAATCAACTCAATATCCAATTCTCATCTTTTTATTCAATAAGGGTCTTCTTAATCCTTTCTTCCATTCATTTATCAAATTCCTAGAATTTGATTAATGAATACCTTTACAATCTTATTTCTCCCAATATAACAAGTCCTTTGGTCAAAATAAAACCAATGCACTTAACCATTCACATGACACCCACGTCGCATATTCAACATTATACGCACACCATAATATCTCAACATATATAATATATATATGTAATTCGTTCACATGAATGACCCGACATCCGTAAGGATTGACCGCCAATATTATACAATTAACCTTGGTTAATTCTTTTATATTATTCCATCGGGCCTTATATTACAATACGTCGAATAGCGTTAAAAAACCAATCTCATTACGTATATTTTCGCCGGGCCCCACAATACAATCAAAAGACCAATCAACCGAACACATCGTACTTTTTTTAAACATCGTGTATATCCATCACACGAAGACCGTCCAATGGCCTTCTCTCAAATCAATGGCCTGTACGCATTTCGCTCGGTGACCTCGTACTGACGTTAACGCGCCAAATGTACGAGAAAGCGGTTTTTTTGAATGGTCCACTCCGCCACGTGTCGATTCCTCTATGGAATCGCTCCTCGACCCAGAAATACCGCCTCCGTACCAAAAGCGGTGCAAATTGGGGCAATCCACCTTTGTAATTCCACCGTGGTTTTTGTTCCTGTGTCACGGTTCCAACTCTCGCTACGTTCCAGGTTCCGTTCTTCGTCTTTCGCTTCTCCTCGCTGTATTTATTCACATTTCGACTTCGTTCCACATTATACAGTGCTCATCCCTCCGGCCCTCACGCAGAGTTACAATACCACGCCAATGTTAACTTCGGTGGATCTCAATACATGACTCTCAACCAGCATTCGAATTTATGCAATCATACATGGATAGAATACATTAATTTCAGAGTCAAAGAGCTCTCGTGCATGCACAGGTACAGAGCATCACCAGAATTCGATCAGACACAGGAATTCGCTCCGTCTTCCACACCAAAATTCCTACTATAAATTATACAGAGTTCTATCACTCCAGTCATATCTTTGGCTATGGGATTCGAACTCCAATTACACAGAATCCATTACTCTTCATCAGGACGCATACATAATTTCACACAGAACTTCTCCAACAAAGCGGATATACATTCCCACATGAATCAATTCTACGAGACACAAATATATTGAACATTTCTTAATTACACAATGAATTGACATACAATTACTGACTGGCCAGATCTTCAATCTGATGGCCTTCTTCCCCCATACATCTCTTTGCCGATACAGGCAGGTCTATGTGCAGGTCCGTGCAGCCCTGTCCATCCTTAGACTCTATCACAGAGGTTTATACTTATATAACTACAAGGAATCGATTCAATTCCTTGATGACTCACAGAATCTTCAACTTCCTACAGATACAAACTTAAACTAACTTCCAAAACTTACTATCTCTTCAGGTGCCCCTCAATCATACGGGCAGTTACATTTTCCTTTCTAATTAACTAAAATAACCCAACAATGAATATTTACATGGGGAAACAAAACATAAGACCCCATTTTTACATTTATTTATGTACAAAAGTTGTCTTGGGTCTAATGCTCCTGCATCATATCATCCCTTCCAAACCCTTGTTTCATCCCCTTTTACTCCTCTCTTTTTCCCCTATTAACCCTCTAAACCATCTCAAATCCCCTTTAAACCTTCCAAATACACTTTGTTTGGTTTAAATTCCCTTTTTCCCTCTACCGTTACCCTTCTTTGGCCTCAAAAGCATTAAAATTGTCCAAAAAACCAACTTTCTACCTTATATTAAGGCCTAGCCCCTTTCGGCCTAGCCCCTTTAATATTTCTCCCCACGTGACTGCAGTGCTAGAACCAGGCACCAAGGCGGAAGGTATTTACCGCATTTGAATATCGAGAGCGTTTTGAGCCATCGATCTATACAGATCGGACGGTCGTTGCGATCCCCACATCGTCGTTTACCTTACCCTTTCACTGTCGTTCATCGCATCTCCACTGTTCATTTACCCTCCAAATCAACGGTCCATATTTTACCTGCCCGGTGGTCCCCGCACACTGTTCAAAACCACTGGTATCTATCGCACCGCCTTTGAGGGGTGGGCGGTATTTTTCGATGGGTCAGCGATTCCATACAACATTCGACGCGTGGCACCGGTACGGCTGGAAAACTGCCCACTCATAGCGCGTTATCGTTCGGTACAGGACATAGAGCGATATGCATATTAGCCGTCCGATCTGCGATCTCCCATCTAACGGTTGTCGCTCCACGAAGCTGCACGTAGGTTAATCAGAGGCATCCGTACCCCTAGCCCACTGTCCGTCGCCCTCCGACGTGTTTTCCACCGTCGATCTCCGCCAGAGATTGGACGGTCCAAATTTATTTGCACGCCTGCCGTGGACCAGTCCCACTGGCAGAGCTCCACGTCACCTCCCTTCACAGAATTTTCTCATTTCATCGGTTTTTCACCCGATTTCCAAAACCCTTCATCGTGCATTTTCCGCCGTCGATCATCACCCCCATACAGGATCAAATGGTCAACATGCTTTTCTCCATCGCGCCACCACCTGTCTAACCCTCCACCATTTTTGCATTATTTTTCGTGTTTTCACTGTTCTACTGCAGTTTTTCCATTCGCCTCCACCATTTCCACCATTCCTCCGGCCTCTAAAGCATTCTCCTGCCACCACCCTGGATGTTGTAATTGATTTGCTTTCATTATGCAGGGTTCTTTCACCAGACTGGTATTTCGCTCTGCCTGTCATAATCACAGTCAGTGCGATTCAAAGCACAAAGATGCCGTTACAGTAAAAAAACGCATTAGCAGTAGAGATCAAGGTGTTAGAGTCCAAAAATTCAAGATCAAACAATCTAATCCTCATTCAAGGATTTAAGGCGCAGTTGAAGATTGAAGGAGCACACGAAACAAAGCTATATCTGTGTTCTATATCAGCAGTGTACTTTTCTCTAGAAATACTACCTTTCAGCATTCTCCATGCCCCCTCGAGCCCTCAAGAAGATAAGTACATTGACAGAATTTTCTGTTACTGTCAGGACAACAGTTATGAGGTATGGAGAGACCTGCATACCTTTTTTTCCGTGTCACTTATTTAAAAAAGCTACCACAGAGTACCATCAGTCGAATTTCTTCAGAAGAACATACTTGAAGTTATTAACAGACTTCTGGACCATGCTCCAGAGTACACACAGTTAATGAAGAGCCATTTTGCAGAATGGGCATTCGACCTACCTCTCCTCTATCTTAAATTAAATTCATTTAATGAATATCACCTACCATTGTTATTCTCTTCTCTTATAAGAATTCCCGAGAACATATTGAAAAAGTTTGTTGTTCAACTGCTACCGTTGCTGTTAGAGGGATTCATTCTGACTGTCAGAAAAGTCTTGGGAGGGATTAGCAGAGTAGTTGTTGTGCGGTAGGCTGGGAGGAGAAGTTTGGATTGTAACAACCATTGAGCTCAGTGTATGTGACTGGTTTTGCCATCAATTAATCAAAGAAAATTTTACAGGATCCTGGTCTATTACTATTGGTGGTCTTTCTTACTCTGTTTATTACATTTCCATACTGTTTCATTTTCTTCTGGGCTTGCATCAGAAATATGGCATAGGATTTACCCTTGTTAGGTACCCTATGTCTCTACTCTCCTTGCCTTCAATGTTTTCTGCTAAATGTGTTATCTAAGGATTGATTCCAGTTAATTTAACCAGTGTAGTGGATGTCATTGCTTGCTAGCTGATGTATGGATTAAATGAATATGTTCTTAGATGTTCTTGTTGGGTTTAAGCTGGAATATTTGGGAACACTAGGGATTAGAGTTAGCCCTGTCCACTAGGATCCTTGTGCAACCAACTAGCCTTTTTAAGATCTCTTGTTAAACTTATCTTTGTTTTCCCTGGAGCATGATAAAGCTGACCTAGAGTTAAATGACCTCTAGTCCGATCTATAAGCTGCCCCTTTGTCCCCCCTTTGAGATTTTCCTATGAGTATGTCCAAGCGAGTTTGGAGTTAAATGACCTCTGACCTGATCTATAGACAGAAAGTGGGTTGCTTTCCTTCTTTCACTTTCAATCCTTAATGTTTCCATTCCACCATCTAATCTAAAAGATCCTTTAGTATGAGGTGACTTGCCCTCTGAAAGATTTAGATAGTTGCTGCATGTAATTACCTTTCATGACTCCATAGCCCAATGGATGGCACTTTCTTGACCTATCCTCTTTGCTGAAACATCCTGCTACTTTGTTCCCTTTCTCTCATTGCTTTCTCAGTCTATGATCTCATGACCAACCCAGCAACCAACCAACCAAATCATTTTAAACCCCCCTTTGTGCTTCATAACTAGCCTAATATCTCAATTTGAGCTTCAAAGATATATCATTCTTTTTTTTATTGGAGAGATCCCTCTCCGGGTCCAGGAGGGCTAGATCCTAGGGCCCCAAAGTGGTTTGATGTTGTCTTATCTTTTGGTATTTCCAAATCTGCCAAAACATAGGAACCCCAACAAATGGGTTTGAGTTTCTTACCTTCCCCTTGCATCCTTTATTTTCTAATGTGCAACCATACCTCATCTCCCTCTTGAAACTTATGATCAACACAATGTTTGTCATGCCTCTCCTTGTATTTTATTTGACTTTCTTAAGCTGTTCTTGAACTTGTTGATGTATCATCTGAATTTTCTCAATGAAATTTTGAGCCTTATCAATATCAATATGGCCATAAATTGCAACATCCTTCCCAAATATGAAGTCTAATGGCTATTTTGGTAAATACCCAAAGCATGCTTCAAAAGATGAGGTTTTTGTTAACGAGTCCTTTGCTCGGTTGTAAGCGTGATGAATGTAATGAAATTTTTCTTTCCACAACTTAGGATGTTTATTGCAATATCCTCTCAACAGATGCACAATTTTTCTTTTCACCACTTCGGTTTTTCCATCTATTTGTGGATGAAAAGCGGTACTATTTTTCAATTTTGTGTCCGTCATTCTCCATAGATTTGAGAAAAAATTCCCAATGAACAGGGCACAAGGATTTCACTCAATTAAACTCTGACCTATCACGTGCATTCATGGCATATTAAACAATACCTTTAATTTGAGTACATATTGGAAAATACCCTTAAAAACCACATTATTTATCCCCTTACCAATACGCACCCAATACACCTTCGTAATTCAAAAACCCCTACTTCTACTAAATATTGTAGGTATCCCTTTATATATTTTCATTAACTTTGAGATCCATTTTGTATACCTACCAATATAAAAACCCTTTACCCCCTATATATCCCCCAAAATATTATGTCATTTTTTCCTCAATATATATCCCCCAATATGAACCCACGTGGTATGGTATTGCTCCGCCAGTGAAGCCCCTGTGGAACCTGGAAGCCTTGTCACTAACAATAGAAGTGGGCAATCCAAAATGAACCCAAATATTTTGAAAATAAAGTTCATCAATATGTTCAGCAGTAATGGTCTTCTTACATGGCATAAGTATACACATTTTATGAAATCTATCCACAACTACAAAAAGATAATCATGTTTCTTTCTTGACATAGGTAGACCTCCAAAAAATTCCATGGAGACACTCTCCAATGGCCTTGATGGTACTGGTAGTGGCATGTACAATCCAATCTTCCTATTACTAGGCTTACTTGTTGCTGTAATATTCCCAAATGGTAAAATCAACAATGCAAGCATTAAAAACACATTTTTCAGAAATATGTGTTATAAAAATGAATAAAAGCCCATGGATCCATTGATTTATTCATTATAGGACCCAATCCAAAAGGAGATCAGAAAAAAAATCATTATAGCCTAGTTAAACAGGCCTCCCATGCTCAAAACAGCCTAAAAACACTGAAACCCCAAGAGTAATACAACACAGAATTACTGCAGAAAGTGACAATGCAATTTATTGAGGGTTTATACTCATAAATAAGAGACAAAATATATCTTTTTATATATTGATCAATGATTCTAAGAAAAACGGAGATCTAGTCTCTTTTACAAAAATCCAAGATGACCCGACAAGAGTTTCTTGATAAACATGAAGTACAAGAAGTAAATGTTGCAGATATATGGCTGAATCATACATAATGGATGAATCATTGCATACATATGGATAATAATGAAAATAAATGGTTGTAGCTCCTCCTACTAGCTTTCTGGGGAAAAGGTTGATCCTCCTCCTGGAAAACTAGCTCATAAAACAAGGGTTTAAACCCTCTCACTGCAACACCATGTAAAATAATGTAGTTTCTCCAAGGGACTATGTTGTAGTTATAGTTGAATATTTGGCCAAGTTCTAGATAGTGGAAATAAATTCTAGAAAAATCCTCTCAGATTTCTTAAACAAGATCTCCAAGCAAGAGTGGGGAATTCCCGCATGAGAAAATCCTTGCACTAAACAGTGCAGCAAACTTAGATAAACAACTGAAGCATGCAATAATTCTAAACACACCCAGTTATCAAATCATATCTTCAATCATACCCCATATGGCTGCCATTCCCTCCATTATATAGATGATGAGCTTCCTCACCATGGGTCCCACCCATTTATGAGGTTACTTCCATGCAAAGGCTCCTCTTCCAAAATTACGTTGTCTCCATTAGTTCCACTCTTATATTTACAACATTGTTTGATTTAGTCAACCATGACTTAGTCTCCATGAATTTTCTCCTTTCACAGCCAAGGTGTCTTTATTCTGACTAGCTAAACTGATCTTCATTCACATTGTCTGTCTTTATTGATGATCCACTCATCCCATATTAATGTTGTTGACTTGGTCAAACTTGACCTTGTCCACATATATTAGACTTTGTTCACACATCAGGATTCTTGATCTAGTTATTAACATGATATCTTTTCACATTAAGAGGGATTTTATGCCTACTTAAGATACTTATGGGCTTCCTTACCCATTTATTCATCTAACTAGATGTTAAGAGAAAAATTAATATTCCCATTAGTTGCATGGTAATTTAGGAATATTACAGTCTCCCCCTCCCAAATGTTGATTTTCCTCAAGAAAATACAAGGGTGCTACAAAATATCCCCTCCTCCTCTTATGGACTCCACTTCTAATAGTCTCCACCATTGCTTCAGGTATTCTGCAATAATTATGTCTCCCAATGGTTCCTCCCAAATGTGTAAGTTGGCCTTTGGTGGATAAACCAAATGGCTCTCATCATGAAAGAATGGAAGGTCTATACAAAAACCTTTTTGCTGTTCAATGGCATCCTCAAGGTAGAAGTGATGAAAATCATAGGTGACTTCATTCCCAATGAAATACTCCCATCTCCATGCTATCATCCAAATGAAATGAATCACCTCCTATCTTGGTAATCCATAGAAAAGATCCTCCCAAATTCTCATGAGAGGCATGTCCCATGTGATCCAAACAATCATATGGTCCATCTCATAAAGAAACAAGTGATCTACTATAGTGGACATATCATCTCCCATGCTCCCCTTGAAGCATGAGGTGCAAAAGGTGTGGGAAATTTCTTTCCCCAAGGACACATCCAACCAATGTGTCTCCCCTCCAACCATGTTCCCAACAAAGATAAGAACACCTTTAGAATATGGAATCATAATTAAAGTCATGCTAGCTACCATATTTAATAAGGGAGAAGGAAAATGGAACCTCATGTGCAACGAGCACAGTTTTTCTCCTAAATTGCATAGAGTATGATATAACAAGTGTTCTTTCCACCACTTTTTTGCCACCCCATTATTCTTGCATGCTTAGAGAAGGTGTATAATGGTTTGTGTAAATGAATCACACCATGAAGAATACATCATCCCCCCAAAATATTCTAGGGAATGGTTAACATCATCATTTCTGATGGCCCCAAGTAGCCCATGAAGCAAATAAGAAAGTGTGCCTCCTATGTAGGTTTTAACCCTGTATAGAAAGTATCTGCAAACGAATCTTAAAAACAGAAAATAAGCAATAGCGAGAGCATAAAAAATAAAACATATATACACAAAGATTTTCCCCTGGATCCCAAATCGGGATGACCAAATTGATTTTTCATTATATTCCTTTTAGTGTTACAACACACATATATACATGCCGAAGCATACATAAACCCCAATCGATTAACCCTGGATTAGAACATAACTGTAGCTTCCTTCGTCAGATATACAAAATACCAGGGGCCTAAAACCATCATGCCCCAAAACCATGTGCAAACCCATGCACAAAACCATCGGCGGGTCCGCCCACCAGAAATAAGGCCCAATTTTTTTTTCCTGGGGCACTGCCACCCCCCCGTGACCCCCCTGTTGTGCCCGAAACAATGTACAATGGGAGCTTTCGCCCTCGCTGTGACACCCCCGCACGTGACTAGTCGTGGAAAGAATATAACACATACCCAACATTCTCCCACTTGTTTTCTTTCCACAAGGGGCCACAAGAGAGCTGGGTCATTAGAACAACTTTGCAACACCGATTGTTTCTCTACATCAAGAGAACTTCTCAGTGCTCACAGACTTCATCAATGCATATGAAACATTATTCAAGGTGTCCACCTTTACCAATAACACCCTTTTAGCCTCAACCATATATCTCACAAAGTGATATTGAACATCAATGTGCTTTGTCTTTGAATGATAAGAAGGGTTCTTAGCTAAGAAAATTTCACTTTGGCTATCACAGTCTATCCTTATAGCTTGTTGCACCAACCCCATACTTGAACACAATCTCTGCAACCAAACTGCTTCCTTTCTTGCATGAGTGGCTGCCATGTATTCTCCCTCTGTAGTTGAAAGAGCCACTACAGACTGTATTTTACTCATCCAACTAACTGCACCTCCAAATAGGCTAAACACATACCCACTTGTAGATCTTCTTTGGTCTATTTCTTCAACCCAGTTTGCATCAAAAAAACCACGAATGTCCAACACTCTTTCCAATCCTAGTCTTCCCTAGTAGCACAAGCCATAATCACTAGTGCCACACAAATATCTGAAAACCCGCTTCATTGTTGTCCAATGCTCCTTCCTTGGGTTTGACATAAACCTGCTCAATACTCCCACTGCATGTGCAATTTATGGTCTAGTACAGAGCATTGCATACATTAGGTTGCGCACTGCACTTGCATATGGAGCATGGGACATATCCTCCTCTTCTTCTTGTGTCTTGGGACACTATTCAGCAGACATATTTACACCTACAGGAATCAGAACATTCACCGGTTTACTATCCTACATATTGAACCTATGAAATATAGTCTCGACATACTTCCGCCTGTTTAACCAGAGCTTCCTCTTTGCCCGATCTCTCTTAATTTCCATGCCCAAAATATAGTTTGCAGCACCAATATCCTTCATGTCGAATTTGGAGAACAGTTGGGTCTTCAAATCTTGGATAATTTCTTTGTCATTTCCAATCAACAACATATCATCCACATACAAGACCAAATAAATAACACAGTCATCAATTAATTTAAAATAAACACAATGATCCTCCTTGGTTCTGGTGAAGCCAAGCCCCTGTATATAGGTATCAAATTTCTGATACCACATCCTTTGTGACTGCTTTAACCCATACAGAGACTTCTTTAACATGCATACAAGTTCTTTCTTCCCCTTGACCATAAATCCTTCACGTTGTTTCATGTAGATCTCCTCTTCTAGATCCCCATGAAGAAATGATGTCTTCACATTCATCTGTTTTGCCTCAAAATCAAATGCAGCAACAACAGATAAAAGTAATATAATAGAAGTAACTTTGGCAACAAGAGAAAAAATATCACCAAAATCAATTCCCAGCACCTGGGAATAACCTTTTGCTACGAACCGAGATTTGTATTTCTCCACCTTTCCTTATACATTCATCTTCTTCTTAAACACCCATTTTCTCCTGGTGGATTTCCTTCCAGCCGACAACTCCACTAGATCCCATGCCTCATTTTTATGCAAGGATGCCATTTCATCAACCATGGCCTCCTTCAAAATTTTTCCATCCTCTGAATCTACCGCCTCCTTGATAGTTCTGGGATCATCATTATTTATAGTTGAAACAAAATTTGAATAGAAAGAAGATGGACTATACCTTTCTGGTTGTCTTCTTTCCTGAACTGATCTTCTCATAGCTGGAGTTTGTGGATCTTCCTCTTTTGAGTCTTCTTCTGTTGTAGAGTCTGATTCATCCTCCTTTAGATCAAACTCTATCTTCTCAGGTTCCTTTAGTAGGACTTAATGTTTAACAACATCTTTCACCTCTATCAACACCACATCTCGGCTATACACAACCTTCCTTGTTTCCAAGTTCCAAAGCTTGTAACCCTATAAACCATCCTTATACCCAATAAAGATGCACCTTTCAGAATTTTTATCCAACTTGGTCCATTTCTCCTTTGGAACATGCACATATGCATCACATCCAAATACCCTCAGATGTGAAAGAGAGGGTTTCTTACCAGTCCACACCTCATGTGGAGTCTTATCTTCCAATGCTGATGAAGGTGATCTTACCAAGTAACATGCAGTCACCACTGCCTCTGCCCAGAATTCCTGTCCTAACCTGGTACCACTGAGCATGCTTCTTGCCTTTTCCATCAACGTTATGTTCATTCTTTCTACAACTCTATTTTGTTGAGGTGTGTATGGAGTATTCTTCTGCCGTTCTATACCACACTTCTTACAGAACTCTTCAAATTCATTCTTGCAGAACTCCTCACCATTATCTGTCCTCAGCACCTTTATCTTCTTCTTTGTCTGGTTTTCCACCAGAGCCTTAAATTCTTTAAATCTGTCAAAGACTTCAGATTTCTTCCTCAAGAAATATATCCATGTATTCCTTGAGAAGTCATCTATGAATGAAACATAGTACACAGTCTTACCCAGTGATGAAACCGACACAGGTAAAAACACGTCATTGTGCACAAGCTCTTATATCTTATTCTCCCTCTTAGCACCATAGGAAAACTCACCCAATTCTGCTTCCCATATACACAATTTTCACATAAATTGAAATCCAGAGAGCTATTAGACATACCTTCTACCATACCATTTCCATGCAGTATCCAAAGGCCCTTCTCTCCAATATGTCCAAGCCTTTGATGCCATAGCATGGTATTTTCTCCAGAGACAGCTAGGCTTTCCGCTCCACTTTCGGGAACCATAGAACTGTTGCACCAATCAATAACAGTGATGCCTTGAAGCTTGTACAAAGTTCCAATCCGAACTGCCCGCATTAATACTAGTGCTCTCCGAACCATCTTACATGTATCTTTCTCGAACACTATTTTTACACCTGCATCATCCATCTTGCTTATAGAAATCAGATTTATGGCCAATGCAGGAATGTGCAGAACACTAGGAAGTGTTCTAATCCTTCCACCTTGTAGCTTTAGCTTAAATTTTCCATGTCTGAAGATTCTAGCCTTCCTATCATCCCCTAAGGAGACATCACTGCCATCATATTTCTCATACTCGCATAATCATTCCCTATGGGGAGTGAAGTGAAAGGATGCACCCGATTCAATCAACCATGACTCATGATCTACATGTGTATTTAAAGAAGAAGCCAAATACACATCCCCACCTTCATCCAGGTGGTTTTTTCCTCTGCAGAAGGAGCATCATCAGATCCCTTCCTGTTCTTAGGAGCTTTAGATTTGTAGTCATTTTTGTATTGCCCTTCCTTTCCACATTTCCAGCACACCTTTACAAACTTTTCAGGAGATTTAGATCTCCCTCTAGATTTAGATCTCCCACTCGAAACCTTATTCTTGTTTTTGTTCTGGGACCTTCCTTGTATAGATAAGGCATCTCCATTCTGACCCTCCATATTTCTCCATCTCATTTCCTCCGACAGCAAGGCTGAGACAATGTCATCAAATTTCAAGGTAGTTGTATTGCTACTTATTGCAATAACCAAATTGTCCCACGAATCTGGTAGAGAACAAAACAAACTGATGCACTTATCTTCATCTGATATTTTAATATCAACAGATGACAGTTGAATTACCACAGTATTGAAGGCGTTCAAATGCTCTGTCAATGAGTCTCCATCCTTCATCCTCGGATTATACAACTTTTTTCACAGGAACAATTTTCTCACCAGAGACTTAGATTGGTACAAATTCCCTAGCTTGTCCCATAAGGTCTTCATCGTAGCTTCTCTAGATACACTCAATAATACTGAATATGAGACAAACAACCGTATTGTGCTCGTTACCTTCTAATCCAGCTTCTTCCAGTCTTCATCTGACATTGTTGTTGGTTTAGTACTCGGATCTACTGCAATCCACTAATCTTTATCCACCATCAGATCCTCCATCTTGAGCTTCCATAACTCAAAACTCTGACCATTATATATCTCGATCTCTATCTTCCCTCCGCTCGCCATCTTATTTCACTGCAAGAATCGATCCTACAAATCTCGCACTAAACAAGGTCTACCTCAGGCCCGAGAAAAAAACCCTCAGCAGCAAAGGCATCCCCTTGAAGCTGAAACAACTCTGATACCATATCTAGGTTTTAACCCTTTACATAAATTATATGCAAATGAATCTTAAAAATAGAAAATAAACAATAGCAAGAGCATAAAACATAAAACATATATACACAGAGATTTTCCACTGGATCCCAAATCGGGATGACCAGCTTGATTTTTCATTATATTCCTTTTAGTGTTACAACACATATATATACATGTCGAAGCATACATAAATCCCAATCCATTAACCCTGGATTAGAACATAACTGTAGTTTCCTTGACCGGATCTACAAAATACTAGGGCCCGAAAACCATCATGCCCCAAAACCATGTGCAAACTCATGCACAAAACCATGGGCAGGTCCGCCCACCAGAAATAAGGCCCAAAATTTTTTTCCCAGGGCACTGACCTGAACCCTAATAGGGGGGGCTGCGACCCCCCCTGTGACCCCCTTGCTACACCCAACGCAATGTACAAGGGGAGCTATCACCCCCCCCCCGTGATCCCCCTGTGCGTGACTAGTCATGGAAAGAATATAACACATACCCAACATCCTCTTGGAGAAATTCCCTGCACATGTGTGTTGAGAAAATACAATTATATAGTAAATGTTTCATGATATTTAGAAATACAAGCCTTACCATACACTTGGTTCAAATCAGTGAGGTAGCTCATGGACGAGCTCCCTCTCACACCCAATGAATAAGGAGGTGGTAATGATAACTCTTCCCAAGAGCTATGTTCCTCCTCAACCAACAAATAATGTATGCACTTCCTGATGTGATAGTGCATCTCCTCTTTGAATTTTTTCCACATGACTCCCTCCAAGATAGTACGGTATGCTCCAATGAAACTAGTGGGATTATAAAGCAAGATCTCATAGGCTACATATAGTAGTTTATCCTTGAGCATGGAGTCTCTAGTCAAATAGATCTGATCCTGAAAGTAAATTACTCCATCAACCACTTTGTACCTCCTATCCATCACTTTCCCATCAATAACCTTACATGTGAAGAGGTTCTTGGAATATTCCACCAAGAGTTGGGACTCCCAATATGGATCTAGGCTTCCCAACAATGACAACGCTGTAGAAATCTGAAATGAAGTGCCTGCCAAATGATAACTCTCCTCTTTGACATGCTCAATGCCAAAGCCACATGTTGGAGTAATGCCACTCCACTTTTGTTGCTTCTCTTGCAGCTGATATTGCTTAAGAAAATATTGAATTATATGGAAGTCAACCTCCTCATGAAAGGTCTCTCTCTTCCAAAACTTCCATATTTTGACCCATTCATACACAAGTGGTAATACCCTCTTGTTATATTTATAAATATTAATTATATGTAGAAGTATCATTTGCTGCTCCAAGGCTATGGAGTGGCCATTTGACACCATGCTTATGCCATCATATATTTTTGAATCATTCTGTTCCAGCGCAATTAGCTGAGTGGAAGATATCAATGTCAATATCAGAAAATTTCTCATCTCTCCTTGGAACCCATCAAAGGTTATCAACATTGTGGTAGCTCCTCTCAAGGCTCCTTCCTTAGACAAATATGTCATTTTTGCAAAAAGTTGAGAGAACACTTTATTCATCTTCTCATCAGGGGGTCTCCCTGGTGGAATGCCTCCCTGCAAAGAGACATCAAGGCATAAACCAGGATGTATATGTGTGTGGAATGATTTTTCCTTGCCTTCACTGCACAAATCCTCCTGCCTTCTGTGTGCCTCAAACTTCTGAAATAGAGAGGGTTGTGTGCTCCTCATCATATGATGTTTTTCCTCCCCTTTATCTCCTTCTCTCTTCAAGATATCGACATTTTCCAATGATGGCACATGTTGCACATGGATTGTGCCATGATCTCCATATGTGAGATTCTTTGGAACTCCTTGCAAGAGTGCAAGAGTTTCTCTCCTTGGATAAAATGCTTCATATTCCTCTTCATGAGGCACTAGATGTGCTCTTGATATGACAACGTTGTTACCTCTATCCTTCTCTTCCTCCTCATCAATAGTTGATAATGCCTCATCATCAATGAGAGACCTTAGATCTTGGTCTTCCCTTGAAGGAGGAATATCTTCATGCATTGGGGATCTTTCCCTTGGAAAAGTATCATATAAATTTTCATCCCCCTCAATGGTTCTCTGAAATGGAGTTGGGTTTATAGATCCTTCCAGCCCATGCAAAGGTTTTTTTAGTTTTGATTTGATTAGCTCCACAAAAGGTGTTTCAAAACATTTTCATCAAACCTTTCCACTACTCTTCTAATGAACTTTACATAAGTAGATGTATTTACATTATTTAATGAAAAGGACTCAAAAAACCACCAAGCATAAGCCTTACCTTCAAAATTTAGTGCTACTACTTTAATGTCTTCATCTTCTGAAACTTGATGTTGCTGCACATAGGTGTCTAGCTCCTCCACCCAAACCCTAGCTGGAAATTTAGGTGAGCCATCAAAAGTAGATAGAAATAATATAACCACACCATGTTTCTTGCCCCTTATGCTCCTTTCCTCCTTTATCTTTCGAAACCCTTGGAAGTTCAAATGATATTTGAACCTCTTAGATTGAGATTCATACTCTTGCAAATAATCACCAAGAGTCTCCTTCTTTGGCACATCTCCTTCCTCCATTTCACTTGATGTGAACATATGACTGGTAGAGTGTTGGAAATCTGATGGTGTGGTTTAATAATGACACACATAATATGATGAACTAAAGCTTTTCTCATGTACAAATCTTGCTGAGGGATATCCATGTTTTCCCCTCCCCATTTCTTTGATGTCTTTGCTGATACCATGCATACTTTGAAGAAGAAGTTTTGAGAAATTCTTCCCTCTAGACAATAAGGGTTTGCATTGATCTATTTTTCATAACCTCTCCTTCCTATGAGAAGACTCCATAATGGTTTAAGTACACAGGCTGAGCCAAGATTAGAGCTACGATATTACTGTAATATTCCCAAATGGGAAAATCAACAATACATGCATTAAAAACATATTTTTCAGAAATATGTGTTATAACAATGAATAAAAGCCCATGTATCCATTTTTTTATTCATTATAAGACCAAAATCCAAAATTAGATCAGAAACAAAGCATTATAGCCTATTTAAACAGGCCTCCCATGCTCAAAACAACCCAAAAACACTGAAACCCCAAGAGTACTGCAACACAGAATTACTGCAGAAAGTGAAAACATAGTTTATTGAGGGTTTATAATAAAAAATAAGAGACAAAATAGATCTTCTTATATATTGATCAATGATGCTAAAGACAAAATAGAGATCTAGTCTCTTTTACAGAAATCCAAGCTAACCCGAAAAGGGTTTCTTGATAAACATGAAGTACAAGAAGTAAATGTTGAAAACCTATGGTTGAATCATGTAGAATGGAAAATAACTACACACATATTATTTAGCATGCAAATAAATGGTTGTAGCTCCTCCTACTAGCTTTCTGGGGAAAAGGTTGATCCTCCTCTTGGAAAACTAGCTCATAAAACAAGGGTTTAAAACCTCCCACTGCAACACCATCTAAAATAGTGCAATTTCTCCAAGGGAATATGTTGTAGCTGTGGGTTACTGCTTGGATGTCAAGTTTTGGATAATGGAAATGAAGTCCAAAAAACTCCTCTCAGATTTCTTAAACAGGATCTCCAAGCAAGATTGGGGAATTCCTGCATGAGAAAACCCTTGCACTAAACAGTGCAGCAAACTTAGCTAAAAAAATGAAGCATGCAATAAGTCTAAACAGACCCAGTTATCAAATAATATCTTCAATCATGCCCCATATGGCTACCATTCCCTCCATTATATAGATGATGAGCTTCCACACCATGGGTCCCACCCATTTATAAGGTTACTTCCATACAAAGGTTCCTCCTCCAAAATTATGTTGTCTCCATTAGTTCCACTCTTCTATTTACAAAAATGTTTGATTTAGTCAACCATGACTTAGTCTCCATGCATTGTCTCTTTTCACACCCAAGGTGTATTTATTCAGACTAGCTAAACTGATCTTCATTCGCATTGAGCTTTGTTTATTGATGATCCACTCATCCCATATTAATGTTGTTGACTTGGTCAAACTTGACCCTGTCCACATATATTAGACTTTGCTCACACATGAGGATGCTTGATCTAGTTATTAACATGATCCCTTTTCACATTAAGAGGGATTTTATGCCTACTTAAGATACTTATGGGCTTCTTTACCCATTTATTCATATAACTAGATGTTAAGAGAAAAATTAATATTCCCATTAGCTGCATGCTAATTTAGGAATATTACAGTTGCAAACATGTAACAACTTATTATAAAACGTGACACACTCTCTATCATGTGAGGCCAATAACAATACCTTTGTAGTTGTGCCACTATTTTGTTTACCCCAAATTGTCTAGCAATAAGAGAATAATAAGCTTCTCTCATGAAACTTAGCCTCTCTCCTTGTGGAATACATAGCTTTCCCAAATGAAACAACAACTTGTTATGCATGTGATAATCTCTTTATTCAACTTGATTCCCTTCGCTCAAAGTAGCATACACATCTTTGAAATCAACTTCATGTGCATATTGTTCTATGTAACTCTCATGTATAACATAATAATTTTGAGTAAAGTAGAAGCACTAATTATTGGTCTCGAAATCATATCTAAAAATTTATTGAATATACCTTTTTTGCACCTTATAACCAAGTGAAATTGTTGAAGAAATCCCATTCACTTGAAATGTCTTAATTGCTGCAATTTTGTTTGCAACTCCAAGTACTGTAATGTTTGGTGATCGGTGTGTACAATAGTCTCTTTACCCATCAAGTAGTGTTTCCACTTCGTGACCCTTTGTACTAAAGAATATAGTTATTTTTCATATGTAGGATAATTAGTCACAAAACCATTAAAATTTTATGAATGAAAGGCGATAGGCTTAATATGCTGTAAAAGGATTGCACCCATGGCATAGTCACTAACATCAGTTTGTATCTTGAATGGCTGTCTCAAATTTGGTAGTGCAAGGACTAGAGCTGAACTGATCTTGTATTTTAAAGCTTCGAAATATTACTTTGATTTGCCTCCCCATTGGAAGCCCTTCTTCACACATGTCACTGCATGCATAGGAGCTACGATGGAAGAAAAGTTAGCAATAAATTTCCTCCAATATCGAGCTGCACCTAAGAAACTTCTTACCTTGGTAATTGTTTTGGGTGTGGGAAAATTCACAATGGACTCCACTTTAGAAGGATTAATCCTCAATTCTCCTCCTCCTACAATATTTCCCAAATATACCAAAGAAGTATTTCCAAACTCACATTTCGACATCTTAAGAAAAAATTTCTCTTTCTTCAAAATATCAAGCACTCTATTTACATGCAAGACATGATGTTCTCTTGTTTTGCTAAAAAACAAAATTTCGTCTATGTACACAATAACAAAGTCATCATGGAATGGTCACAAAACATTACCCATAACCCGCATCGGTGCATTACATATGCCAAAAGGAATAACTAGCCACTCAAAGAGTCCTTGTTTGGTTTTGAATGCAGTTTTACATATATCACTTTTTGCAATTCTTACTTTATGATATCCACTTAGTAAATCCGACTTTGTGAAAAAAAAATCTCCTTTAAGCTGATCAATAAAATCATCTATTCTGGGGAGTGGGTAATGATTTTTTACTGTCATTTTGTTCAAAGCTCTAAAATCTACACACATGCACCAAGTCCCATCTTTATTTGGTATAAAGACTATGGGTGAACTGCATGGCGAGGTGCTTGGACTTATGATACCTCTATCCAACATCTCTTTGATTTGGCTCTTTATTTTAGCATTATCCATTATCAACATGTGATACATACCGATGTTTGGAAGAGTACAATCCTGCTCCAAATGAATCTCATGTTGAATTTCCCTTTTTGGAGGCAATCATGTTGGCTCTTGAAACATATCATGATGCCCATTAACCACATCATATAATTTGGATTTCAATTTAGCATCACATCCCTCAAAATATTCATGATTAATATCAGCTTTGGGCTTAATCAAAAGAAGAACAAAGTTCTTACTTGAATTTACTAGCCTCTTTACCTGTCCAACATTTACCAAAGCAATATTTGTCTTCTTGCGGCGTGCTTTAACAATGAACTCCTTTCCATATTTGAACAAATGATACTTTTTTTCATGGTCATAGAAGATATCTTTCATGTCATACAAGTAAGGACTCCCTAATACAATACCAGTTATGTCAAGAGGGACCACATATAATTCAACTTTGTCAACAAAGCCTGCAATGATTGCAAACCTCAATATACATTTCCTTGTAACCTGTATATTTGCATCCTTACAAATCCAACCCAATGGATATGGTTTTGGATGTGGTATGGTCTCAAGGTTAATTTTTTTGACCAAATATTCAGAGATTAAGTTTTCTTGTGACCCACCGTCAAACAATGTGTCAATCTTGGTATGCTTGGATATGACCCTCACATGAAACAGTTTGATTCTTTCTTCTTGATTTGGAGTGTTTATGTCACAGTTTGATGTACTAGAACTAGGTTTAGTTTCAATTTCTTTTGTATTCATGTTCTTCAATCCAATGACTGTAATTTTAGTCTCATTACCTGAATCAGACCCTAAGTCGTGTTGAGATGTAACAGTGTTTTTCTGTTTCCCTTTGTTATTGGGCTTCTCTGGCCTCAATTCTGGATGTAATTTCCAACAATGGGTTTCATCATGACCTTCTTTTCAACAACGTGTACAAGGAAATTTTTCTCCCAATTTTTTAACAGATGCATTCTTTTTGTTTTTACCTTTTGGGGTTTTCTCCTTGGCTTTACCCTTAAAATGTTTCTTCCTACCCTCTTCAAGAATGTTCTTCCCTCTAGCTTCTAGATGTGTTGCCTGAACACAAACTTCATCTAGACTGGTGAGGTTAAACATGAGAATAGTATGTTTTAGGTAGCTATGTAAGCCTCCTATGTACTTTATCAAAGTGTCTTGGCTCTGCATATCCATCCCTAATAAAAGAGCTCTTCTCCTAAATTCCTAGGTGTGTTCTTGCACATTTTTCCCCTTTAACTACCTAAAGTTCTTCCAGTTCATGATGGATTTTTTAATAGAAGCAATACAATCCAACCATGAGAGAATAATATTACCATGTCTCTTGATTTCCTGTTGTGTCTTCCCTTCCCACCAAACAAGTGTTGCATCTTCCATTCTCAAAGAAGCTAATTGAATTTTTGTACCATCATCTTGAACGTTCTGTATTATTAAATAGACCTCCAATTGTGGAATCTAATTATCTAGCTTGTCTGAATTTACTTCACCATTAAAAATTGGAAATTTGAACTTAACATCAAGTTTTAATAAAGGAGATTTACCAGTGCTCTTGGACTTGTGTGGTTGATGTACTAAATAAGAGGTAGAAGATGATGATGATGATGATGATGAGGGTGAAAATGGTGGCTCTCCATTGCCTCCATTTACTCCATTTCCCTTCTTTGAATTGTCTTCATCATGTTGAGCTCCTGAAGATCCTTGTCCTTCCTTTTTGATTTTAGATCCTTCTCCTTCTAGTATCGCATTCCTTACTTGATAAAGAATTCTAACCATCTTAGTCATGTCAGGAAATGCTTTCCTAAACACTCTTTATTCTTCCTTAGGGTGAAATTCCTCATGAATTTCTCCTTCCTCATGAGGCATGCTTAATGGAGATTATGCTTCTTTAAGAGGTGAACTAGGTGGTGGATATTGTTGCAATATTTCTCTCCTTTGCTTTGGCTCCTTTTGATACCCTCCTGCTTCCACCATTTTGCCTTCTCCCCTTTTGAGCTTGAGCATTGTTAGCATATAAAACTTGAAAATAGTTAAAAAATTATTTACACTAAATAACACCAGAGAAAAACTCTAGCTCTGATACCATTTGATCTAAAATGATTATATTAGTTTTTCTATGCTAAGGGTATTTCAATTTTAAAAAAATGTGTATAATTGGTTCATTAGTTTGCATAAGGATTAAGGAGTTTTTCCATGAATTATAGATTAAATTTAGTGAATTAGAAGCATAAAATAAGTCTAAATAACACTAAGAAACAATGTAAAATAGAGAAATAAATCACGACATGAAGTTTACATAATAGGCATGATGAAGAAGTTCACCCCTCTTGGGCTAGATCTGTTGGTCCAACTCCCAATGGCTTGTTCATCTTTCATTATGCTAAAAAAATTTCTATTACATGTAGTTACAGTGCTCTAATGCCTGTTTTATCTACACCAATGGTTTCAAAATGCTCCAATTAGTCAATAATGACTCTTCATTCACTTAGAATGGTCGAAAATTGAGCCTCCTACACTTTTTTCCAATATCTCTTGGGAAAACTTCGCTAAATGTGGACAAATCTAGTTAACTAGAGTTAAATTAGGGATGATGGCCGAATTTGGCGTGCCCCTATCCGCTACACCTACTAAGCCACACATTAAACATTATGGTTAGGGTGGTGGCCACATGCTCACCCCCAACCATTAAGTGGCTTGACCAAAACACAACGGAATACAATAGCGGAGTTTATTTACATACATACGCGAAGCAACCAACGACGCTCTTTATAATAGAATGCACATAACCTTAAATATATTTACATACACACAAAACAGGGTTGTCGGGTCCCACAACATGCCAACCAATCACAACACATTGCAATCGCTCACCCACAAGTTTACCACTCTACCGATATTGATAAACAATAACTCTTGCGAAGTTCACTCGTGTGCAATGCCAACATGTGGCATTCCCTTGCCACATTGCAGATTTCAATTCTTACCATGTCGCAACCAATTTACCTTGCAAACTATTAATGAGATCCGTTAATATTTATGAAATGTGACATCGCAACTCATCATCTGCTGTTGATTTGCATTTGATATAATGATCCTCACCTAATCTCCCTTCTTCACATCGCAAATTATATGGTTTAATGGTGATTTCATCCTAACCGTCGATCTATTTCCTTTCAGATCTATGATCTAATCCTTCCCATTCATTATTTTTTTCTCTTTTTTCTGAAGCTTCATCTCCGTATTTGTTTGTCTTTCACTCAGATTCCTGTTGATGGCTTCTGCCATATTCGATCAGAATGTAGTATATTCCTCATACGACATCGGGTTATTGCACCATTCACGGTGTCGGAATCAGGAAGACAATATATACACAACCATCCAAGTTTCAATCCAATCCTATAACTTTTAATTTTGAGAAAAATTTATGAACTCTTGATCAGTTAAAAAACTGATCAGGAAAATTTGTTACATCTGAGAAGAGTGTTTGAAAATGTAGAAGGTTTAGAATTTCATTAAATCCTAAGAAAACACTTTTTAGCCTTGAAGAAGGAAAACTTCTGGGTCATATTATTTATAAGGATGGTATTAGGATTGATCCTAGTAAAATTGAAGCTACATTGAAAATCAACCATCTTAGAAACATTAAGGAGCTTCAATCATTTATTGGAAATATTAGTTTCTTAAGAAGATTCATTCTTAACCTTGCAAAATTTCTTAGAAATATAACAAATATGCTGAAAAAAAGATTCAGAAATAATATGGAACATTGAAGCTAGACAATCCTTTGATCAAGTTAAACAAGCATTGACAAAAGCACCAGTCCTGATCAGTCCATATTTCACTAAATATTTTATAATATTTTCCTTTTCATATGAACATATTGTTGCAATTGTTTTATTACAAAAAAATAATGAAGGATTTGAACAAGCCTTTGCATTGAGAAAAGAAATCAAATATTTTAGAGTGTATATCCTACATTCCCATATAGTTTCTTATGTACAAAATTCAGTGGTCAAGGATATTTTATCTTAGAATGGATCTGATGGTAAAAGAGGTAAATGGATTGTTAGCATTATTGAGTATGACTTTGTTGCTGCATTGATGATCAAGAGGAGCAGGTGACTCCACAAATTGATGAGGCTTTTATGACCTCACCCTGGCATGCAGAACTCATTTTTGTTTTATTCAATTTAAATGATCCTCCTATTTTAACAAAAGCAAAGGCTATATTTGTAAGGTTAAAAGAAGACAATTTGTGCATCATAGATAATGTTTTCTATTGGAAAGATGTTGGTGGTATTTTATTGAACTGTCTATTGAAGGATGATGCAGAAAGAACCATGCGGGAATTCCATGAAGGTGATTGCGATGGACATATATACTCGAAAACCACCTCTAACAAGATCCTTAGAGCTAGTTTTTACTGGCCTACCCTTTTCACTGATGTCTACAAGAAAGTAACCTCTCGCCGTAAATGCCAAATATTTTAGGGAAGGAGAAAACTATTGCCTCTACCTTTAAATCCTATATATGTTGAAAGTCCTTTCCAACAATAAAGATTGGATTTCATTGGTGAAATCCATCCACTTTCCTCTACCCAACATAAGTGTATCCTCATATCCACTAGTTACTTTACTAAATGGATTGAAGCCACACCTTCCAGATTACCCATTGATTATTTTATCGTTAAATTTCTGGAAACCAATATCCTCTCTAGATTTGATTGTCCAAGAAAGCTCATTACTAATAATGCATCAACCTTTAAATCCAAGAAAATGAAAGAATTCTGCAATAAATACCATATTACTTTGGGACATTCAACTGCTTATTACCCTTAGGGTAATGGGTTAGATTAGTCCTCAAATAAGAGTTTGGTCAACATTATAAAAAAATTGTTCGAAGAAAACAAAAATTCATGGCACAACAAGTTAATTAACACACTTTGGGTTGACAGACTTACTACAAAGAACACAATTGGCATATCACCATACCAATTGGTTTATGGGATGGATGTTGTTTTTCCATCCTCTTTGGGAGTTCTAGTTATGAAGATAATTCAAGAATTTAAGGTTGATCCAAATGACACTCAAAGGAGGATTAATCAGACTAATCAGTTGTAGAAATATAGGGACGAAGTCTACAATAAAACACATGTTATCTAGGAAAATGTCACAAATATTTTGACAGAAGAACTAAAGTAGATGATTTCAATTTGGGTGACATAGTTTTGAAGTGGAATTCCAGAAGAGAAGACAAAGCAAACATGGTAAATTTTACAATATTTGGAAAGGACCTTACATAATTTATGCTTTAAGAGGACACAATGCACTATTTCTTAAGGATATAGGTGGAACAGAAATTCCTAGTGGGCCTATGAATGGTAGAATGCTGAAGCATTACTTTTCTTAGTATAAATATTATTCTTACATGAAATCATTGCAAATATAATTTTCTTTATTATTTTGATTGGGTAACATATTGAGAGAAGTTGAAGCCCATAGAGAAGGCCCTAATATTTTGATTGATATGATACCATAAGTACTCCAACAACAAAAGAAATCAAGTGCAAGCATTGCTGAAATGGTATAGTCAAGGCTATTGATCAAATGTTCTTGACACTTCACACGGAGAAGTGACATCCCCAGCTGGAGCCACAATTATGGTCCTATAATTTATAAGATCACAAGGTGATTTATTATTTTGTCTCAGTAATCTTATATTGTAAATAATTTTCAATATGTAAATGATTTCCAAAAAAAAATATGCATAAAAGAAAAATGAAAAGAGGGTATATATAAAAAAATGAATAAAGAAGGAAAAGAAAGAAAAGTTGAAAAAGAATAAAAATGAAATCAGAACCAGACAAAAGAAAAAATAGAGAAAATAACATTGAAAGTGATACAAATTCAAATGCCACTATTGATAGATAGTTTTCCTTATGTAAAATGAAATAAGGTTGTCTGTAGCTTGTTTAAAATTCCACAATGACTAGCTATTTGTTCAAACCATACAGCTTAATTATGGTTGAAATTTTTGAATTTTTTGTAAATTAGGTTATAGATTAAAGATTTTCCAAACAGTCCAATCTTGGTAAATCAATAGCTAGGTAGAAAATGACATTGATTCAACTTTTTAATCTGAATCAATAGGAGAAATAAGTGATAGAATAGAATATTTTTTTCATAAAAAAGGAGTCATGGGTTTGCTAGTCTAAATACACCCCTAGAATAAATAAATAAAATGATAGTTTAGCAAAATAATGTGAAATTGAAAGGATAGATAGAGGTGTTCTGGGCTTTGAAAAAGCATAAAAAATTCTTATATCATAATTTTTTATTTCATTATGCATTTGGCCCATAAAGGGTTAAGTGAAAAAAATCATTTTATCCTAAGTTTCAAAGTTTTGGGCGCATAAAATGACATGTTTGATCCATTCACAATATATCTTAAGTTTTTAACCCAAACTTGGTCACTACCCGATAAAATTTCATGTCATTAAACCACCTGTACTTATCTGCCCTGTGATCTACCTGATCCCCGATCAATGATCTTTGTTAGCCTTCAAGCCCCCCTGTCGATCCTAACTTTACCGCTGATGGGTGGGGTGTAATATTCCCAATTTTCCATCAGTTAATTGGAATATTATATTTCTTACTTTTCTCAATTAATTAAGTAAATAAAAGGGTGGAGGGACCCATAAACCCCATAGATGAATAAAATCCACTTTTTTGTGTGAATGTGGGTTAGTAGATAGTAGATCAACATCATGGAGTAGTGGAGCAGTTCATTAATGAAGGAAGAGTGGAGATTATGGAGAGATAATGAGGAAGATGGTGGAGGTGGTGGAGGAATAAAAGTAATTTCATAGATCATTAATGATGCATTTATGGAGGAAGTTGTGCATTAAATGCACACATAATGAAGGAAGTGGAGATTAATTGTAGAGATCATGGAGATCATTGAGAGAAAGCACAATCTTCATGGAGACTAGTGGCCACATGTGTAGCATATTTATGAGGTGGGCCAAGGCTAGGGAAGGGTCACATCCATATGATGAAGATGAGGATAGAAAAGAAAATCAGTATGGAATTTGATATTCTATTTTCATTTGACATTTTTTGGACGCTTCAATTGTTTAGCTAAGTCTATTGTGTTGTTTAGCACACGGGTGTTCCCGAGTGGGAATCCCGCCCTTACCCATGGGGGACTTTGAGTTCCTACTCCGGGAAGTTTATTTTGAGAAACTATTAATCATTCGGCATTGGTGCCACGTTCAGCCACACTCTTATGTATATATAGCTTTAGGAATTACTCATTCCTGTCTTAGGATTTGAGAGGAGAAAAGTAGTTTCTAGCATTTCATCTAGGAAATCGGTGGAGGATTAATCCTTTCACCTTGAGCTTCCATTTCAGTCTTCTGGGAGCAACATTATGATATATGGAATTAGGCCATCATATTACACCTCCATGCAGTAGTAGCTCCTTTAGGAATTGCATAGTCCAACCAGGAAGATCTAAGGGAAGAAGGAAGTTCCAAGTATTTTAGCTTGGAATCCTCTGAGGGGTCTCTACCTAACTTTGGATATATCATTTACATGAGTTTTGAGAATTATTTCATCATCCAAAAGCAGGCTACAACTCCAGCCTCCTTGAAAGCACATTCTAGTCTATTAGTTGTGTAGTTTGCAGCTGCAACTTGAGCATAGAAAGGAGGAGCTAGATCTCAAGAGTCTAGCTCGAGAATCTAGAGAAGGGATCATCCCTTCATGTATTGAGATTAGTGGGTGCTATTTCAGATGATATATCATTCTTTGAGCCCCATATTAGTATTTTCTCCAGGGAGTGCGTAACTCAGCCAATAGGGGTGTAGTGTGCCACCCAAAAAAGGCCGAAAATCCAAAGTTAAAATCTGGTGAAACCCATTCTGGGTTTTTCTGGGGTTTTTGAGAAGAATACGTTGTTAAAATCTTGGATCATGTTGAGCAATCTAGCAGCATCCTGCACAAGGTCCATATTCCTAGTAGTAGTAGTTTATAGCCAGCAGCAACATTAGCACCACAACATTTCTAGTGCTTGTTTTCATTAGTGTATTTCAGCCACTTTTTGCTTGAGTGAAACTTCTTTGTAGCACTATTTACTTTATATTTGATGTTGTTTATAATGAAATGACTCAGTTTTTTCTACTCATGGTTATAATGTCTTGATGTTGCAGTATATTTCCAGCATTTTCCAGATCTTAGTGTTA
Organism: Pinus albicaulis; assembly: GCA_034641835.2. Lineage (NCBI taxonomy): Eukaryota > Viridiplantae > Streptophyta > Pinopsida > Pinales > Pinaceae > Pinus > Pinus albicaulis. The sequence goes on along the minus strand of JAXQQM020061421.1, from coordinate 90,463 downwards.
TATTCGTGTTTTTCTTATTTGGAATGCTATAACTATTCTATATAACTATATTTTCCATTTTGGAATATTACAGTGGTATTAGAGCATGATCTTTGTCTCATCTTGTGGGCACTTCATGACATCAGAAGAATAAGAAGAAGAAGCATAAAAGAAGAAGTTTCCAATGGCGAAAGGATTAAGTTTTGCCACACTTATTTTTGGATCTATGTGGGATCTCTCCATAGAGATTTAAGAAATGAGAATAAGAAGGCAAAGAGAAACCTCAAGAGGGTTTCAAAATGAAGAAGGTCCAAGCACTTCCTATCAACAACATAAACAACATGCAATGCAAAGAGCTCCACAACACTTTTCTATGTTCACTTTCCTTGCAGAAGGAGATGAATGGTATGGAGGTGGAAGATAATTAGAGCATGAGACTCTGATTAATTATCTTGCAGAGTATAAATCTCAATCTAGAGAATTCAAGGAGAATCTAGCTCTCCAACAGTTCTTTCAGATCAAAGAGAACCGAAGACCTAGTAGTAGTAATAGAAGAAAACGACACATACATAATAGATTATTATTGCCTATATTTTATGGGTTATCTGCAAGTAGAACAAAGGACTGGATGGATGAGTTACATGATTTCTTATAGCAACACCCAGTAGCGGAAAGACAGGCTGTTGGGATTGCAATGCTGCACCTGGAAGGTGAAGCAAAGGATTGGTGATTTAGCCATATGAGATATGCAAGAGTAACTGCTTATGTAGACTTCACTCAAAGGGTAGTAAAGAAGTTTGATAGAAGAAAATCAAAGGTACTTTCCATAGATACATTTCCCAACATTGATGAGATAACATATGTAGAACAAAGTGAGGATTTCAGCAATATCACTTCGGAAGAGGAGGAACTTCCACCACCACCAGTTGTAGAAGTACTTGCATCAGATGAAGGAGCACTTGCATCTTTAAAAGGTGGCCTTGAGAACTTGACATTGAGAGTCCCATGCACAATTCAGGATATTCATGAGGAGGAGGAGGAAGATACCAGCGCTAGTGCAGTAGTAGAGGAGCAGCCATCACCATCAACATCAACATCAATTGGAGAGACCATTGCACCGGTTGGAGGAAATATTGTAGCTTTGAAAGATGTTACCAAGTTTCATCTTATCCATGGTTTGCAAAAATTTCCATCTCATATTATTCCAGCACCTTAGCTTGATATTTGTGAGATCATTCCATCAGGGAAATTGCATAACCAAGGATTAGAGAACCTTGCTTATTTGGAGCAACAAACTATCATTGTGTGGAGGACCCTTGAATTTTTCAAGGAGGAGATGTATAGCTATCCTAGTTTTTCATTGTTGAGCTGCACACAACACTTTGGATTAGAGTGTAGAGTTTTGGAGGATAGGATGAGCATAGTCCTAATTTTTCCAATTCATAACTATGGGTTCAACATTGAGTATGGCCATGGGACAATAGATTCACCATCATGGAGATCAACAATGATGTCATTGAGTAGCAGTGACGAGTTGGGGGCCCAACTATTCTTAGAACATTCTAATGACCGCTTCACTCGTGAATCATCATAGGGATAGATGCTAGTTGGTAGACATCTTATGATAGATAGCATTTTCCATCATCAGGATGAATCCTTCTTGATGAGCATCTCACAACTCAATGAGAATTTTGTACCTACATCATATTCAGAATCTTATGGATTCTACCAGTTCATCGATGAGACGTTCTCATGGATTAACCTCAAGGAGGATGCACTCCAACATATCATGGGGTGAAAATATCATCATATTGGGGAGGATGGTATTCCTATTGGGTGGATACCAAATTTTATCATGATGTGAGTCATCAACCACAGTTGTATGGATGGGTGAGGATGATGAGCAGGAAGCAGGAAGCATGGTTGATGATCTATGACACGGGACAGTGGGAAGCATGGTTGCACTGGTTGCTTTTGGGTGGGTATGGTTACTACCCAACATCTCACATTTGTATGATCCATGCCTTGTATATTACTAGTGTGATGCAGCAGCAGGAGGCATGGTTGTGCTATTTTGGCCATCACATGACATATCCTATGTCAATGGGTGTATTATTGTTTGGGAAATTACATGGAACCCACATGATGTGGCAGCAGGAGGCTTGGTTATGTTGGTCTGATGTGACATTCTACATGGCAATCAGTATGTTGTTTCTCCATGGCTTGTATGATGATGATGTGAGGTGGCAGCAAGAGTCATTGTTGCTTTAGTTACTCTTGGGAGAGTATGGGCTGAATTTCTCCCATACCTTTTGTGTTGGTGTGTTTGGCACAGGAATGTACAAAATCACACTTGCTTAAGAGGGGTGGTTTTTCCCTCTTAAGTTATTCATCATAGGCAAAAAATAGATGGATTCAAGATAGTTAGTGGAACATGCTAAAACATAAGCATACTAGATATAGAAATATCATGCATATTCAAACATAAAAACTAAACTAAAACTCAAACAAATAACACAAAAGCTCTAAATAGAGTAAAAAAACTTCAATAATCCAAACAACGACACTTACATCCCCTCTTATTGAGTGCTGGTAGGAAATGAGGATGAAACTTTAACCCGTTTTCCAAGGGGCCCTTGGAACTATGGAGCTCCAAGTCCCGATGCAAGGATGTCTTTACTTCCGAGCTGCCTTGGCGCAAAGTCTCCCTCTCTCTACTATGGTGGACTAGAGTTGTTGGATGGCCAACAACTGAGTCCCCTCTATCTCTACTCCGGATCACACACTGCTGGTGTTTCTTAGGGAAATTCTGGCCAACATAACAATGTGCTCTATTATTTTTCATATCTTGGTTGTCTTTTAAAGGAGAATTCAAATCCTCCTTCCCTCTCTTGGTACATTGTGGATGGTGACCCAAGAGAGGAGGGTGATTCCATTGTGTGCCACATTTATTCCATTGTGTGCTCCTTTGAGGTCCTAAGGAGGCTTGGGTGGTTTTCCTTAGGTGGCCTCAAGTGTGGGATCAATGTCCTGGAGTGTGCCTTGTGGTCCCGGAAAGTGACTCCCGCCACTCTCAATGCAGTGTGAATTTTTGAGTGAAATCCACGCAAAGGCGTGCTTATCAACGAATTCTGTGCGCAAAGGTGAATTTCACTGGTTCTTTCTATGCGTAATTTTATTTATCCTTTGAGACCTTAGATATTTTTAAATACTTAAAATTTTCTAATGTCTCTCAGCCCTGTAAATCCTTCTGCCTGACATTAAATAATGTCATCTTTGCTTGTCCGATTTTCCAGTGATAACAGTTGCCCCCTAATGTGTGAGGTCTAGGAAGAACTGTATAGATTAAATACATTATAGTTTCTTTTCTGTGTACTGTGTGGAGAGAGAGAGAGACTTGCATGTAGCTCAGAGTTAGAGACACCTTGCACTAGGTCAAAGAGCGACCATGTCCTATGGGATCCTTGCAAGCAATGGTATAATACATTATATACAAATTTTCTACGAGGTGAGCATGTCCCATGCTCGTGATGCTCTAGATAGTTAAACAAAACTATTTGACAGATAGATATTCTATATGTCTCACTAGTATGGTAGTGATATGTTGGTTTATGAGGACGACTGCTGATGCCCTCAGGGGTGCTTTTTCTTTTAAAATAGGTCGAATGTGGTACCCATATGCGTGAACTTGGTATGGCATATAAATGTGCATTGTATGCATAGGAATTGGCTAGGACCTTCCCATGTAAGCATTGTTGAAAGAGATGCTTATAGAGGCACGAGTCTTCGCCAAATTTGGTCAAATTCTAATGGTTTTAAGGTATGATACCATCTGGACATGAAAGCTTGTGTTGTAGTCAAATGTCAGGAGTATCGATGAAATATGTGGGAAATGATATCTCCCAGAGTACCACCTGAGGATGCCTTAATTAGGGAGAGGGGAGATCCAAGGTACTACTTCCTTTTTGGAAAAGAGGCATTGATGTCAACAAAAAGGAAGCCTCAACCAAATGAGAGGATCACTGATACAGAGGATCAGGATCCTGGATGTGATGGGTTTAACATAGGCATGATGGCGAGGGGTGACTAAAAACTAATTATGGGGATTTAGTGGCCCAAGGTTAGAGTATAAAAAGTAGCTTAGTGGCAGTCATAACTATTTTTGATGGGGAAATCCTTGGAGTCAGTAGGACTTCCATGGTGGGTATTAACTGGTTATGAATGTCATGGTGGCTTTTGCATGAGGGTTTGATACTGAGACCAAGGGTGACAAGGGACTTCTACCATGGGAGAAAAAATGAATGGGTGGGTGGAGGATGTAGTGCGTTGTTTTCAGTCTGTGTACACTTACCAAAAGAATAAAATAATGGGGTTTGGTTTGTACAAAACACGGAGACGGGTGCCCCAAAACATGAAAGTGTTCACTCACTGATGATGTGAGGAAGGTTTTTTGCTGAGGGTGGGGGCCCCATTGGTTGGTCTCGTGTGTGAGGTTGATGAAGCAGATGAAAAAATGTTGCAGATGGGTTATGTTGATGGAGGTATGGTAGGCCAAATGTGAGGCCCATTAGTGCACTTTTGATCTGCTTGCACAACCTGGTTGTCCTGGAATGGGGTTTTTTTTTTTGATATGCTAAAACTTGACCTGATGCATGGCGAGTGAATGGGCATGAGGTGCTTCCCGGACTATAGTGGTATGGCCAGGCGTCCCTTCTGTTGTGATATATGGTCTACTTTGGGTGATGAGTGCCATGGAGAGGAGGCTCAGCTAACCAAAGATGATGCTTATCATGTGCAAGGTGAGGTGATGATGGACATGGTCGGGTGTTTGGAAACTATGGTTAATTTCTGATAGAGAAATGATGTCAGGATATGCAGAGTTTTTCTGGGACTCTATCATGCTAGTGGTAGAATGATACCTACTCTGAAACTTTCAGTGGGTGGAGCTTTGGATGGTTTGCACACTACTTGCAAAAAAAATACCCCAAGTGAAAGAATCTTCTTTATTCAAATATTTATTTGAAATACATATGTTTAAAAAAGAAGATGAGAGAAGGCATACATGTCGGCGCTGAAATTTTATTTTTTCGAGGGTGCGAATGTGTGGCTCTGCCTTTGGGCATTATGGAGCATTGATCCAAGTGCTTCTTTCGGTTCGGTGATTGGGCCTTCTGAGCTCTCATTATGGTCCTCCAAATTTTCTAAAAAGGGTAACATATAGGCGTATATTTCTCAATTCAATTCATTTGTGTCTGTTGAGTATTGAGAGGTCACAGGCTTTTGCGGAGCAGTTCTTGCTGTTGTGGTCATCCTGACTACCTGGGATTAGCGATTGTTTGGCTAGGTAAATTTCATGACATCATGCATTTTAATTTTTTTATTCTATGAGTGCCGAGGTCTGTACAATATTGGTTTGTACGGATCTTTAGCCAGATTTTCCCCTGACCATGCGGGTGATCAGAGTACTGGCGTGCTTATTCGAGATTTGGGCATCCATTTTACATGCCTATGATAATAACATGCATTCCCTCCTCATGTTTATCTGAGGAACAGGTGCATGGAGAGCTGAGGCAATTTTTGTCAAAATTTTTGGAAATTTTGTCTATTTTTTGGTGTTTTTCATGTTGCTGATGTGATCCTGTTTCGATGATAGGATTATTTGGAGGGAGAGGGATTGACCTGAGCTCTGTACTGCCTTAGCTGTTGATGGTTAAGAGCACCAACAGTTGGCATGACGGGGCCTCCTCAAATTTCTGGAGAATGACCTTCTTCGATCAAAGGATGGAATTTTGTGCTACTTGATCCAATGTTGGAACAGGTGGCATAAGGTGATGGTGCTACGTGGGTGCAACCTCACTATTCATCTTGAGATGAATATTTACTTTGTGATTGGGTTGTTGCCTCAAGGTGAGATGCTTCAGTATCCAATTCCCTTTGGGAGGGTGGATCTTGATAGGTTTCGGGCATGTCATTATGGTGATTCCCCTTATGGAGGGGTGTATAGCCATTGCTACACTGAAAAAATTGGCCGAGCAGTGTGCTTTAGCAGCCATTGTGTGACTGGAAGGGTTTTTTTCTCCTCATCGGTCATCGGGTCTGCAAATTAGTGTCTTGCACCAGATGAGGGCCAGGCACATTTTTTAATTTTCCCATTTCTGTTACAACGGGATGTTGGCACAACTTTCTAATGTCTGGGATGGATCGAAGTTTTTTACCTATGACAGCATCCTATGTAGCATTATGTACGAGCAGGTGGTGCTGGTGAGACTTGTGGTGGCGATTCCTATTGGGGGGTCACAGGAGCCTCGCATGAGGAGGTGCCCTCCCGTGACGCTTCGAGGAGGTGGCGGTAGGGTAGGGTGTTACTGGAACACCAGCATTAAGGCTTGGTTTGAGGCCAACCCTTAGATTTTCCTGCCATTCCCTTATGTAGGAATGGAATTCCGAGGGGATCCAGAGATAGGTCTTCCTATTGGATACACTTAGGGGACATCACGTACGTCTTTGTGTTTTCTGCATTTATTTGATTATTTATGTTTATATGTGTATTATGATGACACTGACATAGTTTTGGTTACTCTTACAGATTTTGGCGAGGTCAGGCATCCGGTGTCTTGGTTGGTTGGGTACCATGTAATATTCCCAAATGGGAAAACTCAACAATTCATGCACAGAAAACACATTTTTCATAAATGTATGCAATAATAGTTAAATTCAGCCCATGGATCCATTCATTCATACATTATAATAGCTTGTACAAAATTAGCTCTGAAAAAAATCATGTTAGCTTAGTTAAACAAGCCTCCCAAGCCATTATTGCTCAAAAATCATGCAAAAAGAGGGGTTGCAACCATGGATAAAACTAGAAATGTAATATCCCAAAATGGGATATGCTAGCAAGGCATGGCTGGAAAATGCATTTTCCAAGAATGGCTGCTACAGGATTTCAAACCAGGACCTGGATCCCTTAGATCAATGTATCTAAGACCAAAATCCAAGAGGAGGCTCAAAAGAAATCCATCTAGGTGGGTTAAACAAATCTCCCACACCTAGTTGTCTTAAGAAAGTGCCCGATGAAGGGACTACAACAATGTATGAACATACAATGGAATAGTAGTGTTATCTTAATAACCCAGAACACATGAAGATCTGAATAGCCAACAAAAAGATAATCTAGCAGTAATGATATAAAAATCCTTGAGGAAAGAGTCACTCAAGCAAAGAAATGCAGCCTCAAAAGGGACATGTACATGAAAATAGCTAAACACTGCTACACATGAATTTCTGTAGGCTAAGAGAACGCAATTTATAAGAGATACTACATCATACTAGATAATAATAAAAATATATCACAATGTATGGCTCAAGGAATGAGGGGGAGCAAGCTCTCAACCCCTGAAAAAAAAAAATACAACAATCCTGAGAAGGATTAGCTGAAATATACAAAATGGCCAAAATGCCAAAGTTGTAGGCAGGGAAAATTTTAAGGATGGAAATTTATCTTAAAGATTAGAAACGTTGGCGAATCTTATTAATCTATAATATTCAAACTATAAAATGCTTGGTGATATTTTTAGTAAAAATATTGAAACTTATAATGATTTTATATAGCCTCTATAAAACTTTGGCAATTTTTATGGGAAAATATTTTTTTCTTATAAAAAGTGGGAGAATCAGTTTTAGGAAAAAATGGGAATTGGAAAATATTTTTTTTGGAAAAAGCATGGAAAATTAGCCCATCTACGAATATTAACCCCTAAAATTTTCCCTAGTTGCAAGGTAGCAGCTGCAACTCAGAAAATGGAACTGGATGGAGAAGACTGAAGATGGTGCATCTGATGACCAGACCTCCTCCAATGGATCTTCCAAGTGAAAGGCTGATCCTATCACTGAAGATCTCACCCTCCAATCAACACTGCAAACCCTCACTACAGATGCACACTGAAAATAATGAAGATACTAAGGGAGACGTCATTGTAGGTGGAATAGAATATGTTGGCCAAGTGCCAAGATATGAAATGAGCTCTAAATCCTTCATCACTGATCTCCCAAAGGAAAGAAGGCTCCCTCATCTAACAAACAAGCCAAGGAATGGTGTTGTGGAACCTCCACTGCAACACCCTACAAAACAACATTACATTTGAGAAGAAATAACGTTGTAGCTGACCGAATGGCTTTGGCCTTGAGCCTGGATGTGGAGAAATGAAGTGAAATCCCTCAAGAGGCCTTTCAAGAAGGAGAAGGAATCCTAAACAATAACCACTCGTGCTAAAAAGAACTGCAACTCAGCTAAAGAGTCGAAGACTGCAAATAGTCTAAATAGACAAGAAATCAATAATCATATGCATGAGAAACAATGGCTGCCTTGCCCTCCTTTTAAACAAATGAGAGCTCCCTCTCCATGGGTCCCACTCTTTAGGGTTTCCTCCATCAAGGAAACTCCCCCCCCCTTTCATTGCGTTGTCCCACAAGATGCTCTCCACCTTATACCACTGCACTGTTTGACTTGGTCAACTAGACCTTGTCCTTATACAAAAAGTCCCTTTTCACATGGGAAGGGATTTTATTCCTACTCATGGGTCTCCTCACCCATTTTATTCATCTCCTAGATGACATCAACAAACTCAATGTTCCAATTTTCCTCATGCTAATTTTGGGAACACTACAGTCCTCCCCTCTCAAAGTTTGCTTGTCCTCAAGAAATTGAAAAGGTAGGATTGAGGGCCTCCTTGAGGCATGGTGATGAAAATAAATTGGGATTTTCCATCCCCATATGAATCTCCCATCCCCAAGAAATCATACATACAAAGTGAGTTGCCTCCCAACATGGAAACTCATGGAAATCTCCTCCCACCTCAAGCTCCGGAAATGAAGGTGGGCTGAAAATATGAATATGGTAAGCATCATAGCCTACCCCATGTTGTCCTTCTCTCCACTCATGATGAGTGTAGAGTATGTGCTGATCCTGTGCTGCAAAAGTATTTCCCTCAAGTGGAAAAATGAATAAAGACCCTCCGAAGATTTCCTCTCCAACATTGAAGAACAAGCTGGCCCAAAATATTTCATCCATTATGAATAGGACATGGTCATCATAGAGTATCCAAATGAGAATTTTACATGATTATGCATGATACAAACAATATCTCAAGAGGACACAGTGCAGCCTCATCCATTGCAACTTCAAAAAATAGTATGGCAAGTAACTTACAAAAATCATCACATCTACTAATGAATAGTAAATGGCTGAATATGTTAACAATACATGATCGAATAATTGCCCATGGTTATAAAATAGATGGATATTAAACTCATGGTCCACCCCAAAAGAGAACAAATATGTGGTTGTGGTGGCTATATCTCCTCCCATGCTCTCATTAGAACATGTAGTGCAGAAAATGTGGGAATTCTCTCCCCTCAAGGACACATTCAAATCATGTGTCAATTTCTCAATCATGCTCTTAGCAAGAATAGAAAAAATATTAGAAAATGAAGACATGATCAGTACAAGAATGAAGGAAATATTTATGGCTTCATGTGGTTCTTAAAGATACCAATAGTCTCCTAAATATGTACAACGCAGTTTTATAGACTGCTGCTTCAGGAAATTACAAGGAAAAATGTTTCTTTTTACATAGTTAATCATGTATGTCATCATATGGAAAATATTTGGATATAACAACTGAACATACATGTAATGAGAAAAAAATTTCCCAAGGCCATATAAAATATGGCTGCCTCCATCATATATTTTGGCCCAACTTTGATCATGGAGCAATGCACTACATAGTACTGGTAAGAGTATGCAAATCAATAAATGTAAAACAAAATACTTCTTACCATATTCCAGAAGTAATATGGTACATGGATCTATGAGTGAGTCCTCCATAGTGTTTTGGCATGCTATGAAGAATAATGAACCATGTGCTGCAAGAAGATCCTCCTTCTCATGCTTGGAGCTCCAAGTCAAGAAGAATATGGAATAGTAATAGATGTCTCCATCCACTACTTTATCACTCTCACCTCCTCCTTGTTCACCAAGTGCATCCAATGTGGAGTGATCCTGGGGACACTCCATCCATAAGTCCCTGATCCAAAGTGACAGCGCTATGAGCTCATGCAAATAGGCTCCTGTCAATACAAAGCTCTGTTCTTTTACATGCTCCTTGTCAAAGAATCCTCTAGTAATGCTACTGCAAATATGGAATACCTCCCAATATGGAAGTGATTCCTGATCATCCAAGGGAAAGGAGTAGCCCCTTTGCACCATGAGAGTGCCCTCTTCTACTCCTACAACATCACACACCAAGTGAGAGAAATTTTTCCCTTGCTCTCTCAAGCACAACTCAAGCAACCACAATGATTGCTACCTCCTTATGCTCACATCATAAAACTCATGTGATGAAGACACAATGAATTATATGAATGTAACATCAACACCATGCATCCATACTTCATGTTTCCCAATGATGCAAGCATCCTGCCATCTCTCCTCCCTCCCCATCCTCTTTGGAAAAGGATATGCCAAGTGATGGCCAAAATCCTTCAAGAGGAGCCAGTGCAGCCAAGCCTCCTGTTGCCCAGTGTCATATATTTTCAAGTGGCTTACCAACCTCTTGCTTCTCATTCACATCCACTCAATAATTTTTGGATGTCTCCTTCCATTATTTTCCTTGGTACTCCTCCAATGAGGGCTACCATCCTTCCAAACCAAATATTTCTCCTTCCATTTCATGAAAGTTTGAAATGCAGCTCTTTGGAGACCTCCTAGAGAAGATCTCTCACCCATGACTATGTTGAATACACAAGGATCCAAATATGATGAAGATAAAATCTCTTCTCCATCATTTTTTGACATCACTATTACTCCTCCAATGATTTAGTGGCTATCTCATACTCCAACTCAAGGATGGTCTCATGGCTTTTCATAGGAGTGTCATGGTTTGTTTCATCCTCCAAAATTTCACACTCCAACCTCAAGGGTTGTGTGCAACTCAACAAAGGTGCATGAGGATGATGGTTCATATCCTCTTTGAACCATCAGCACAGCGCAGTGCAATCATGTTTCTCTAGATCAGCAATGGGATTTGACCCTTGGTCATGTAAAAGAAAATTTACACAACTACCAAAAGGATTTGATGCAACAATAGATAGTGGAAATTCCTCATACCTTGATGAGATTTGGGAATCTCTTATAGGGCTGCAAGAGCTCCTTCCTCCAATGTGTTGGCTGCCCCAACTGTTGATGCATGTGGCTGCTCCTCCATGAGTGTGAAAATGTTATTACAAGACTCCTCAAGTGGTGGTGAGGGCTCCTCCTCTTCGGTTCTTCTATTGTTAAACTCCTTGATCATCTTTTGAGAAAATTTATCAAGAGTAGACACTCTTTCATGGCTCAAATGGCTGAACCACCAAATGCGGGCTTCACCTTCTATGTGTAGCGCTGAGATCTCAACAGCCTCTTTCTCCACTATAGGATGTAGCAAGAAAAATTATTCCAGCTTCCTCACCCAAGATTTGTCTGGAGATGACCCATCAAATGTAGACAAAAAAATCTATTTCCTTTGATTTCTCTTTTGCTACATGGTCTCTTCTCTTCTTTCAAATGGATGAATGGTGGAAAATATAGAGTCTCCTTTAAGGCTCTAGGTTGAGATTATTACTCAACAAGGTAATCACTTAGAATTTTATGATCGAAGCATCCTTCATGCTTGTCTCTTTCTTCTTCATGAGAATAGGAAGTGCATGGACCTTCCTCTTCTTTTTTCTCTTCCTCTTAGGAGAGGCTCTTCTTAGTTCTAAACACTAATGAGAGTAATCTCATATTTTTCATCATTCTGATATTCTTCTATTTTCTTGGGCTGAAACTCACAGGATGAGCCAAGAAAGATGCTCTGATACCACTGTAATATCCGAAAATGGGATCTGCTAGCAAGGCATGAAAGGAAAACACATTTTACAGGAATGGCTTCTATAGGATTTGAAACCAGGACCTAGATCACATAGATAAATGTATCTAAGACCAAAATCTAAGATAAGGCTCAAAATAAATCCCTCTAGGTGGGTTAAACAGATCTCCCACACATAGTTGTCTTCAGAAAGTGCCCAATCAAGGGATTGCAACAATGTATGAACATACAATGGAATAAAAGCGTTATCTTAATAACCCAGAACAAATGAAGATTTGAATAGCCAAAAAATGTATAATATAGCATCAATGATATACAAATCCTTGAGGAAAGAGTCACTCAAGCAAAGCAATGCAACCTCAAAAGGGACAAGTACATGAAAATAGCTAAACACTACTACACATGAATTTATGCAGGCTAAGAGGACACAGTTTATAAGAGATACTGCAACATAGTGGATAATAATAGAAATATATCATAATTTTTGTCTCAATAAATGAGGGGGAGCAAGCTATCAAACCTTGAAAACAATAATACAACAATCCTGAGAAGGATTGGCTGAAATATACAAAATGGCCAAAATGCCGGAGTTGCAAGGTAGCAGCTACAACTCATAAAATTTAATTGGATGGAGAAGACTGAAGATGTTGCATCTAATGACAATGCCTCCTCCAATGGATATTCCAAGTGAAAGGCTGATCCTACCACTGAAGGTCTCACCCTCCAATCAACACTGCAAACGCTCACTGCAGCTACTAAGGGAGGCTGCACTATAGGTGGAATAGAATATGTTGGCCAAGTGATAAGATATAGAATGAGCTTTGAATCCTTCCTTACTGATCTTCCAAAGGAGAGAAGGATCCCTCCTCTGACAAACAAGCCAAGGAATGTTGTTGTGGAACCTCCACTACAACACCCTGCAACACAACATTACACTTGAGTAGAAATAATTTTGTAGTTGAAGGAATGGCTTTGGCCTTGAGCCTGGATGTGGAGAAATGAAGTGCAATCCCTCAAGAGGCCTCTCAAGAAGAAGAAGGAATCCTAAATAGGAACCCCTCATGTTAAACAACACTACAACTCAGCTAAACAACTGAAGACTACAAATAGTCTAAACAGACAAGAAATCAATAATCATATGCATGAGAAACAATGGCTACCTTGCCTTCCTTTTAAAAAAATGAGAGCTCCCTCTCCATGGGTCCCACTCTTTAGGGTTTCCTCCATCAAGGAAACTTCCCTCTTCTTTCACTGCGCTATCCCACAAGATGCTCTCCACCTTCTACCACTGTGCTATTTGACCTGGTCAACTAGACCTTTTCCTCATACAAAAAGTCTCTTTTAACACTGGAAGGGATTTTATTCCTACTCATGGGTATCCTCACCCATTTTATTCATCTCCTAGATGACATAAACAAAATCAATGTTCCAATTAGCCTCATGCTAATTTTCGGAACATTACAGGAAATACCATGACAACATTATTTTATTATTCCTGCAACAGTAGTAAGTTGTACATTAGATCTAGAGCTGCTATGTAAATAAAAATTTAGATCTATAGCAGATCCATGCACTATACAAGCTCCTCTAATGAACCCCCTTGGGGTTTTTCAGCAAAACACCTTGTACAAAGTGTAGATATGAGATCTAAGACTGCAGATCTATTTAAAATTATAGATCTGGAAAGTGGATTTGATATGATATGAATAATAAAAGGATTTCCTCCAACATATCTCCAAATTGAAGGGCAGATACCCAACACTCATAAAATCAGCTCTCCAAGTGGTGCACTGAATCACCCTGCAACTGCTCCTTCAGAAATTACATAGATCTAGACCAATATTGCACTGTAGGGGAGAAAATATAGTTGGCCTATAGCCAATATATGAAAATGAAGCTCAATACCTCAAATACTATTCTTCCAATGGATTAGAAGCCTCCTCCACTGAAAATAAGCACTGAAATGGACTAGATCTGAAGATCTAGTTTCCACTTGTTGCAGCTTAATGAAATAGAAAAACCCTCAACAGGATCTGTGTTGTCAAAGGAATATGAATATTGGCCTTCATCTAGATAGTGGACAATATGGTGCAAGACTCCTCCAAGAGCTACTCAATGGAAGAGGTGGGATTCCCGATCAGGAACACCTTGTGCTAAACAACATTGTATCTCAGCTAAATAGCCAGAGAAATAAATATGTCTAAACATAACATATATCAAAAAATCATAACCATAAGCTAACCCCATATGGATGCCATCCTCTTCCTTATAAACAATGTGAGCCTTCTCACCTTGGGTCCCACTCATTAGGGTTTCCATCTTCATGCAATGAATCTCCGTCCAAAACTATGTTGTCCCATCACCAATACCACTCCTCCATAATAGCGCAAATGGATTTGGTCAATATTGACTGGATCTCCATGCATTTTCTTCTTCCACATTCCAGGTGGTTTTATTCTAACTATCTAAACTGATCCATATTCCGACTGGGTTACCTCCATTAATGTTCCACATCCTCCATACTAGCTTAGTTGACTTGGTAAAACTTGACTTTGTCCACATGCATTTAGCCCTTGTTCACACATGAAGGTGTTTATCTAGATGTTAATATGATACCCTTTCCCATTAAGAGATTTTTTATAACTACTAAAAATATTTATGGGTATCCATACCCATTTATTCATCTAACTATGTGTTTGGAGAAAAATTAATATTCCAATTAGCTGCATGCTAATTTAGGAATATTACAATCCTCCCCTCCCAAATGTTGTTTGTCCTCAAGAAACTGCAAGGATAGAGCTGAAGAGCCTCTCCTCTTCCTCCTATAGCATTCTCAAGTGATAATTTCCTCCAAAGAACAAGATTATTTCTCAGCAATGTGTTCTCAAGTTGTTCCTCCCATGTGTAAAAGCATGCCTTTGGTGAAAAATCCAAATGGCTCTCATCATGAAAAAGTGGGATATCCATGGGAACAACTATATGTGGTCTAGTGGCCTTATTGAGGCATGGAATCTTAAATGTATTGGGAATAATAATCCCCATGTGAATCCTCCATCCCCAAGCTATCATCCACAAAAAGTGATTCACCCTCCAACATGGTAACTCCTGAAACATCTCCTCCACCTTAGGTTCTTGCAAAGAAGGTGGGCTGCATAGCTGAATTTGTGGGACTAAAATGTCCATCCCACACTATTTCTCTCTCCAATTATGATATGTATGGGGCTTATGTTGATCTTGGGATAAAATATTACGGTCTTCAAGAATGACCCAAGTCACCCCACCAATCAAAACCTCCATGAAGTGCCTCTCCCAAGAACTCAAGTTCTCCAAATGGCTCCTTCCACATGAATACAAGAGGTGTAGTGTGGAAATCATGGTCTACCCAATGTTTCTCCTAAAACATGAAACATATGAATTATGGAGAATCGTACTCCCAATGGGCACCTCCAAATCTTGTGCCATCCTCCCAACAAAGCTTCCCATAACAACAAGAACATCATCAATACATGGAAGCAAAAACAAATAAAAAAAAGTTTTCATATGACAACCAAGAGGTGGATCATAGTTCCATATATGGAACCAGTGTAGTGAAACCCCTACCTACCTCAAAAAAAAGTGTAACAAGTGTCTTTTCAGCCACTTGTTTACTTCCACAATAATCCTACAAGATGGGATCATAAAAGTAAAACTTGGTGCCAATGGTGCATACCAAAAATCATGTGGCATCCCCCATAAACCACAAATAAAATGGCCAACATCAATGCCGCAAATGGCCTCAAGTACATCATAATGAAATATACAAGAAGGGATGATACTCCTTGGTACAATATGCTGCTCACAAAGAGTAAAAGTGTATAAATCATAATGCATGAATGTACATCCTCTACCATGTACCTTGGTCATTGAGCTGAAATGGTTCAACTGAAAATTCTTCCTCACTCTCAATGAGTAGGGAAGTGGTTGTGATAACCTCTCCATCATAATTCAGGTTATGCATCTCCCCATATGCTGATATACGTCATGTTGGATGCGCTCCCAAGTGAACTCCTCCATCAAGGAATGATATGCATGTAATATTCCAAAATTTTCCTACAATAAATTGGAATATTACTTTTTTCTATTTTCAGTTAGGAGTTGAATAATTGGGTGAGAAGGCCCATTCATAATAAAAACATGGATAAATTCCCTCTTAGTGTGAAAGGGGATTAGCAATGGAACTATATTTCACACCCTCATGTGTGAAAGGAGACATTTGCAAAGAAGCTAGGTCAAGTTTGACCAAGTCAAACAACGCAGAGGTATGAGGTGGAAAGCATCTTGTGGGACAGCGCAGAGAAAGAGGAGGGAAGATTCCTTGAAGGAGGAAACCCTAAAGAGTGGGACCCATGGAGAGGGAGCTCTCATGTGTTTAAAAGGAGGGCAAGGCAGCCATTGTTTCACATGCATATGATTATAGATTTCTTGTCTGTTTAGACTATTTGCATTCCTGGTTGTTTAGCTGAGTTGTTGTGCTTCTTAGCACAAGGATTTCATATTTATGAATCCTTCTCCTTTCTTGAGAAGACTATTGAAGGGATTTTACTGATTTGCCTCACATCTAGGCTTAAGGCCAAGAATCGTCCTCCAGGACAACGTTATTTCTACAGCAGAATAATGTTGTGTTGCAGAGTGTTGCAGTGAGGGATCACAACACCTCTTCCATCACTTTTTTTTCAGAGGAGGAGTCTCTCTTGCCTTTGGGAGATCATTTTGGAAGCCTTTAGAGCTTATTGCAGATCTTGGCATTGGTCCAACTCATTCCCTTTCCCCTACAACGCATTTTTCTTCAGTAACTGCGTTATTTTCAGAGTGCATTTGCTGTGGGATTTTGCATTGTTGATTGGAGGGTGAGATCTTTAGTGATAGGATCATCCTTTCACCTGAAGGATCCATTGGATGATATTTATCCATTAGTTATAGCATCTTCAGATATCTCCATACATTTCCATTTTTGAGTTGCAGCTGCTACCCAACAACTCCGACATTTTTTCCATTTTGTATATTTCAGCCAATCCTTCTAAGGATTGTTGTATTATTGTTTCCACGGGTTGAGAGCTTACTCCCCATCATTTATTTAGCCATATATTGTCATATATTTATGTTATTATGTAATATGGAGTACTTCCTCTTATAAACTGCGTCCTCTTAGCCTGCAGAAATTCGTGTGTAGCAGTGTTTAGCTATTTTCATGTACATGTCCCTTTGAGGTTGTATTACTTTGCTTGAGTGATCCTTTCCTCAAGGATTTGTATATCATTGATGCTATATTATACATTTTTTTGGCTATTTTTATCTTCATGTACTCAGGCTTAAATAATAACGTTGTTATTCCATTGTATGTGCATACATTGTTCTAGTCCCTTTATCAGGCATTTTCTGAAGAGAAGTATGTGTGGGAGATTTGTTTAACCCACCTAGAAGGATTTATTTTGAGCCATATCTTGGATTCCAGTCTTAGATGCATTGATCTAAGGGATCCAGGTCCTGGTTTCAATTCCTGTAGAAGCCATTCCTAGAAAATGCATTTACCAATCATGCCCTGCTAGCAGATCCCATTTTAGGATATTACAGTGGTATCAGAGCAACTTTCTTGGCTCAGCCTGTGAATATTAGCCCAAGAAGATTAGAATGATGAAGAAGATGATATTTCTCTCATAAATTTTTAGATCCATAGATGACCTCTCCAAGGAGATCAAGAAGATTGAAGAAATAGAAGAGGAAGGACCATGCACTTCCTATTGTCATCAAGAAGAACACATTAAACATGAAGAACACTTGGAATTCAAAATTGTAAGTTAGTACCTTGCTGAATACCAAGCTAAACCTAGAGCCTTGAAGGAGACCCCAGCTTTACCACAATTTATTCAGCTGAGAGAAGAAAGAAGACCCCACAGCTATGGGATGATGAGAGGCAATAGATTTATATTGTCCACATTTGATGGATCACTCACATGTGCAACAGAGGTTTGGCTGAAGAAGCTAGAGGCTTTCTTCCTATTACATCCTATAGTAGATAGAGAGGCTGTAGAAGTTGCAGCGCTGCACCTTGAAGGTGAATAAAATATTTGGTGGATCAGCCACTGGAGCCATGCAAGGGTACGAACGTTTGCAGAGTTCACTCAAAGGTTGATAAAAACCTTTAATGGAGAAGGAAAAAAGGAAGGAGAGATCACACCACCTCTTGAGGTGCCTTGTAATAACACGGTCACACTCATGGAGGAGTAGCCACATGCATCAACAGTTGAGGCAGCCAACACTTTCGAGGAAGGAACCCTTGCAGCCTTACAAGAAGTTCCAAAATCACATCAAGGTATGAAGAGATTTCCACGATCTATTGTTGCAGCAAATTATTTTGATAATTGTGGAGATTTGCTTTGACATGACCAAGGGTCAAATCACACTGCTACTATAGAGCAACTTTGTTGCATCGCGTTGTGCAACATGGGAACATTCAAGGAGGAAAAAAACAATCATCCTCATGAGCCATTGTTGGATTGCATATCACATTTGAGGTTGGGGTTTGAAGACTTGAAGGAAGATAGTAGACATCTTGGAGTGAGAAACCCTTTCTCCTTTCAAGATGAAACCTTCTCAATGAGCTCCTCTCAGCTCAAAGAGGAATTTCTAATTTTAGAAGATCCAAGACCTCATTGGTTTTAGAAGACTATTGTTGAGAGGGAAGTCTCAAGGAGAGATCTCATTAGAGGTGCACTTCAACACACCATGGAGTGCAAATATTTTCTTCCTTTCTCACAGGAGCAGATAGAAGATGGAGGACATCTTAGGATGGATAAAATCTCTCATGCTTGTGATTGACATTCCTTGATCCATACACATCATGATAGGAGGTTTTTTCCTACCACCTATTTGGGTTCTTTTAGGATCAAATTGATCCTTGAGAATATTGCATTTCAAAATCCCATGAAGTGCAAAGACAGGAATTTGATTTGGGAGGATGGTAGCTCTCATGGGAGGGGTGCCAAGATGAAGGATGGGAGGAGACATTCACAATTGAAAGAGTGTATGTGGATGAAGAGCAAGAAGATGGTGAGCTACTTTCAACTTTATGATACGGAGCAGCAGGAGGCTTGGCTGCGCTGGTTACTCTTGAAAGAGTTTGGTCATCATCCTCTTTCTAAGGGTATGTGGCAGGATACTTGCATCTTTGAGAAGTAAAGAGTATGGATGCATGGTGTTGGTATGGTATTCATATCATTTATTATGTTCTCATCACATGGTGTGTATGATGGAAGTATGGGGAGGTAGCAAAATGTTTTGTTGCCTTGCTTGTTCTTGGGGGAGCAAGAGTAGATTTTCTCTCACACTTTGCATGATGTTGCAGGAGGGGGAGATTTTATTATCTCCTTGGCTTTAGATTATAGAGAGGTACTTCCACCTTGGGAGGAACTTCTTATGTATTGCAGCATTATGGGAGATATCTTTGACAAGGAGCATTTCAAAGAATGGAGCTATGAGTTGGCAAGAGCTTATTTTCATAAGCCAACAACGTTGTCACTTCAGAGCTTGGGGTTATTGATGGAGTATCCCTAGAATCACTTCACACTTGATGCAATTGGTAGACAAGGAGGAGGTAAGGATGATGAAGTAATTGATGGAAGCATCTATTATATTGATATGTACTCATTTTCTATGATCTTCTTGACTTGGATTTCCAAGTATAAGGAGGGTGATCTTTATACAGCATATGGTTCATCTCTCTTCCTGGGAATGTGCCATACTACTATGGAAGGATCATTCATATACACATAAATCATATTTCTCTCAACATATGGTAATAATATTGTTTTCACATCCATGGATTATCTAACACAATATTTTGATGCTCTTACCATTCATATTCAGTGCATTGCTCCACAAAAGGGCAAGCTTTTCATTGAGCTCCATGGAAAAAATGGGGCCAATTTGTATGATGGAGACAACCATATTTTATATGGCCTTTGGCAAGTGTTTTATTTCATGTATGATTAGTTGATGTACTTAGCCATTTTCTATTTATCAATAGATTTCATGACATACATAATTATCCATGTAACAAAAAAACAACTTGCCATGTGATTTTCTGAAATAGCAGTTTGCAAAACTGCGTTGTCACTATTGGGAAAGTTGTTGGTACCTTCTTGCACCACATGAAACCTTCAACATTTTCTTAATTTTTTTGCTAATAATGACTTAATTTTCTGATATGGATCTGATTTTTATGGGAAGCATTATTATGAGAGAGGCACATGAGTTGGATGTGTCCTTGAGTGGGGAGAATTCCCACATTTTCTGCACTACATGTTCTAATAAGAGCATGGGAGGAGATATGGCCACCACAGCCACATGTTTGTTTTATTTTAAGGTGGGCCATGGACTTGATAGTCATCCATTGTATAACCAAGGGCAAGTGCTTGATCCTATATTGTTGATACATTCAGCCATTTACTATACATTAGTAGATGAGATGAATTTTGTATATTACTTGCCATGTTATTTTCTGAGATTGCAGTGGATGAAACTACGTTGTGTCATCTTGAGATATTGTTTGTATCATGAATAATCATGTAAAACTTGAAGAAAAATTATCATTGGGATACTCTATGATGACCATGTCCTATTCATCATGGATGGACTGTTTTGGGCTAGCTTGTTCTTCAATGTTGGAGGAGAACTCCTTGGAGGATTGTTCTTCACTTTTCCATTTGAGGGAAATAATTTTGCAGCCCAATATCAACACATACTCTACACTTATCATAAGTGGAGAGAAGGACAGCTTGGGGTAGGCTATGATGCTTACCATGTTCATATTTTCGGCCCACCTTCATTTCTGGAGCTTGAGGTGGAAGGAGATTCTCAAAAGTTTCCATGTTGGGAGGTGACTCATTTTGTTTGGGTGATTGCTTGGGGATGGAGAATCCATTTAGAGAAGATGTTTTCCCAACACTTTTTAGTCTCCATTCCTTGGGAGAAAATTCTCAGCTCTATCCTTGCAGTTTCTTGAGGACAAGCAACATTTGGGAGGGGAGGACTGTAATATTCCAAAATTTTCCTACAATAAATTGGAATATTAATTTTTGCTATTTTCACTTAGAAGTTGAATAATTGGGTGAGAAGGCCCATTCATAATAAAAACATGGATAAAATCCATTTTAGTATGAAAGGGGACCAGAAATGGAACTAGATTTCACACCCTCATGTGTCAAAGGAGACATTTGCAAAGAGGCTGGGTCAAGTTTGACCAAGTCAAATAGCGCAGAGGTATGAGGTGGAAAGCATCTTGTGGGATAGCACAGAGAAAGAGGAGGGAATATTCCTTGAATGAGGAAACCCTAAAGAGTGGGACCCATGGAGAGGGAGCTCTCATGTGTTTAAAAGTAGGACAAGGCAGCCATTGTTTCACATGCATATGATTATAGATTTCTTGTCTATTTAGACTATTTGCAGTCCTGGTTGTTTAGATGAGTTGTTGTGCTGCTTAGCAAAAGGATTTCCTATTTAGGAATCCTTATCCTTTCTTTAGAAGCCTCTTGAAGGATTTTTACTAATTTTCCTCACATCCAGGCTTGAGGCCAAGCATCCTCCTCTAGGAAAACATTATTTCTGCAGCAGAATAATGTTGTGTTGTAGGGTGTTGCAGTGAGGGATCACAACACCTCTTCCATCACTTTTTTTTCAGAGGAGTCTCTCTTGCCTTTGGGAGATAATTTTGGAAGACATTAGAGCTTATTGAAAATCTTGGCATTGGGCCAATTCATTCCCTTGCCCCTAGAGCGTAGTTTGCTTCAGTAACTACGTTATTTTTAGAGTGCATTTGATGTGGGGTTTTGCATTGTTGATTGGAGGCTGAGATCTTCAGTGATAGGATCAGCCTTTTACCTGAAGGATCCATTGGATGAGATTCAGCCATCGGTTACAACATCTTCAGATATCTCCATCCACTTCCAGTTTTGAGTTGCAGCTGCTACCCAGCAACTCCGACATTTTTTCCATTTTGTATATTTCAGCCAATCCTTTTAAGGATTGTTGTATTATTGTTTCCAAGGGTTGAGAGCTTGCCCCCCCTCATTTATTGAGCCATATATTGTCATATATTTCTGTTATTATGTAATATGTGTCAATTCCTCTTATAAATTGCATCCTCTTAGCCTGCAGAAATTCATGTGTAGCAGTGTTTAGCTATTTTCATGTACATGTCCCTTTGAGGCTGTATTGCTTTGATTGAATGATCCTTTCCTCAAGGATTTGTATATCATTTCTGCTATATTATACATTTTTTGGATATTTGTATCTTTATGTACTCAGGCTTACAATAATAACGTTGTTATTCCATTGCATGTGCATACATTTTTGTAGTCCCTTCATTGGCCATTTTCTAAAAAGAACTAGGTGTGGGAGATCTGTTTAACCCACCTAGAAGGATTTATTTTGAGCCATCTCTTGGATTCAAATCTTATATGCATTTATCTAAGGGATCCAGGTCCTGGTTTCAATTCCTGTAGCAGCCATTCCTAGAAAATGCATTTTCCAGTGATGCCTTGCTAGCAGATCCCATTTTGGGATATTACAATGCATCAAGGTGCATGGAAAGAAAGCCCATATGTGCTACATGTAACAAATTCTCCTTGAGCTTAGAATATCTATTCAAGAAGACTCTACCATAATAATATATTACTCTATCATCCACCATGTATCTATCATCTCCCTCTGGATCATCAAGAATCATGCAAGCACCAAGATCCTTGGAGTACTCTACCAAAAGTTGAGATCTCCAATATGGATCAATCCTCCTAAGAGAGAGCACTGAAGATATAAAATACAAGGCTCCCCACATGCTACTATCTTTTCCTTTGACATCCTCTATGCCAAAGTCATCAATCATAATTCTGTTATATGTGGGAGATTCATTCCAAAGTGGAAGTACCTCTTGATCCTCCAAGATTAAGGACTAGCCCCTTTGCACCATGTTAGTTCCATATCCTACTCCTGCAACATCATGCAAAGTATGGGAGAATATCAGCCCACGCTCTCTTAATAACAACCAAAACAACAACATCTCTAGTTGCCTCCCCACACCATCACCATATAAATCATGGAGCGACAACATGATAGTTGATATGAAAGATATCACATCACTCCAATAAACCCAAACTCCTTGTTGCTATATGATGTAAGTGGCATGCCAAGTTCCATCCACCAACCAACTATTTGAAATATAATGTGTCATAGGATGAAAAAACTCTTTCAAGAATAACCAATGTAGTCTTGCCTCCTGCTACTCGGTATCATAAATCTGCAAGTCGCTTTTCATCCTCTTGCTCATCAATATCACCCATCCAACCCATGGTGAGTGTCTATCATCATGTCCAAAAGTGGCAACCCTCCAATGGATAATACTATCCTCCCAAATCATATTTCTGTCTTTGCATTTCATGGGATGTTGAAATTCAATCTTCTCGAGATCTCCAAATGAAGACCACTCATCAATGACCAAGTTGACCCCATAAGGATCCAAATAGGTGGTAGGCAAAAACCTCCCCTCGTGATGTGAAAGATCCATCAATAAATATCCATCATAATCATGAGAGATTTTATCCATCATAAGATGTCCCCCAAAAACTATCTGCCTATCCTTTTTCATACATATGGGAAGGTCATTGGAATGCTCCAACAATGGTTGGGCCCCCAACTCATCATTGCTTCTTAATGACAGCGCTGCTAATCTCCATGAAGGTGCATCTTCCTTGGACAAATCAAGGCTTCCTAGTGCAATGAAAGTATGTTGCTCCAAATCAGCAATATGTTTTGACCCTTGGTCATGCAATGGAATATTCCCACAGTCCTCCATATGATGTGCTGAAATAACAGGAAATGGAAACGTGTGCATAACTTGGTAAAAATCGAGAACATCTTGTACTACTACAAGGGTTCCTTCCTCTGGTGTGATGACTTCCTCAACTATTGATGATGATGGATGCTCTTCTATGGCTTCATCAGCGCTGGTACAAGTCTCCTCCTCCTCATGCATCTCCAGAATAGTGCATGTGACTCAAGATGTCAAGAGATCAAGACTACTTTGCAAGGGTGCAAGTATCTTTTATCCTGATGTAAGTGCTCTTGCAGCAAGTGATGGTGAAGGCTTCTTCTCCTCTTATGTCTTCTTGTCAAATTTCTTGATCAACCTTTGAGTAAAATCTGCAAATGCAGTCACTCTTGCATGACTCAAATGGCTGAACCACCGAATGCTAGCTTCACCCTCAAGGTGTAGCGCTGCAATCTCAATAGCTTCTTTCTCTACTACTGGATGTAGTAGGAAAAATGCATCCAATCTCTTTCCCCAAGCCTTTGTTGTGCATTAGGATGACCAATAAAAGGTAGACAATAGAAATCTATTGCCCTTCTTTCTTCTAATACTGCAAGGTCTCCTTCCTTCTTTGAGTTGAATGAACTGTGTAGAGTTAGATTCTCCTTGAAAGCTCTAGGTTGAGACTTATATTTTGCAAGATACTCACTTAGAATCTCATGATATAAGTGTTATTCATCTCTATGCCTCTTAACTTCAGAATAAAAGGCCATATAATGTCTCTTTGGATCTCTATGCAATACCGGATCTTCTTTTTGCTGATAGGAAGTACATGGACCTTCCTCATCTTGAAACCCTAATGTGGTTTCACTTATTTTCTCCATTTTTTTTTGCTTTACCTCCTTGGTGAGGTTCTTCTTAGATCTGAAAAGAGATGAGATGAAACTCATTCCTTCCATAATTCTAGATCTCTTCTCCTTCTCTTCTTCTTCTTATAGCATATTGGTTGAAAACTCATAGGCTGAGCCAAGATGATGCTTTGATACCACTGTAATATTCCAAAATGGGAAAACTCAAAAATTCATGCACAGAAAACACATTTTTCAGAAATGTATGCAATAATAGTTAAATTCATCCCATGGATCCATTCATTCATACATTATAAAATCCATATACAAAAGGAGATCTGAAACAAATCATGGTAGCTTAGTTAAACAAGCCTCCCAAGCCATTATTGGTCAAAAATCATGAAAAAGAGGGGCTGCAACCATGGATAAAACTGGAAATACCATGACAACGTTATTTTATTACTCCTACAATAATACTAACTTGTACATCATATCTAGAGCTGCTATGAACATGAAAATTCAGATCTATACAAGATCCATGCACTATACAGGCTCCTCTAATGAACCCCCTCAAGTTTTTCAGCAAAACACCTTGTACAAGGTGTAGATATGAGATCTAAGACTGCAGATCTATTGAAAATTATAGATCTGGAAAGTGGATCTGTTCTGATATGAACAATAAAAGGATCTCCTCCAACAGATCTCCAAAGTGAAGGGAAAATCCCCAACACTCAAAAAATTAGCTCTCAAAATGGTGCACTGAATAACCCTGCAGCTGCTCCTTCAGAAATTATGCAGATCTAGACCAACACTACACTGTAGGGGAAAAAATATAGTTGGCCTACAACCAAGATATTAAAATGAAGCTCAATACCTTCAATACTATCTTTCCAATGGATTAGAACCCTCCTCCACTGAAATGGACTAGATCTGAAGATCTAGTTTCCACTTGCTGCAACTTACTGAAATAGACAAACCCTCAACAGGGTCTATGTTTTCAAAGGAATATGAAGCTTGGCCTTCAGCCAGATAGTGGATAATATGGTGCAAGACTCCTCCAAGAGCTACTCAATGGAAGAGGTGGGATTCCCAATCAGGAACACCCTGTGCTAAACAACACTCTATCTCAGCTAAACATCCAGAGAAATATGTAATATTCCAAATTTTTAGCCTTCAAGCTAAATGGAACATTAGAGTTTTTATTTTCACTCGGTAGGTGAATAAATGGGTAGGGAGGCCCATTAACCTTTTTAGAAGGATCAATAACACTCCTAATGTGAAATGAGTAAGAATAAGAAGCTAATTTGAGCACCCTTGGGTGTGAACAGAGATGGGATCATGTTGATTTAGTCAACTTTGACCAAGTCAACAAAGCTATCTAGATACATTGAACCTCCTTAATGGAAAATGCAGATTTGGTGGAGTAAAAATTGCATGGGCTTGATGGAACATATGGATGGGACCCAATGTGAAGAGGTTCAGTTGCTATATATGGAGTGGATGGGAGTCTTTGTTACTCATGCTTTAATATGATAATTTTATCTTGGTCTATTTAGACTTGGCTTCCTCTTGCTGTTTAGTAGGGTTGCAGTGATGTTTAGCATAGAGTGTTCCTGAGTGGGAATCCCACCTCTTCCCTTGAGAGGCCTCCTGGGAGAGCTTGTTCTATATTGATCCACATCCCGGCTTGAGGCCAAGAACCATTCTTCAGCCTTAGCGTTATTTCTGTATCAGAATATTGCTATGTTACAGGGTGTTGCAGTGGAGGGTTGTTGACACCACTTCTAGGTTTGTTTCTCAGTAGAGGGTACCTTCCTTCTCTTGTGTAATGTTCCAAAATTTTAGCCTCCAAGCTAAATGGAACATTAGAGTTAGCAGCAACTCTAGCCGGTCAATAAATGGGAAGAAAAGCCCATAAGTCTCCTAAGGAGGAATAAAACACTCCAAATGTGAAAGGGGACACTCTGTCAAGCCTAATAAAACACCTCCATGTGTGAACAGGGATAAAATCAAGCTGCTTTGAGTAAGACAACATCGCATTTTTAGAGGAGGAGGAATCCAAGGATGAATAACACAGTTTTGGAGGGAGATGTATCTTTGGATAGAGATGACCTAATTGAGTGGGGCCAAGGGAAATAAAAATCATGTTTTATATAAGGAAGAGGATGATAGCATTATTCATCGTGTCTTAGATTATTATTCATGTCTGATCAGACTTTTTCTCTCTCTTGTTGTTTAGTAGAGTAATAATGTTGTTTAGCACAGGGTGTTCCCGAGTGGGAATCCCACCTCTTTCCTTGAGGAGCCTCTTGGGATATTTTGCATTCATCATTCCACATTAGGTTTTTAGGCCAAGCTTCAGCCTAATTCATCAGCGCAGTCTTTTCCGGAGGTTGTGAAATGTCGTTGGGTGCAGCAGTCGAAGGGATTGGAATCTTGGTTTATGAGCTAGTTTCTCATTGGAGGAAGGTTTCCTTCACTTGAGGAATCTGTTTGGAGAGCTCCTGAGCTTATTTCATATCTATGGTATCATAACACACATTTCCCATACATTCCCAGTGTTTTTCCAGCCAGGGAATGCGTTATTCTAGAGGCAGCATTCAACATATGGTTTGGTGGCTCTATTGCAGTGTTTCCTTGTGATTGGGAGGTTCAACCTTTCATGGGAGGAATCCCTTGAGGGTTCTACATCATATCAGACATATTTTCAGCCTTGTACACTCTTATGCTTCAGTGTTGTAGTGGTGATTTAGTAATTTCTTAATATCACATTTTGTATGCAGAGTGTTTGACAAGAAACCCTTGCTGGGTTATCTTGTATTTTGTATGGGGAGATTAGATCTATGTTCTTCAGCCTTATTGATCAATACATTAGTAGATATATTGTTATCCTATGTTTTTATGTGTAAACCATCTCTTATACTGCGCAGTCCCTTATGCAGCAGCTTCGATATTTTGCAGTCTTGGGGTTTTAATACATTTTGGAAATCCTTGGTGTGGGAGATCTATTTAACCCACCTAGTTTGAATTATTTCAGATCTATTCTTGTATTTAGGTTTTATATTGATTAATTTATGAGATCCAAGGGTCCATTTGAGTATTTTATTGCATATTTTTCTAGAAATGTTTTTTTGATGCATGATTCATGAGTTGTTCCAGATTTGGAATATTACAGTGGTATCAAAGCATGATCTCTGGCTCAGCCTGTGAGATCTAGCTATCAGAGGAAGGAGAGATGGACAGAAGCCAAAAATATTTAGTATGTGAAGGAAGAAAGGAAGACAAGCTTACAAATCTTCTTCCAAAATCTATGCAGAGATTTCAAGGAGAGCTGAAGAAAATGAGATTGGAGATGGGATCTCCAAAGGAGCTTGAATCTATATTTTCACATATTGAGTGTGAGCATGCAGCTACACTCCATGATGCACAACACAGTCAAGTGCCCAGAGCTATCTTGAGATGGATGGGAGGAGGAAAAATGCCTAAGAGGAGAAATCTTAGTGATTTGTTGCAGGAGTATGAATCTCAAACTGAGAGGTTTAGATATCATACTGATTTCCAAGAGTTTTGCAAGATCTAGGTGGAGAAGAACCAGCAGTAGGAATCAGGTATATTTCTTCTATCTACTTTTTCCGGATCACCTACATGATCAGCTAGAGCTTGGGTGAAGGAGCTAGACTCTTATTTGCAACTATGCCATATTTATGGAGATGAAGCCATCAGAGTTACAGTGCTGCATTTCAGAGGTAAGGCTCATGCATGGTGGATTTTTAAATCTTGTTCTTTAAATAATGAAAAAACTTCCTCTTATACAAGATTCATAGAAATTTTTATGGGAAGGTTTGGTGCAAAACTCCCTAAGACACATGAGCAAGGAAAGCTTGGGAAAAAAAAACCCTTGCATGTGATGGAGGAAACTTCACTTCAGAAAACCATTGGAGGAGCTGACATCTTGCATTACATATTGCCGAAAGCAAGACCTATAGTTCATATTCTTGAAAAAGAGGGCATGGGGATCTCCTTTTCACAAGAGGATCCAAATATTGAGATGATGCCCATACACATTGATGGAGATGAGGGAAACAACGTTGTCACATCTAGATCACATCCGGTGCCTCATGTAGAGGGAGGAGGAGCACATGTTCCAACAGGAGGGATTCTTGTATCTTTTCAAGAAGTTCCCCAGGATCTCATACATAGAGTTCCAAGAACAATCAGTGAGTAGCATGATTGTGCAGCATTGTAGATGGAAGGAGAAGGAAGGGATGAAGAGAAACATCATGTGATGAGAATCGCACACCCTTCTCTATTTCATAGAGCTAGTGTAAAGAGGAGGCAGATTGTATTACATTGTGGAAGCAAGGGCAAGGTTTCCCAATCATATGTGCAGTCTAATCTTGACATTGATGTCTCACTACATGGAGGCATTCCACTGGGGAGGTCACCTGATCTGGAGTTGATGGAAGACATATTGTCTTTGGATTCACCGCTCTTGGATTATGGAGAGGTGAAGAGTTTGGAGGAAGAATTTGGCATGGGGGATGTCAAAATAGTAGACAGAAGCATTAGGAGAGCTTCACATACTAGATCACCATCGCTGTCTCTTAGGAGGATTGATCCTTATTGGAGATCTCAGATTTTGGTATAGTACTCCAAGGATCTTGGTGCATGCATGATTCCTGATGACCCAAATGGAGATGAAAGATACATGGTGGATGATGTGGTCATCTATTCCTATGGTAGGACCTTCTTGACTAGATCTTCTAGTCTCAAGGAGAATATGTTACATGCAACACATGAGGACTTCTCTTCTATGCACTTTGATGCATATTTCCATTTTATGGAGGATTTCACTTGGGAGGGCATCCAAGAGGACATATATCAGCATATGGAGAGATGTATATCCTGTATGGTGATAGAGAGGATGTCACAACCACCTTCCTACTCATTGGGAGTGATGAAGAATTTCCAGTGGAGCCATTTCATCTCAAGACCTCAAGTACATGATGGAGGAGGTATCATTTCACATTTTGTATTGTAATTCTTTTCCTTATTTGAGCAACATGATGTATCAAGGGGAGTTTCTTCTTCTTTCATATTGTATGATGATGTACTTGCAGCTACTTGTAGCATTGAATTTGGCTACCTTTTTGATGGTTTGTGGGGGAAGCCATATGATTCTTGGTGTGCACCATTGGCACCATTTTGTAACTTCATGTTTTCATCTTATGAGATGACTGTGGCAGCGAATAAGTGGCTGGTAAAGAACTTTCTATTTCTTATTTTGATGCAGGCAAAGGATGCACTACACTGGTTCCATGAATGGAACTATGATTCACTCTCCGGTTTTCATTTGGAAACTTGTTTTTATTGTGCCTTGCTTTCATGTATTGCTGATATGATTTTGCTCAAGGAAGGTTTTGTATGGAGAGAGAAACAAACTAGATGGCATGGCACCCATATGATAGAGCAGTAGAAGACTTGTTTGTATGGGGCATCATACAAGGTTATCATCAGGATCTTACTTCATGGCTTGTATGAGGGAGAGATGAGGTAGCAGCAAAAGTTGTTGTTGCTGTGATTACATTTGGGAAAGTATCGGCAAAATTCTTCCCATACTTTTCATGAGATTTATAAAGAGAAGGAAGGCACATCCATGGTGCAAGGAGGATACCCTTTAGCATTGGAGGATCATGAGAGACTTCCATGTTGGAAAAATATCTTCTCACTTAGCATCATGATGGTGAATGGCTTTGGCATGTGTAATATTCCAAAATTTTCCTATAATAAATTGGAATATTAATTTTTGTTGATTTCACCTAGGATGAGAATAAATGGGTAAGGAGGCCCATGCATAATGAAAATATCAATAAAATCCCTCATAGAATGAAAGGGGATCATCATTGGAGTTGGTTTTCACACCCTCATGTGTGAACAGGGTCATTTGGAAGTGGACATGGTCAAGTTTGACCAAGTCAACAATGCTGGGATAAGAGGTGGAGAACACTTAGAGAAACAGCACAGTATGAATTTGAAGAGGGTTATTTGGTGGAGGAAACCCTAAAAGGAGTGGGACCCATGGAGAGGGGGCCTTAACTTGTTTAAAAGGAAGGCAAGGCAGCCATTGTTTCTCATGTCATGTATTATTGATTTTATGGTCTACTCAAACTTTGGGCAATCTCCAGCTGTTTAGCTGAGTTGCAGTGCTGCTTGGCACAAGGGATTCCTCTTTAGGATTTCATCTCCTTCTTGAGAGGCCTCGTGAGGGATTGCAATGATTTTCCTCACATCCAGGCTTGAGGCCAGGCATCCTCCTCCAAGACAGTGTTATTTCTGTAGCAGAATAATGTTGTATTGCAGGGTGTTGTAGTGAGGGTTCACTACACCACTTCCATCAGCTATTTTTCAGAGGAGGAGTCTCTCTTTCCTTTGAGAGATCAGTTTGGAAGAATTCAGAGCTGATTGCATATCTTGGCATTGGGCCAACCCATTCTCTTGCCCCTACAGCGCAGATTTCTTTAGTGCCTACGTTATTTCTAGTGAGCACATGTTGTGGGGCTTTGCAGATATGTGTGGAGGGTGAGATCTTAGGTGAGAGGACCAGCCTTTCATTCTAGAGATCCATTGGAGGAGGTATTTTCATCGAATGTAGAATCTTCAACCTTCTCCACTTATTCCTAGTTCTTGAATTTCTACTGCTACCTACCAAATCCAGAATTTTGAAGATTTTGTATATTACAGCCAATCCTTTCAGGATTGACCTAAGGGAGTCTTTGGGAGCTGAGATCTTCACTCCCAATGATGTATGAGCCATATATTTTTATATCCATGTATTTGAAATATGTTAGCATGCATTTTCTCTTATAAAACTGTGCAGTCATAGCTTGGGCACACTTGTGTAGCAGTGTTTTATCATGATTTATGTACTTGTTTCTTGAGGCTGAGCATTGTCTATCTTGAGTAACATTTTCCTCAAGATCTTGTATTCATTTTCTGCTGCTATTTCTTAATAAGATGGCTATGGATCTTTCTCACATTTCTATGAGTTGAGTTTCACTGCTACTCCATTGTTGTGTTTGCATATTACTGGATCTCCAACTTTACAATATCTTAAGATATTCTCACTGTTGTAGAAAATCCCTCTTTTGGGATATTATAGTGGTATCATAGCATAATATTGGCTCAGCCTGTGGATCTCAACCATTATGCTATCAAGGAGAGAGAAGATGAAGACTCCATTATGTGGAGAGCAAAATGAAGATAAGCTTACAAAGCTTCTTCCAAAATCTGTACAGAGCATTCATGAAGAATTCGAGAAGATAAGGTGGGAGATATGTACAGGATATCCAAGATGGTTTGAAACTAAGTCAAACTCTATATTTTCTTATAGGGAGTGTGAGCATGAAACTACACCCTATGATGTACAGTGCAGTCACATGGCCAATTTTTCCATAAGAGAAACAAAAGGAGGAATGCTTGAGAGGGTAACTCTTAGTGGGTTCTTGCATGAATATGAATCTCAAACTCAAAAGTTTAGAACTCATTTCACTTTCCCAGAGTTTTTCAAGGTCAAGGTGAGGAGGAAAATGCAGCATAATATGGATATATTTCTTCTATCTATCTTTGATGGTTCCCCTACTTGTTCAGCCAGGGCTTGGGTGGAAGAGCTAGACACCTTTCTACAGCAGAATCATATTCCCAAAGATGAAGCCATCAGAGTAGCAGCACTGCACTTTGGAGGTAAGGTCTATGCATGGTGGTTATTTGAGTCCTTTACCTTGAAGAATGAAAATACTTCTTCCTATGCAATGTTCATTAGAACTTTGATGGAAATATTTGGTAGGAAGAATTCTGAAACACATGTGGAGGAAACAAACACATCTAAAAAAACAAAACCCTTACATGTGATGGAAGAAACCATAGACTCAAAATCACTTCAGAGAACCATAAAGGAGGCTGATATCTTGCATGATACTTTGTTGGAGTAAACACCTTCATCTTTTATTTTTGCACAAGGAGGCAAAGAGATCCCTTTTCCAAAAGAGGGTTCAATCATTAGAGGGTTGCCCACTCATGATGAGGAGACTAAGGGAAACAACACTGTCATTTCTAGAGTTGATCTAGCACCTTATATATAGGAAGGAAGAGCTCTTGCTCCAACTAGAGGGGTTATTGCATCTTTGCAAGGAATTCCCCAGGATCTCATACATGGAGGTCCAAGCACAATCAGTGAGCAACATTATTGTGCAGCTTTTCAGCTGGAAGGAAGAGGAAGGGAGGAAGAGAAACATCATGTGATGAGAGGCACACACCCTTCTCTATTCCAGAAAGCTAGTGCAAAGAGGAGGAAGATTGTATTGCGCTGTGAAAGCAAGGGCAAGGTTGCCCAACCATATGTACAGTTCACTCTTGACACTGATGTCTCACTACATGGAGGCATTCCACCAGGGAGGCCACTAGATCTATCATTGATGAAAGACATCTTTTCTTTGGATTCACCACTCTTGGATTTTGGAGAGGTGAAGACTTTGGAGGAGAAATTTGGCATAGGGGATGTAAAATTAGTAGAAAACAGTAGGAGGAGAGCTTAACATGCCATATCACTAGCGTTGTCACTTAGGAGGAACCATGGGCCAACCATGAATGCCACATTACATTTCTTTTCTTCTTATGGGAGGGACCATTTGAAGAACTTGAGGAGGAACTCCATGGATCATGAGAAGATGGAGGAGTTAGCATAGTCAACTATTTTCCCTTTGAGGATGAGGAGAGACTCATCTACGAGCCACTCCATTTATATGAGTAAAACATATGGTAAGATTATCATTGACTTGCATAGTGACGTGTCTATATATATGCATCTCTTAACCATATATGTGTAGGGATTTTCTCAAAGGAGGGATATTCTTCCTTCTAGATTTGGTGGTCTACATAAGGCCATTATGGATGAACACTCCCTAAGTGGATATGGGGAGGAGATTTCTCATGGAGAATATATCCACGTTGCACGTTACATCATTCACTTTCTCCAGATTTGTGAAGAGATTGGGGCAGCAAGAAAATGGTGGGGAGGCCACCTGTCATTTTATTTTCTATGGCAGTGGAGAGTCAAACTACGTTGGCTACATTTGAGGGACCATTTTCCTTCTCCTTTACTTCACATGGCAGCCAGCATGATTCTCCTTATGATTCCCTTGGTCGATATTGCTAGAGATTTTCTTGGTAGCATGATTGGAGGAGAGACACATTGGGTGAATTTGTCCTTGGAGGGAGAAAACTCCCACAATATTTGCACTACATGTTCTAAAGGGAGCATGAGAGATGGCATGGCCACTACAGCAGCACCTTTGTTTACTTATGAAGTGAGCCATATGAGGATGTGATGCCATATGATGATGACTTCCAACTCATCACATATGAGATGATTTGGGCCAACATGTTTCATAACGTTGGAGGAGAG
Organism: Pinus albicaulis; assembly: GCA_034641835.2. Lineage (NCBI taxonomy): Eukaryota > Viridiplantae > Streptophyta > Pinopsida > Pinales > Pinaceae > Pinus > Pinus albicaulis. The sequence goes on along the minus strand of JAXQQM020061421.1, from coordinate 56,431 downwards.
ATCCTTAGAGGATTAATATCCATCTTGCCATTTGAGAGCAATATCATTGTAGTCTGGGATCAACATACACTCTACACTTATCCTAAGTGGAGAGGAGGATAGCATGGGGTAGGCTATTTTGTCTACCAAGATCAGATTTTCATCCCACCTACATTTCTGGAGCCAGAGGTGGAAGATGACTTTCAGGAGTTGCCATGTTCGGAGGTAACTCATTTTGCATGGATGATTGCTTGGGGGATGGAGGATCGTCATAAGGAAGATATTCCTCAACACATCATAGACTCCATGCCTTGGAAGGAGGCTTTACAGCCCTAGCCTTGCAGTTTCTTGAGGACAAGCAACATTTGGGAGGGGAGGACTGTAATATTCCAAAATTTTCCTACAATAAATTGGAATATTAATTTTTGCTGATTTCATCCAGGAGGAGAATAAATGGGTAAGGAGGCCCATGCATAATGAAAATCGCAATAAAATCCCTCATATTATGAAAGGGGATCATCATTGGAGCTGGTTTTCACACCCTCATGTGTGAACAGGGTCATTTTCAAGTGGACAAGGTCAAGTTTGACCAAGTCAACATCGCTGGGATAAGAGGTGGAGAACACTTAGAGAAACAACACAATATGAATGGGAAGAGGGTTATTTGGTGGAGGAAACCCTAAAAGGAGTGGGACCCATGGAGAGGGGGCCTCCACTTGTTTAAAAGGAGGGAAAGGCAACCATTGTTTCTCATGTCATGTATTATTGATTTTATGGTCTATTCAGACTTTGGGAAATCTCTAGCTATTTAGTTGAGTTGCAGTTTTGCTTAGCACGAGGGATTCCTGTTTAGGATTTCCTCTCCTTATTGAGGGATTGCACTGATTTTCCTCACATCTAGGCTTGAGGCCAAGCATCCTCCTCCAAGATAGTGTTATTTCTGCAGCAGAATAATGTTCTGTTGTAGGGTGTTGCAGTGAGGGTTCACTACACCACTTCCATCAGCTATTTTTCGAAGGAGGAGTCTCTCTTTCCTTTGAGATATCAGTTTGGAAGAATTTGGAGCTGATTGTAGATCTTGGCATTGGGCCAACCCATTCTCTTGCCCCTATAGCGTAGTTTGCTTCAGTTATTGCATTATTTCTAGTGAGCACATGCTGTGGGGCTTTTCAGATATGTTTGGAGGGTGAGATCTTAGGTGAGAGGACCAACATTTAATTATAGAGATCCATTGGAGGAGGCATTTTCATCAGATGCAGCATCTTTAGCCTTCTCCACTTATTCCCATTTCTTGAGTTGCTGCTGCTTCCCAGCAACTCTGGCATTTTGCAAATTTTGTATATTACAGCCAATCCTTCCAGGATTGACTGAGGTAGTCTTTGGGAGCTGAGATCTTCACTCCCAATGTTGTATGAGCCATATATTTGTATATACATGTATTTGACATATGTTAGCATGCAGTTTCTCTTATAAAATTGCGTAGTCATAGCTTGGGCACACTTGTGTAGCAGCGTTTTATCATGATTTATGTACTTGTTTCTTGAGGCTGAGCATTGTCTATCTTAAGTAACATTTTCCTCAAGATCTTGTATTAATTTTCTACTACTATTTATTAATAATATGGCTATGGATTTTTCTCACATTTTTATGAGTTGACTGTCACTGCTACTCCATTTTTGTGTTTGCATATTGCTAGATCTCCAACTTTAGAATATCTTAAGATATTCTCATTGTTGTAGAAAATCCCTCTTTTGGGATATTATAGCATGTGGAATATCAAAGGGAGGAGTCATGGAGTGACAAGAGCCTTGTTACTAAGGCCCACAGCGCTGTCACTTGAGAGCATGTTTCTATTGATGGAGTATTCCAAACGGAGTATGCACCCTCTCCTCTTACAAATTTTTATGAGGGGATTTCCATGGGAAGACTCACTAGTGGACCTCACCTTCAGCTCACACATGATGCATGGTAAGAAATAAATTTATGTTCTTATTGATTACTCTATTGAGTATTTGTATTTTCTCACCATATGTAAACAATGCATTGCTCCATAAGAGAGAAAGATTATTTATGGGTTTCATGGTCACTTTAGGGCCAAATCTTGTATTATTGATAACCCATATCTACATGTCTTGGGACAAGTGTTGTATTGTGTTGATTTTATATATCTGATCTATATTGCTACTTACTACTTTATAGTAGATGAGCTAACATGCATAGTTGGAAATTCCATGGCGGACAACTTTCCACTTGATACTCTGAATCAGCAGTTGGGAGAACTGTGTTGCATCCACTAGAGAGACAATATGTATCATCCAAACTTGCACATAACCTTCAACCATTTTCTGATTTGGATTCCATGTGGTGATGATGTGCCATTCATCTTGTATGGAATGGTTTGGGTAGGAATGACTCATGAATTTGGAGGGAGGGTCCTTAGAGACTCAACCTTCTTCTTGCCTTTGGAGGGAAATCATGTTGCAGCCCGAGATCAACATACCCTCTACACTTATCATTAGTGGAGAGGAGGACAGTGTGGGATAGGCCCTCTTGCCTATCATGTTCACTTATTCAACCCACCTACATTTCAGGAGCCAAAGGTGGAGGAGATTCTTCATGAGTTGCCATGTTGGACGGTGACACACTTCATTTGGATGATAGAATGGGTGAGGGAGGCACTCATTCACCATGTTGGTCATCAATCCTACTTTGTGGAGGCCATGAGATAGTAAGCAAGTTTCCATTCACACTTTCCACCTTTGATTGATGTGGACCATTTGGTTTTGCACACTTGGGAGGAAACATTGGATTACAGTTTATTTGAAAATTCTCTTGATGCAGTGATGGAGGCTATTGATGGGAGGCCACATGAGGAAGAGGGGAGAAGTTTTACTCTCCTTATACTTTTTCTTGAGGATAGGCAAAGATTTTGGAGGGGAGGACTGTAATGTTCAAAAAATTTAGCCTCCAAGCTAAATGGAACATTAGAGTTAGCAGCAGCTCTAGCCCGTGAATAAATGGGAAGAAAAGCCCATAAGTATCCTAAGGAGGAATAAAATACTCCAAATTTGAAAGGGGACACTCTCTCAAGCCTAATAAAACACCTCCATGTGTGAACAAGGATAAAATCAAGCTTATTTGACTAAGTCAACAACATAGTTTTAGAGGAGGAGGAATCCAAGGATGAATAACACAGTTTTGGAGGGAGATGTATCTTTGGATAGAGATGACCTAATTGAGTGGGGCTAAGGGAAAGAAAACTCATGTTTTATATAAGGAAGAGGATGGGGGTATTATTCATCATGTATTAGATTATTATTCATGTTTGCTCATACTTTTGCTCTCTCTTGCTGATTAGAAGAGTAGCAGTGTTGTTAAGCATAGGGTGTTCCCGAGTAGGAATCCCACCTCTTTCCTTGAGGAGCCTCTTGGGAGAGTTTGCATTAATAATTCCACATCAAGTTTCCAGGCCAAGCTTCAACCTACTTCATCAACATAGTATTTTGCAGAGGTTGTGCAGTGTTTCTGGGTGCAGCAGTGGAAGGGATTGGAATCCCGGTTTCTGAGCTAATTTCTCATTGGAGGAAGGTTTCCTTCACTTGAGTAATATATTTGGAGAGATCCTAATCTTATTTCAGATCTATGGTATCAGACCACACATTTCCCATACATTCCCAGCGCTGTTCCATCCAGGGAATGTGTTATTCTATAGACAACATTCAGCAGATGGTTTGGTGGCTCCGTTGCAGTGTTTCCTTGTGATTGGGAGGTTCAACCTTTCATGGGAGGAATCCCTTGAGGGTTATACATCAGATCAGACATATTTACAGCCTTGTACAATCTTATATTTCAGTGTTGCAGTGGTGATTCAGTAATTTCTTAATATCACATTTTGTATGCAGAGTGTTTGATAAGAAACCCTTGATGGGTTATCTTGTATTTTGTATGAGGATATTAGATCTCTATTCTTCAAAATTATTGATCAATAAATGAGTAGATATATTTTTATCCTATTTTTTATGAGTAAACCCTCTCTTAGACTATGCAGTCCCTTATACAGCAGCTCCAGTATTTTGCAGTCTTGGGGTTTTAATACATTTTGGCAATCCTAGGTGTGGGAGATCTGTTTAATCCACCTAGTTTGATTTGTTTTAGCTCTATTATTGTACTTAGGTTGTATATTAATTAATTTATGGGATACAAGGGTCCATTTCAGTATTTTATTGCATATGTTGCTGGAAATGTGTTTTTGATGCATGATTCATGAGATGTTACAGATTTGGAATATTACATCTTGAGAGATTAGATAGGAAGGTTTCTGGGCTCATTTCACATCTTGGCAGTAGGAAAAAGTGTTTCTCATATCCTACATAATAGTCCTCTTTAGGAACTGCATCATTTTTCATAGAGTTGCCAGAGCAGGGTTAAGACCCTTGTTTCTGAGCTAGTTTCCTAGTGAAAGGGCCAACCCTTCTCCCGGAATACTACAGGAAGGGATCCTCATCCATATTTTGTATTATTCAGCCATATTTCTAGAATTTTGCAGTAAGACTACATTTTTAGAGCTGAATATTCATATCTTCTCTTTTTGTACTCATGCTTTCAAGAAACCCTTGTCGGGTTACCTTTATAATGCATTAAGGAGGCCAGATCTTCATTTTATTGGCATATTGTTCTATAAGGTTCCATATCTATGATTTTATATTGTAATGATGTATAAACCCTCATAAAATAATACTGTACATGCTTCAGTATTTTATTCATAACTTAAGTCATGGGATTTGGCTACTTTTAAGCTGATATGAGGCTGGAGGTCTGTTTAACATATCAAATGGGATTTCTTTCTGATCCACTTTTGTATGTGAGGGCCTAATACCATATTATAAGGGAACCAACCATTATTTCACCCAGTTAAAATGCATATCTTCAGAAATAACGTTTTCAGGGTCTAATTGCTACATTTTCCCCACTTGGGAAGGTGTAGAAGTGCTTATTTTTGCTGTTGTTTCACTAATTTTATGGCCATGTGTTTATCAATGCATTTTATGACTTAATTTCACCTTGCTATTCTAGTATTGTGCTTATGCATTGCTGCATTCCCATTTTGGGATATTACAAAATAAATATGTCTAAACAGACCATATATCAAAAAATCATAATCATAAGCTAACCCCATATGGCTGCCATCCTATTCCTTATAAACAATGTGAGCCTTCTCACCTTGGGTCCCACTCACTAGGGTTTCCATCTTCATGCAATTAATCTCCCTCCAAAACTGCGTTGTCCCATCATCAATACCACTCCTCCATAACAACGCTGATGGATTTGGTCAATCTTGACTAGATCTCCATGCATTGTCTTCTTCCACACTTCAGGTGGCTTTATTATTACTATCTAAACTGATCCGTATTCCCACTAGGTTACCTCCATTAATGTTCCACATCCTCCATACTAGCTTAGTTAACTTGGTCAAACTTGACTTTGTCCACATGCATTTAGCCCTTGTTCACACATGAAGGTGTTTTATTCAGCTTTGAATATGATCCCCTTTCCCATTAAGAGGGTTTTTATTGCTGCTAAAAATATTTATGGGTCTCCCTACCCATTTATTCATCTAACTATGTGTTTGGAGAAAAAATAATATTCCAATTAGCTGCATGCTAATTTAGGAATATTACACAATAGTTAATTCAGCTACCTCGAGGAGCTCTCGAGGGGCAGGGAGGAGCTCCTGCCCAGCCTTTGGGTGGAGCATTAGGTGGTGAGGTTGGGCCTTCGATGGAGGGTAGCATCTTGACTACCACCGAGACTGCTGCTAAGCAAGCTTCTGCTAATGCAACAGAGGCTCATTTTGTTGAGCTGACCGAGCAGGTAACAGATTTAGAGGATGCATGGGGTCGAGTGGACCACTTGACCCAAGTGATGCCTACTCAAGGCTTTCTGGATGGCCTCGAAGATGTATGGATGGAGACCTTAATGGCCCGGGAGAGGGGCTATCAGCCAGTTTTACGTCAGGTGGAAATCTCGGTATTGACGACGGCTCCAGTGGTGGTACCAGGAGTGGTAGTGGGTCCAGGTGCCCCACCTAGGGGAGCACCACCCTAGAGTATTTTTTGTACACGGGGAAAGCACCCATTATGAGGATGTTTCCCCCTATTTTTTTTAACTTGATATGTGTATCTTTTTGGCTGACTGTTGGGTGAAAGACACTATTTTTTTTACTCATACACATACATTTTGATATATATGTGTGAGAGATATTTTTTGCAGCTCTAAATGGTATTCCCTCTGTTTCTGCTTATGGATTATATTATGCTGATGGATATCTATGTTTTTTATGTTTTTTTTTATTTTTTATGTATGACGGTTTATCCCAGATGCATTCCGGTTTAGAATATTGTTAGCTATGTGATCATTTGTTTGTTTTTGACTCCTTGGTACATGTGTGAATGTAATGTAGTCAAATTTTTCGCTTAATATTTTTGCACGTAAGTATTTTATAAATAGATGTGAATCTCGTATCTCAAATTTTTGGTTTAACAGCGACACTACTAACTGGGAATCAAGATAGATATGTATATGGTTTATGCCCTGATGGAGGATGTCAAACATAAGCCTGATAATGGTGTCATATTCTACCTGATTGTTTGTTGCTGAACCGATGCACACACCATTGGTGAAAATTTGTGATCGGTCACGGTGATAGATGACCCAGGAGGTTGCTACTAAAATTTGAGACCATTGCAATGCTCCATCAGCAAATCCAAAGTAAGGGTCGGGTTGGTAGTCCATTTTTGACACCCAAGCGCACTTTGTAACAAATATTTTGGTCAAAAAATTATAGTGGTTGGGTTTGTGTACGTTGACTCTAGGGTAGGGCTTCCTTGGCCCTTATGGGTAGAATTTCTTGAGGTAAAGGCCATTAACGGGGTTGTTAAGTCATTTCTCGTCCAGTATAGTCAAGACGTATGCCCGCTTGAGGAGGAAATTTTTTATGATGTAGCGTCCTTTCCACACGGTTTCGAACTTTCCTGGACCTAGGGCTTCTTTTGCAACATCGTAGAGGAGGACTAATTCTCCCTTAGTAAATGAGCGAGGGTTGATGTGGTGGTTGAATGATGATTTTACCCATTCCTTATGGGCCTCATTGTGTTGAAGTGATTTCCGCCAGCTTTTGTGTATGAGCTCTAGTTGTACTAGACGTTGTTCTAGAGGTTGGGTATTGTCAAGGAGTTTGATGGTGGCATGTAAATTTGGGATCTTGCAGAAATAAACGAAAAAGTGCAAGGTGCCCTGATTCTTTACAACGGGGACATGGTCAGGAATCCAAATCGTGTGGTCAGCCCGAGTCCTGGTTCCAAATGATGATACGAATCATATGTGGTGTATCGTTTCATTGGTGTTTGGTGGGGCAAGGGGGATCTCTGTGATGGGATTTTGTGTAAGCACAAGGTTCGGTCCCCTGTTAAGATGGCCAATTTCCTGTTGGTGGAAATTTTTCTGGGTGCAGAGATGCCTAAATGTTTGCATTAGTGGGCATACCTCTGGTTCGTGGTTATGGCCAATACAAATGGTGCATGGTATCAATGTGCCAACTGAGTATATTCTGTGGGAATCAACACTACTCTTTGTCCCAGATGTGGATGCTTGGAAAGGATCTGTGGTAGAAGATGAGAGCTTCTGCTTCCATTCTCGAGTTTTTGTCTTGGGTGTGTCAATCTCTTTTGGGGAGTGTCAAATTAACGTTGGTCTTGCCACTCTTAGCTTGGGGAGATGCTCACATTTAATCGCATGATGGAAGTATGAAAAAATCTGGCAATAAGTATGCACTTTTTTCTATTGGTTATAGAGAAGTCGTTGTGGTAGAGGAGAGACTGTGCGAAAACTATTTGAGGGGTGCTTTAGTTCTTTGCACTGATTGACCCATTGGCTGATCAGGATGCATAGTCCACATGTTATCCTAGGTTGAATCTGGGTCATGCTTGGTTGGTGAGCCGTCCCAGTTGTCCCATCACACCGATGTGGGTGTGGGGTTGTAGGGCTGGGGGTGATATACCTTCTATCTCGTTTGAGGAGATCGTCTTGTTTCTTCTCTAATGTATGTATCATATCTATTAGAGGATGAAATTGGGGAATAGAAGTACAACTTGTTACTGGTGATTGCCCTGACATACTAGGAAAAATAGCCTAGAAATGGGTTGTTTGTCATGTTGAGTTGGTGGTGTGACTTTGTACCAGTGGTGTAGAGCTGCTAAGTCAGGGCAAGTGTGGACAACATGATTGGGCATTTTACATAAAGCACATGTTGGTATTTTCTGCAGAGAGTGGTTGGGGGTAACTAAAGGTTCCCTGATTGGTGGCTTTTCAACTGACAGGAAGAGGATGGATCTACTTGTCACATCTTCTTGGGTTGTTAAGATGTTCATAGATTCTGAGTCTGAGCCATATTCTCAGGAGAGACGAGCTATGGTTTATCGCATACAAGCTAGCACTACGCAGAATCTAGGTATGTAGTGACAATGGTGCGTTGGGTGATTGCCTCCAAATATCTGACATGAATACTAGGTGTCCATGTCAGTGCGATATACTACATGAAATGGATACTATCGCTGAAAAATTTCCAAAGCTGGGAAATCGATGATGAAATGATAGCGCTCATAAAATAGTACAAAAAACTTGATGGTAGGAAGGGGAATGGATGGGAATATTTCAGGTGACTGTCGCTCCTCCTGAAGGTATAGAATTGCGTGAGGTTCATCTCCAGATGACTGGGTGGAGGGATCCTCTTGGTAGGATCACTCGATGGCATGTAAGGCATCCCTATATTACAGGATCTCTAGGAAATTATTGGTATAGTTCCCATAATTGTTGCAGATAACACATGCGTGATTGGTATGCAATGCTTTTCCTTGAAATTTGGTGGCAGGTTCCTTTTTACGCGAACGTGGTGTCGCGATGTCAACCTCAGAGCGAAGGAGCAATTTTGATTCGTCTAGCTCTGGGAATATCTACATGGGGTTGCATACTACGTCACATAGGGCACAACATGGTGATTCCCATTGCATGGTGAGAGTCTCCACTTTCTTTCCTCTTCTCTCGGTTTTCTTAGTCGTAATTATCAGTTTTGCAATGGTAATTTCCTTTGTAGGGATGTTTGCGACAATCTCTTGAATAGCTGGGGCCTATTTAGGAATGATGGGGATTAACCCTATAGAGGTGATGTGTGTGACTCCCATTTTAGTGGGTGGGAATAGGTACCAAATAGGTATTGCGAATGATAAGTTTGGTAGGACCACCTTGGCCATGACCTGCTATGACACAAAACCAGCTGGGGGGGAAGAGGAAAGGATTTTGGGAGGCAGCGTAGGATAGAGAGGCTGTCGTGGCCAAGGACTCGGTGTCATTACTTCTCATCTCTGTTTCCTAACAATCTTCGATGCTTGATCTGGACATCATGAAAATTGGGGCCTCTGTGATGCCAGATGATAGCTCTGGGATAACAGGGGGATCACCTAAGAATGATCCTAGGATGGACAACAGTTTGTACTGGCCAGGGACATATTCTTGGTATCATGTAAGTGTGTCCATAGATGTGTCTACATAGAGTAGAATGACATCGGTATTTTGTAGGGGTCATTTTTCTCTATGTGTCAACTAGTCAATAGTATCAATGCGGTCCTCATAGGGGAATATCATAGTTCAAAAGACAGAGGAGGCAATGGCTGACATGGCGTACATATAACTCGGGCAAAGGAGTATATTGTAGTCCAATTGGGGGTCCAAGATTTCAATGTCTAAAAGGATTGTCTTTTCGGTTAAGCATACCGAGAAATTTTGGTAGAGACCGATTGGGCTTGAAGGGAAAACATCGTATGCTCTAAGCATGATGTCTGATGGCTTCAATTTGGGAGAAACTAACTTCTACCAAACATTATTTGACAAGATGCATGTGGATGCACACTCATCAATGATACACTAGTGAATGGTAATTTTTTGGACCGATACCGTTGAAGGAAGCTTAGGGGTGGATTTATCTAAATAAAAATCCATTAGGAATGAATCGACAGGGTTGATGGCACCTAATGTGGAAATTATGGCTTTCTGCTAATTTGGGCATGATTGTAATACCTCCAAAGCTGACATGGTGGTGGGAGATTGAGCTAGATCATCCACAATGCTATAGTTGTGGGTTTCTTTGGAATAGTTTCCTATCCGCCTTGTTCGTCCTTTAGCCATCTTTGGCAAGGGTTAAATAGGCATCTTTGATATGGTCAAAGGTGTTTCTCATGCACTAGTACTAGCCCCTAATGTGTTGGTGTCTGGTAGGGTGTCATAATTTCAATTCCATTTCTGAAAAAACATTTATTCGCGAGTCATGTAGATTTTCTAGTTGTTTTTTCTAGAATTGTCGAGAGTTTGTTGCTCCATGCTAACTCTCCCTTGATGAGGGGAAGGTTCATACATGATTACTTTCTGTTGGGAAAGTGGTGGGTGTAATGGCCGAACTCACCATAGATCGAAAAAGAGTGGTTTATCTGAAGGATTGGCCTTTTGTTCTGTCTCTAGGAGTTGTTTGGCTCCTCGTTTTGATTTTTCTTGGAGTTTCCTCCCGCTGAGGATCATGGAGGGCATTGTTTATTGTTTCCCCCTATCCAGGATTTCCTTTAGGATTTTTTTTTTCCTTTCTTCTTAACTATGTTAGGAGGATAATTTGGATTCTCCTTGTTATATGGTTCGCACGGTTGGTTTTGGGACGGTTGCACGAAGTTCACCTATGCATTATTCTACATGGGCAAGTCTTGTGTTGGGGATTAGGCGTATTGCAGTCCCAGGTTTGTAAATGGTTGTTGGGGGGGATATCTTCCATCATTATGTTTATTTGCGTACTGGGTCCTGTGAGCCAGAGGATAGGGTCCTCTATGTTGATGGTGGTACGATGACACCCTATTGGTCAAATTTTGTGGAGGCATGTGATGACTTTGGTAGCCAGGTTGTGGTATGTTCTGGGTAGAATCATACGTGTACCCAGGGTATTTAACGCTAGTGCTTAGGTGATTTTGGGTCAATGACCCAATTAAACTGTCCGCAAATTTTAACGCACCTAGAAATTATTTTTAATTTTTCAATTCTGGGGCATTCGGCATGATATTGTAAATATACGTTGACTGCATATAGATCAGCTCGAGCTATTGGGCCTTACTGATGGCATCCTGTTCAGATATGGGCTTTTGTTGCACCACACCTTTCGAAATATCTACAATGAAATTTTTTAGGAATAGGTCTAAGAGAACTCGATTGTCAAGTTTGGCTTTGCACAAACTACGATGCTGCTACCATTCGTGGAGATGATCTGAGATATGGATGGTGGTGGTTTGCCTAAAGTGGGTCAGTATCTCCATTCCAAAATTGTGGTGGATGGGTAACTAAAAATAGTTTAGGAACGAAGTAGAGAGGGTGATAAAGGTTCCATGTGTTGCAGAGGGTTTCTCTACATACCATTTCACTGCTACTCTAGTTAGAGGGCATTAAAACAGTCTTAGTTGAATAGTATCATCAACAATGCTATTCGACAAACACCACAATTGGAAATTCATAACATGATTTCTTGGGTCTTCTGCTTGCTTTCCTTCAAAATTTACAATGTTTGAGGGGAGCTTCATGGGAATGGGAGGCCATATGGGGTTGTGAGCAATGGGTTCATTTGTCAATTTGGTTAAATCTGGTAGATTTAACGAGGCTAGAAATGGTAACTGCGAGGTTATAGCCATTGTGGCTTGTGAAAACACAATGTTTTGGTTAAGAATACGGTTTTTTCTACAACATACCCTACTATGCATTCACCTAGATTCCCGAATGGGTAGCACTCCTCTGCCCACTACAGGTTGTGGGAGGAGTGGTGTGTGGTGACCCTATGGGGGTGTTCACTGGTGTGACATTACGAGACCAACTAGGATTCCCAACTAAATATTGACCAACAAACGATGAACCTAAGGGTGGGAGTGTTCCATCTTTGATTCCTAAATAGTGAAAGACCTTGAACCCCTCCCAGTAATGGCGAGAGGTCCAAAAGGTGTCTATATTGACGAGGTCCTATTGGGTCCGTTCTAGTGTCAAATAGGTATGGTTTTGGAAATATTTGAGAGGATAGAGATTATAATCAAAACAAAAATAAAATCACATACATAAAACAAAGCGAAAATAAAATAAATATTCCCTTTATATTAATCCTATGTGAAAAGTCAATCTAAAAATATGGTTTTTGTTGTTTGCGTCTGATACTCAAATCCTAGAAGACTCGATCATCCTCACACACTCAAATGTAACTAGGCCTTGAGAAGATATATTTCAAATTTTGGCACAATTTCCCAAAGGAACTAGCGACACCCCCAGTGAACTGAAGAAAATCCGCCAAGGTAAGGGTAGAGGATCTAGTGATTGCATGCACCATCACCTATAGGGAAAGGATGCCCTAATTTTGGCCACCAAGCACTATCGTCCCATGTGAGCGTTAAAGTCTTGGGCTTCTTGGTAGTTCAGCTGACATTAATGAGTATCAGCTGGGTCATGTAGCCCCAACTGATACTGCACGCACTAGGCCTAAGCCTAACCCCCTCTGAATAAGGTCTCTGTCGTGCTTGGGTTTTCTTTTCCGTGGGCTGATAGGCGGATTTGAAAGTTCCGTATGTTGGAAATACTGAGAGGGGGTGTGAATCAATATTCCTTTCAATTAGAGCATTAGTTAATCTCCAATTATTATCAGTGTTTGTACAATGATAGTAGTAAACAAAAGGAACACAAATGCACACAATTTTTAAGGTGGAAACCCACTCCGGGACAAAAACCACCTAATGTTTTTCTAATAATTCTTTAATATTCAACTCCAATTGAAAATAAAGCTCCAACTTCCTATAATCTAGAAAATAATTCTTCTCCAGCTCCCACTGGATGGATGCTCCAATGCCCGATATTCTTCAGTAGTCAACTTAACGGATGCCGCAACACCCAATGAGCTACAACTCACCCTAGCACTACCCTACCACCCTATAGAAGAATAAAAGAAGAATGGACTCTCGTACTAGGGAAAATGGTCCACTTTACAATGATATAGAATGATGTAGAAGAAGAATACACACTAGACCAACTATGACACAACCACCTAATGATGATCCTAGACCTCCCAACACTGCCTCTTCAACTCTTGGCAGGTAGACACTAGTAAAATTTTTACAATAATATATTTACAATGACTTAGTATAATGATACCTTTACAATGATTGTATGGACTGCTGCCCACTTGAAGAGTTCATGTGATGAACTTCTTGTTGAATTTTTGCACCTTGGTTGCTTCTCTTTTCATGCTACCCTCTGCTACACATTGCTTTGCTTTGTTGCCCTAGAAATTCTGGTCCTTTACAGCCCTTGAAAACACATGATCTAGCTTTTTCTTGCCTCTTAGGAGCTCGATATTGAATCTGGTGTCTGTTATTTCATATCCCCAATATGTGATTTTTGGTCCTGTAGTATTCCTCTGAGTCTTCTTTCCAATGCCATAGGTCTGACCCAATTTGGATTCTTCAAGGGAGAGTTATTTCTAATTTCTCACAATGCCCTAATTATGGACTGTTTGAGTAGAGATAACTTGTACGACATGCCACGTGTCACTGTTTATTCATTCGAATCTAAAATTTATAGGGATAAAACTACAGTATATGCACTATCTACCACTTTTTACAAAATTCCAATCCAATACTCAAAGAGATAGTTATGACAATTTTCCCAAGGTCACTTCTTTGAGATGAATTTCAGGAGCATGCAAAAACACTGACTTAAAGAGATCATATCTCCGAAAATGTTGTGCACCTTGATTCGAAATTTTCACAGGAGCTACCTAAAGATTTTAGCTTTGTCTCATAAAAAATTCAGCTTCTGAACTTTCATAGAAAACAATTTAGAGTGAAATTCCACGATGACCTGTTTCAGATGGCGAAATCTCTTGCATAAGGAAGATATGAGGATCACAATTTATATAAATGCTTATGTTGAGAGGGGCTTTAGTAAGTGAACATCGGAGGGATTTTAGGAGCTTAAAAAAATATCAATTATGACTTTTCAATGACCCATGCCACAACCCCATGGGGTTTTAGCCCACTAACCGGGGTTACAAACTTCAAACATGAATATCTCTCAAACCGTGAAGAAATACGTGGCGTGCCATATATCAACAGAAACATCTCGACAAGAAGAGATCATCAAAAGCATTCTTGACCCAGAATATATTAATTTTGTAGGTCAAAATTCCCATGCAATATTGGGGTATCCCCTGGTGTTTCTTTGGTTGACATCAATGACAACCGCTGATCAACAATCTCCCCCTTTGGCATTGATGGAAACACAAGTATTCCCCCTGCGATCATGAAACCTCTTCCTACAACATTATCTCCCCCTTTGACATCAATGGAAAATGGTTACTCCCCCTGGCACACAACCATCATAAGGACCTATATACACTTCCACTCCCCTTGAAACACAACCATCCTGCGGACCTGTATACACTTCCACTCCCCCTTTATATTTTGAATAAGGAAAATCTAATGAGAACTTGGGAGAATCCCAAGCTTCTGGCGAAGGTATTCCAATGCTTCACGAGTACTCTCACCATCATCAACACTTCCTGCATAATCTAATCTATAAAGGCATGAATAATGAGATTGTTACCCTTGGGATACCACAAGCCATATTCTGTTGTTCCCTTTAGATATTGAAGAATTATTTTGATGGAAATAATATGTGATTCTTTTGGTGTTTCCTAGAATATTTCTACTTGTCCAACTGCTTGCATAACATCTGGTTGGGAGGCTGTTACATATAGAATACTACCAATCATAGATCTGTACAATCTTTGACCCACATCCTTAGATGAGTCGTCTATGCTCAATTTGCAACCTGTTACCGTTGGAGTAAGGATGGGTTTGCGATCTTCCGTTTTGAATTTATTGAGAATTTCCTTGATGTAATTGGCTTGACATATAAATATTCCTTTCTCTTTCTGAGATATTTGAAGCCCTAAGAAGCATATCATCTCACCAAGTAAAGACATCTCGAAATAAATTTTCATCTTTGTAGCAAACTTCTTACTTAGTCGATCATCATTGCTACCAAATATTATATCATCCTCTTGAGCTATTAGACATCATTTAGTTGCTTCATCTAGAACATATATGTCGTTTGGAGCTCGACTTTCTGTAGCCACAATTTCACCATACCTCCCTTTCCTAATTTCACATTTTGTGTAGTTGAATATTATTGTGTGTCCTTGATCACACATTTTTCCAACACTGAGCAGATTGTGATTCATGTTTTCGACCAATAGAACATTCTTGGCTATAACATATTTGATTCCGAGAGTGATGGTACCTGATCCTATAACATTTGAAGATCCATCATTTCCAAAGGACATGGTTCCATCCTTCTTCTCTTTCAAAGATACAAATTTATTTCTATCTCTAGTCATATGCATTGAGCAACCGCTATCAACATACCACACATCTTTGTTGTTTTGAACCTTGAGAGCGAGAGCACAATTATCAGTCTTCTTCTTATTACATGTTCATTCATTCCGTGGCTTCGAAGATTCTTCTAGAGGATTTTCAAGTCTACAGTCTCTCTCTATGTGTCCAAAGTTTCGACATTTGTAACATTTCATATTATTTCTTAAATTTTCAAATCTATTGATGTTTCGTTGAGCCCTGGGAGGTTCATATTTGACAGATCTCCTAGAATTGTATTCGTTCCTGGGGTACGTGTGACATTCTACAACTTTATGACCAAATTTTCCACATGAATAATAGTAGCCATAAAAAATATGTTGGTACCTGGATGGAAATCTTCGTCGAAGAATTGTCTTCCAAGGCGGTTCTTGCGAATCTTGTCCAATGAAGTCTACATGCATGTCAGATCTCATAGGTTCATTGTAATTTTTTTTAGAAGATCCTGCTTCTTTTTCTTTGTAACCGATGTCAGTTCTATTATTGTAAGATCATTGACTGTTGATGAGTTCTTCCAATGCCCTTGAGCTATTGGCATAGTTTTGGATAGTTTTTCCTGTCTTCACTTCCTTACGCATCGAGACTACTTCGGCTTCTAATTGTTCCTTTTCTTGGTTGCTTTCTTCCAACTTCTTTTGAAGTGACTCTTCAATGAATTTGTGTTCTTCAAATTCAATTTTGAGACCTTGAACTTATTCTTCAAGAGTATTGGAATGGATCTTCTCTAACTTGAGCTCTTTTATAAGTTTGATTGCTTCCTTAGAAAATTCTTCCATGGTCAATCCTTCTTCTTTGTTGTTTGATACCTTTTGTTTATTATGATTGGCCATAAACAATAATCTCTCATTGGTTTCTTCTTCTTTTTGATTGTCTTCATCGGAAGATGAGCTATCTTCTTTAGAGAGAAAATTCATTTTGGATCCTTGCTTGTTGAATTTATAAATGCCTTTCTTTCCTTTTGAGTTGCCATCACTTATGTTCAGACATTTTGATGCGAAATGCCCAAAATCACCACAGCTGAAACATATCAATGGAATTTACCTTTGAATTTTCCCTTATCAATTTTTAGTTTTCTCGTAAAGTAAGCATATTATTCATCTGAAAGACCTTGTTCATCATCTCCCTTTTCTTCACACTTGCAGGTGGATGTATTTTCAATTGAAGGTTGTTTGTCCTTATTGGCTTTCTTAGATGCAACGAATGTAGTTTCTAGATGCGAGGTACCCTATTCTTCATCAAGTCTCATTTCATATTCTCTGAGAACTCCATGTAATTCCTCTTTGCTGAGTTTGTCCAGATTTGCGCTGCATTCTACGACCGATACCTTTGGGTTGAATCTCCCTGGTAATGTTCTAAGAATATTTTGTATAATAGTCTTCTCGTCAACTGGCTCTCCCAATCCTTCCAAAGTATTGGTTATTTCATCAACGTATTGGAAATATGCATCAATGTTGCAATCTTCTTTCGTCCTGAGTTGCTCAAATTTTTCTCTATAGATTTGAAGCTTTTCTTCTTTGACATTTGAATCACCTACATATATATTCTCAAGCTTGTCCCATGCATTTTTGGTGGTTTTACAAGCCAACACCTTATGATAAGAAGATTCAGTGAGTCCACTAATAATAATATTATTTTCTTTTGCATCATTTACAAAATTCTTCTTACCTTGTTCATCCACGGTTGATGTAAATCCATTTTGAACAGTGTCCCATACTTCATAACCTTACACCAAGAGATATACCTCCATTCCTCCTTTCTAGAGTGCATAATTATTTTCATTAAACAGAGGTACACCATTCTTGGTATGCTCCATGACCTCCTTCCAGTTGTTAAACTGTTATTGAAGGAACCGAGCTCTGATACCAATTGTTGGAAATACTGAGAATGGGGGGGGGGGGGTGGAGGTGAATCAATATTCCTTTCAATTATAGCATTAGTTAATCTTCAATTATTATCAGTTTTTGTACAATGGTAGCAGCAAAAAAAAGGGAACACAAATGCACACATTTTTTAAGGTGGAAACCCACTCCAGGACAAAAACCACCTAATGCTTTTCTAATAATTATTTAATATTCAACTCCAATTGAAAATAAAGCTCCAACTTCCTAGAATCTAGAAAAGCATTCTTCTCCAGCTTCCACTGAATGGACACTCCAATGCCCGAGATTATTCAGTGGTCAAACGAATGGATGCCTCAACACCCAATGAGCTACAACTCACCCTAGCATCATCCTACCACCCTATAGAAGAATAAAAGAAGAATGGACTCCTGTACTAGGGAAAATGCTCCACTTTACAATGATATAGAATTATGTAGAAGAAGAAGGCACACTAGACCATAACCCCAACTATAACACAACCACCTAATGATGATCGTAGACCTTCAGAAGCTGTCTCTTTAACTCTTGGCAGATAGACACTAGTACAATTTTTACAATAATGTATCTACAATGACTTAGTACAATGATACCTTTACAGTGACTGTATGCACTGCTGCCCACTTGAAGACTTTATGTGATGAATTTCTTGCTGATGTCTTGCACCGTGGTTGCTGCTATTTTCATGCTACCTTCTGCTACACCTTTCTTTGCTTTACTACCCTAGAAAATCTAGTCCTTTGCAGCCCTTGACAACACATGATCTAGCTTTCTCTTTCCTTCTAGGAGCTCAATATTGAATCTGGTGTATCTCTGTTATTTCAGATCCCCAATATGTGATTTTTTGTCCTGTAGTATTCCTCTGACTCTTCTTTCCAATGCCATAGGTCTGACCGAATTTGGATTCTTCAAGGGAGAGTTATGCCAAATCTCTCACAATGCCCTAATTATGGACTGTTTGAGTAGAGTGAACTTGTATGGCATGCCACGTGTCACTGTTTCTTCATTTGGCTCTAAAATTTATAGGGAAAAACCAAAAATCCATGCACTATCTGCCACTTTTTACAGAATTTCAATATGATACTCAGAGAGATAGTTATGATTATTTTCTCAAGGTCACTTCTTTGAGATGAATTTCAGGAGCCTGCAAAAACACTGACTTCCATAGATCATATCTCTAAAAATTTTGTGCACCTTGATATGAAATTTTCACAGGATCTTCCTCTAGATTTTTTCTTAGCCTCATAAAAATTTCAGCTTCTTAAACTTCGTAGAAAGAAAGTTAGAGAGAAAATTCCATGATGACCTATTTCAGATGGTGAAATCCCTTGCATAAAGAGGATATGAGGATCACAATTTATATAAATTCTTAGGTTTAGAGGGGCTTCAATAAGTGAACGTGCGAAGAATTTTAGGAGCTTAAAAAGATATTAATTATGAATTTTCAATAACCCATGCTACAACCCCATGGGGTTTTAGCCCACTAACTGGGGTTACAAACTTCAAACATGAATATCTCTCAAACCTTGAAGAAATACGTGGCGTGCCATATATCAGCGGAAACATCTCGAAAGGAAGAAACCATCAAAATAATTCTTGACCCAAAATATATTAATATGGTAGGTAAAAATTCCCATGCAATATTGGAGTAGCCCTTAGTGCTGCTTGGGTTGACATCAATGACAACTGTTGATCAACACCCTAAACAGTCAACTTCTATGTTTCAAGATGAAGACTAACCAAGGCATATTATTGGATGCCTACCCCCTTGGTCCTAACTTAGACTATAAATTCCTTTGCGGCCTTTGTGCGGACAATTTAGTGAGTTTTGTTAAGTTATTTTTAGGTGTCTTTACTTTTCTTAGGGTGTGGATGTGTGTGAGAAAATGGTGAACAAGCACATAGTTTGAACATGTGGATATGAGATAATCCTTTTCAAAATCCCCTATTTAAACTATGTTTTATTGCTCCTTTCTCAAAAGAAAGACATGCACGGATATGGGCTGCTTTCAATTTTTCCTTGTTAATCTAAATTATCAGCTATAGGGAGATGGTGAGTTATCAATAGAGAGTGTTCATATCATTTCCTAGGATCACCGAAGGTTGCAAAGGCATTATATATTACTTTCTCTTCTATCGACAATTCGATCCTAGTCCCGAAATCCTAGTGCAAAAATTGAACTAAACTAATGACTTTTACACTAGAAAAAAGAACTAGATAAGCATGTGTGGACTTGGGCCACTTACTTTGGCTAATTATGTAGGTGTTTTGGTACCTAAATTTTCAAAACATAAATTATTTCAGAATGAAAGTTAATTTTCCTCCTACTTAAACTGTGTTAACTCTGCAAAAATCAACTTGAAATAAAACTAACACCTAGACTACTAAAAGCAGCTAAGAGTGAGCTTTAGCAAGTTGTGGGGCACCTCAATCAGTGCTGAAAGATGTATTATCGACTTCCAGTCACCTTTAAAAGAAATAAAAATATGGAAATAGTATGAAAAATCCTACTTCTGGTTTCTGCGTGCAAAAGGCCGAAACAAGCACGATTTCTACGCGTAGGTAACCTCTAAACATGCATACTAGGGCGCGTCTGTCTGTAATAAAGTCACACAATTTCCTGCAATGCAATTTTTTGGGAGCTCTTCAAATTTATCCCATCACTTGGGGTGAACCAGGCATTGAAGGAGAGAAAGGGGGAAATTCTAGCCCAACTCCACATCAAAGATGGAGGTCTCTGCTAAAAGGCACAACCACATAAACTTGGAAATAAAAGTTAGTGGAGTCACCAATCCTGTGTTGGTGTGTTTGGTGTGCGAATGTACCAAATCACACTTGCTTAAGAGGAGTGGTTTTTCCCTCTTAAGTTATTGGTCATAGGAAGAAAATAGATGGATTCAAGCAAGTTAGAGGAACATGCTAAAACATAAACATACTAGATAGAGAAATAGAATGCATATTCAAACATAAAAGCTAAACTAAAACTCAAACAAATAACAAAAAATATCTCAATAGAGTCAAACAACTTCAATAATCCAAACAATGGCGCTTAGGTCCCCTCTTATTGAGTGATGGTAGGAAATGAGGATGAAAATTTAACCCACTTGCCAAGGTTCCCTTGGAACTATGGAGCTCCAAGTCCCAATGCAAGGATGTCTTTACTTCTGAGCTGTCTTGGCGCAAAGTCTCCCTCTCTCTATTATGGTGGACTAGAGTTGTTGGATGGCCAACAACTGAGTCCCTTGTATCTCTTCTTTGGATCACACACTATTGGTTTTGCTTGGGGCAATTCTGGCTAGCATAACAATGTGCTCTCCTATTGTTCATCTCTTGGTGGCCTTTTATAGGAGAATTCAAATCCTCCTTCCCTCTCTTGGTACATTGTGGATGGTGACCCAAGAGAAAAAAATGTTTCCATTGTGTGCCACATTTATTCCATTGTGTGATCCTATAAGGTCCTTAGGAGGCTTGGGTGGCTAACCTTAGGTGGCCTGAAGTGTGGGATCAATTTCCTCGAGTGTGCCTTGTGGTCCCGGAAAGTGTCTCCCGCCACTCTTAGGACTGCACGACATTTTAAGGGAAAGTCACGCAAAGGTGTGCTTATCGAAGAATTCGGTGAACAAAGGTGCACTTTACTGGTTATTTCTATGCACAATTTTATTTTTCCTTTCATACCTTAGAGATTTTTAAATACTTTAGATTCTCTAATGTCTCTCAGCCCTGTAAATCCTTCTGCCTGACATTAAATAATTTCATCTTTGCTTGTCCGATTTTCTAGTGATAACACCCTGAATGATGAGGATGGGGGTTAACATCAGGAGGCCTTACTGCGTTGGCTTATATTAGGGGAGTATGGCCATCATACTTGGTATGATGATGGGTTAGTATGGTAGCAAGAGGCATTGCTACGATGGTTGTTATTGATAGAGTATGGTTCGACATTTATCATGTCAACCAACATGTATATGTTTCCTATTTTTCACAATGATGATATGATGCTTGGAGCAATCAGGGCCAACAAGGCCAACAGGGCCAATGATGGGAGCATGGAGAGGTACATCCTACTCCATGTAGCATGGGTTGGAGAGATAGTTAATGAGTTGTGACTTTCCTTTGGGGGGGAGGAACCACTTCACTTCATATGTCTCATGCAGAGAAGATGCTCTGGAACAACAGATGGTTTCCACTTGGATGTTCAATGATGAGGAGATGCATATAACTATATAGTTGGAAGTCATCCTAGACATTTTAGAGAGGCAGCTATGGACCTGGGCATTCATTACACATTGGAGTAGATGGGGAGACCTTCCAAATGAGGATGCCATTTGGAGGGAGGAGGACTATTGTAGAATTCAATTTTTTTGTTTCTTGAGGACACACAACATTTTGGCGGGGAGGACAATAATATTCCCAATTTTCCATCAGTTAAATGGAATATTATAGTTCTTAATTTTCTCAATTAATTAAGTAAATAAAGGGGTGGATGAACCCATAAACCCCATAGATGAATAAAATCCACTTTTGTTGTGTGAATGTTGGTTAGTAGATAGTAGATCAGCATCATGGAGTAGTGGAGTAGCTCATTAATGAAGGAAGAGTGGAGATTATGGAGATATAATGAGGAATATGATGGAGATTGTGGAGGAATAAAAGTAATATCATACAACATTAATGATGTTGTGATGGAGGAAGTGGTGCATTAAATGCACACATGATGGAGGGAGTGGAGATTAATTGCAGAGATCATGGAGATCATGGAGAGACATCACAGCCTTCATGGAGACTAGTGGCCACATGTGCAGTGCAGTTATGAGGTGGGCCAAGGCTAGGGAAGGCTCATAGCCATGTAAGGAAGATGAGAGAAGAAAATAAAATCAGTCTATAATTTGATACTATATTTTTGTTTGACATTGTTTGCACACTTTAGCTGTTTAGCCAAGTCTGATTTGTTGTTTAGCACACGGGTGTTCCCGAGCGGGAATCCCACTCTTACCCATAGGGGACTTTGAGTGCCTACTCTGGGATGGTTATTTTGAGTATATATTCATCATCCAACATTGGTGCCACATTCAGCCCCTCTCTTCTGCATATACAAATTCATGAATTACGCATTCTTGTCTTAGGGTTTGAGAGGAGGAAGATAGTTTCTAGCATTTCATCTAGGAAACTTGTGGATGATTCATCCTCTCAACTTGAGCTTCCATTTCAGTATTCCAGGAGAAGAATTTTGATATCCCACATCAGACCATCATATTACACCTCCATTTAGAAACAGTTCCTTGAGTAATTGCGCAAGCGTAGTCTAGCCAGGCAGATCTAAGGGAGGAAGGAAGTTCCAAGTATTTTAGCTTGGAATCCTATGAGGGGTCTTTGCCTCACATTGGAGAGATAATTTACATGAGCTGTGAGAATTATTTCATCATCCAGAAGCAGTCTAAAACTCTAGCCTCCTTGATAGCGCAGTCTAGTCCAACAGTTGTGCAGTTTGCAGTTGTAACTTGAGCAAAGAAAGGAGGAGCTAGACCTCAAGTTTCTAGCTTGAGAATCTAGAGAAGGGATCATCCCTACATGTATTGAGCTGATTGGGTGTTATTGCAGCTGATAGATCATTATTTCAGCCCCATATCAACATTTTCTCCACGGAGTGCATAACTCAGCCAGCAGGGGTGCATAATCTGGTCAAATAATTTCAGGGTTTTTCTAGGGTTGTTAAGTAGAATCCATGGTTAAAATATCAGATCATTTTCAGCACTAAAAAATCCTCCCGCATATGGTTCTACTTCCTAGTAGTCGTAGTTTCTAACAGCAGCAGTAGTAGCAACACAACATTTCCAGTGCTAGTTTTCATTAGTGTATTTCAGCCACTTCTTGTGGGCTTGAGTGCATATTCTTTGGAGCATTGTGTACTTTATATTTGTTGTTGTTTACAATGATATGACTCAATTGTTTTTGCTCATGGTTATAATGTCTTGATGTTGCAGTATATTTCTGGCATTTTCCATATTTTAGTGTTATATTCCTATTTTTCTTATTTGTAATATTCCTGTCTTTTCCATTTTGGAATACTAGAGGGAGGTCCAAAAAAATCAGTTTCTGTAATATTCCTAAATTAGCATGCAGCTAATGGGAATATTAATTTTTTTTCTACACGTAGTTAGATGAATAAATGGGTAAGGAGGCTCATACATATCTTAAACAGGCATAAAATCCATCTTGATGTGAAAAGGGATCATTATAATAACTGTATCTAGCACCCTCATGTGTGAACAAGGGAAAATACATGTGGACAAGGTCAAGTTTGACCAAGTCAACAACGCTGGTACGGATGGAGTAGCTCATCAATAGAAACAGTGCAGTGATAGTGGGAGGAAGATTCCATGAAGGTGGAAACCCTAATGAGTGGGACCCAAGGTAAGAAGGCTCACACTTGTTTATAAGGAGGGTAAGACATCCATAGTGAGGCATGTTATTTATTATTGATTTTATGGTCTGCATGACTATTGTGCATTCTTCAACTGTTTAGTTGAGATTACTTTTTTGTTTAGCACCAGGTGCTCCCGAGCGGTAATCCCATCTCCTTTCTTGAGAGGCCTCTTGGGGGATCTTGCACTTCATTCTCCACACTCAGGCTTAAGGCTAAGCATCATTCTTTACCCATAGCGTAATTTTGGCAGAGTATTTTGTTGTGTTGTAGGGTGTTGCAGTGGAGGGTTGAGAAACCCATTTCCGGAGCTAGTTTTTCAGAGGAGGAAGCATTATTCTCTTTGGGAGATCCGAAAGGGAGTTTATTGAGCTTTATTTCACATCTTGGCACTAGGCCAACATATTCTTACCATCTATAGCACAATATCCCTCTTTGACTGCGTTATTTTAGTGATCCATTGCAGTGAGGGGTTTCAGTGTTTAATTGGAGGGTGAGATCTTCAGTAATTGGATAATCACCTGAAGGATATATTGGAGGAGATTCATTCATTATATACATCATATACAACCATATTCATCTAGTATTGAGTTTCAGCTGCTATTCAGCCCTAGGGTTGTATTCCGACATTTTTGTATTTTTTCATATTTCAGGAAATCCTTCCCGAGTTGTCTTGAAAATGTATTTGGGAGCTTAGATCTTTACTCCCGACACTTTTTGAGCCATAAATTTGCATATCTATCTTATTGTACATTTCCAATAGCATTGTACCATCTAAAACTACGTTGTACGTGTTCTTCGTCATTCTGCTTTGTAGCAACATTTCATTTTTGGCATATGTATTAATGGGAGGTTTGCTTGCCTTGATCATTTGAGTTGTGCCCGCTTCTATTTTACTTATTTTCTGTTGATTTACATAATAAAATGGCTATATGGTTTTCATACATTTTGGTGTAATTTTATTCACTGCTATTTCCAGTTTTATGTTCAAATATTGCTACTTCCCCATTTTGGGATATTACAGTGGTATCGAAGCATAATCTTGGCTCAGCCTATGGATCTCAACCATTATACTATCAGGAGAATAAGAAGAAGAAGAGAAAGATCAAAATGATGGAGAGAATGAGTATTATATCATCTCTTTTTAGATCTATGAAGGGCCTCACCAATGAGGTCAAGAAAATAAGAGGGGAAGAGGATATCTCAAAGCTTATTTTCCAAACTATGCAGAGCATTAATGGAGATATCAAGAATATGAGAGGGGAGATGTGTAAGGAATCTCCAAAGTGGTTTGAATCTGAAACAAGCCCTATATTTTTTCATGATGAGTGTGAGAATGCAGCCACACATTATGATTCACATTTCAGTCATATGCCCAGATCTAATACTAGAGAGATGAAAGAAGAATAAATGCCTAAGAAGGAGACTGTTAGGGCTTATCTGCAAGAATATAAAGCTCAGACTAAGAGGTTCAAAGATCAAATCAACTTCCAAGAGTTTTGCAAGATCAAGGTGGAGAGGAGAAAGCAGCATGATGTGGGTAGATTCTTTCTATCTACTTTTTATGGTTCACCTAAATGTTCAGATAGGGCTTGGGTGGAGGAGCTAGACAACTATTTGCAGCAACACCAAGTTTCAGAGATTGAAGCCATCAAAGTTGCAGCGCTACATTTTGAAGGTAAGGCCTATGCTTGGTGGATATTTGAGTCTTTTTCATTAAGAAATGAAAATAAGTATTCTTATGCAAAGTTCATTGGGAGAATAGTGGAAAGGTTTGATGAGAAACATTCTGAAACTCCTTTGGTGGAGCTAAAAAAACCAAAACAAAAAAAACCTTTGCATATGTTGGAAGAATCTGTAAATCCAACTCCACTTCAGAAAATTGTTAAAGAAGTTGATATCTTGCATAATACCTTGCTAGAGGAAATATATGAATCTCATACTCCTAGAAAGAAGGGCATGGAGATATTCTCTTCAAAAGAGGATCCTCTTATTGAAAGGTTTTCCATTCATATTGAAGAAGGAGAGAAGGCTAGGGGTAACAACACTGTCATATCTAGAGCATATCTAGCACCTCATGGATAGGAAGGTGGAGCCCTTGCTCCCATAGGAGGGATTCTTATAGGTTCACAAGGAATCCCAAAGGATCTCATATGTGGAGATCAAATCACAACCCATGAACAACATGTGCCATTATTGACATATTGTGAAACCATGCAGATGAAAGGAGGAGGTAGGGAGGATGACCAACATCATATGATGAGGAACACAGACCCCTATCTATTTTAGAAATTGGATGCACATAAGAGGTATATTTATTTGTGCAGTGAGGGCAGTGACAAGGATATCCATTCATATATGCAATCTACTCTTGATATTGATGCCACATTTCATGGAGGCATTCCACTGGGGAGACCACTAGATCAGGAGATGATAAGGGATGCTTCACATTTGGTTGCACCACTCATTGATTCCAGAGGGGTGAGGACCTTGGGATAACTTGGTATAGTGCTGAGAATATTGGGTAGACTCAAGGGGAGGAGAGGCATTCTCCCAGCATCATCATTACCCACTCCCATTTCAGATTCTTTGCTATGGTAGGAGAAACATGGGAAGGATAGAAACCTTCCTACTTGCATCTTTGGCATGGGAGATGTCAAAGAGGAGGGCAGCCATATGATAGATGTTCTTTGTGATAGATCATCAGCACTGTCACTATGGAGGATAGATCCATATTGGAAATCCCAACTATTGGTGATTTATTCCAAGGATATTTCTACTTGTATGATATTGGATGACCGGCTACATGAGGAGGGATATTCAGTCAGAGATGAGGTCATCTACTATTGTGGTAGGATATTATTATCTAGAGCTTCCAAGATCAAGGAGAAGTTACTATAAGCAGCTCATGAAGATTTTCTCTTCAACCACACTTATTCTATGAGAGCATACCACACCATCATGGACTGGTACACTTGGGGAGGCTTTCAAGAGGGGATATATTAGAATTTGAGGAGACGGATAGATCATGTGGAGATGGAGATAAATAAATATTTGGGGGAGTTATCATAACCACCTCTTTCCTCTTTGAGAATGAGAGGGGATTTACTATGAGCCACTCCATTTGCATGGGCAAAGCATATGGTAAGGATATTGTTTGGTTGCATAATGATTTAGATAATGAATATGTGCATTCCTTAACCATATATGTGCAGGAAATTTCTCAAAGAAGGAGCATTATTCCTTCTAGACTTCATGGTCTGCTTGAGTCCATAAGCAGCATTGATGATGGCCACTCCCTAGGAGTTCTTGGGGAGATGATATCTTATGCAGGGTATGCTCACTTTGCACCATACGCCATACACTTTCTCCAAAATTGTGAGGAGATTAGGGCAAAAAAAAAATGGTTGGAAAGCCACACATCATGCCATCCACTGATGTAGTTGAGAGTAAAATTTCACTGGTTTCACTTGAGGGACCACTATCCTTCTCCCTTGTTACCTATGGCAGCTAGCATGATTCTCATTATGATTCCCTATGTTGATGTTGTTCTTATCTTTGTTGGGAGCATGTTTGGAAGAGATACAAATGGTTGGATGTGTTTATGGGGAATGAAGATTCCCACACCTTTTATGCTCCATGCTTCAAGAGGAGCATGGGAGATGATATGGCCACTACAATAAATCACTTGCTTCTTTATGAGGTGGACCATTTGATTTTTTGGAGCACTTGGGTTATGCCTCTCATGAACAATTGGGAGGAATTTTTATACGAGTTTCCATGTTGGGAGGTGACTCATTTTGTATGGATGATAGCTTGGGGATGGAGATTTCATATGGGAACGATATTTCCCAATTCATTTCAGATTCCATGCCTCAGGAGGACCTCTAGACAACACCTTGTTGCCTCCTTGGGTATTTTACTTTTTCATGATGATAGCTATCTGGGATGGTCCCCAAAATCTAACTTGCACCCTTGGGAGGGGAAATCTGGAGATTTATTAATGAGACACCATCTTATTCCTTGGAGGATTTTATTTTAAGGGGATGCTATAGGAGGAGGAGAGGAGGCTCTTCAGTTCTATCCTTGTAGTTTCTTGAGGAAAAGCAACATTTGGGAGGGGAGGACTGTAATATTCCTAAATTAGCATGCAACTAATGGGAATATTAATTTTCTTTTATACATCTAGTTAGATGAATAAATGGGTAAGGAGGCCCATACATATATTAAACAGGCATAAAATCCCTCTTGATGTGAAAATGGATCATAATAATAGCTGTATCTAGCACCCTCATGTGTGAACAGGGGAAAATACATGTGGACAAGGTCAAGTTTGACCAAGTCAACAACGCTGGTACGGATGGAGTAGCTCATCAATAGAAACAGTGCAGTGATAGTGGGAGGAAGATTCCATGAAGGTGGAAACCCTAATGAGTGGGACCCAAGGTAAGAAGGCTCACACTTGTTTATAAGGAGGGTAAGACATCCATAGTGAGGCATGTTATTTATTATTGATTTTATGGTCTGCATGACTATTGTGCATTCTTCAACTGTTTAGTTGAGATTACTTTTTTGTTTAGCACCAGGTGCTCCCGAGCGGTAATCCCATCTCCTTTCTTGAGAGGCCTCTTGGGGGATCTTGCACTTCATTCTCCACACTCAGGCTTAAGGCTAAGCATCATTCTTTACCCATAGCGTAATTTTGGCAGAGTATTTTGTTGTGTTGTAGGGTGTTGCAGTGGAGGGTTGAGAAACCCATTTCCGGAGCTAGTTTTTCAGAGGAGGAAGCATTATTCTCTTTGGGAGATCCGAAAGGGAGTTTATTGAGCTTTATTTCACATCTTGGCACTAGGCCAACATATTCTTACCATCTATAGCACAATATCCCTCTTTGACTGCGTTATTTTAGTGATCCATTGCAGTGAGGGGTTTCAGTGTTTAATTGGAGGGTGAGATCTTCAGTAATTGGATAATCACCTGAAGGATCTATTGGAGGAGATTCATTCATTATATACATCATATATACCCATATTCATCCAATATTCAGTTGCAGCTTCTAGTTAGCCCTAGGGCTATATTCCGACATTTTTTGTATTTTTGCATATTTTAGGAAATCCTTCTCGAGTTGTCTTGAAAATGTATTTTGGA
This sequence comes from Pinus albicaulis, assembly GCA_034641835.2. NCBI lineage: Eukaryota > Viridiplantae > Streptophyta > Pinopsida > Pinales > Pinaceae > Pinus > Pinus albicaulis. The sequence goes on along the minus strand of JAXQQM020061421.1, from coordinate 27,460 downwards.
GCTTAGATATTTACTCTCAACAAATTTTGAGCCATTTTGGGATATTAAAGTTTCTCTAATTGGACCCACTACCACGTGGCCTCCTCCCTGCTCTTCACACCCCCTGACCTAAACCACTAACCACCTAGTATCCACCCCAAAAACAATTTCCCCCTCGTTTCAAATACCACGATCCATACATGTTACCTCCACCATTACTACCACACCCCTTCGTTAATCCGTGGCCAATAAAATCGCTTCGTGCAGTGTGTTATCCATTAAAATTTAATTAAAAAATGGATGACCGTTAACTCAACGAACTCGCACCATTTATAACGAAAACAAGTTGTTGCTATAAAAACGCTACAATTTCATCCTTTCCAACATTTTATGTGCTATTATCTCTGGAAATCCAATTGTTTTAAAGGTTTACAGTGTCCCAGTGTTTATCATTTGATCTGTCTACGACCAAAGTAACAACACTCTCTTTTCATCCTTCAAGGATTCAAACAATTGTTGAGTGCTTCTGATAACCTTGTTTATCCCAATTCCAGTCAAGTTCCTAAAATTTAATTAAATATGCCTCATAAAAATAAAAACTAGGAGGAACCTTTTAATCCATCGGTCCACCCACCAAAAAAGTTATATCATATTCCTCTAGCTGATAGGCATTACAAAATAAGTGAAACATTGTGTGAATTTGAATTATATGGAATGTATTGTTGGTGGGAAGATAAATTTATTGATAAATAAGATTCTATTGGAATATGGGAGTCCAATTTACCTCATTATATCTTCCCTCACACATTCAATGCCCCTGAATTCATCTGAAAGTTCCAAGGCTATTATATTCATAATCAAAGAGCCATCATTGCCCCTACTGGTGAAATACTTTTCACTATCATGGCTCAATCAATTGACCAAATGATTCAAGGTCCCTTTGTGGAAAATAACACCCCTTTCTCCTTAGAATCCCTCAATCAACTATACCAAAAGCTCTATTTTGCTAAAACAACTAAAATCTTTGACATATTTCTACCTGAAAACACTCAATTGCCAAAGAAAAAACCTCCATACCCTTCCTCCATCTTCCTTGATTAGGAAAAATAGATTATGATAGTCATTTACAACCCTCTTGGCTATTATTCTGATCAATGGGTACATGAACCCATTTTAGGCTTCCTCTCTATCTTTTCCACATACAGTAAACCATCAATCATTTTCAATTTCAACCAGTTCTTGGTAGACAACAACCATGAGAAATTTATCAATTTTCAGAATTGAGAATTATTTAAATACACTTCTATTTTAGCATATATATATTTTTTTTATCCGAAAGATAGATTAAAATTTTCCATGCAGAAGCTTGATGAAGAAGGTAACCAACAATTAGGGATCTTTTGGACATCTTTGGTGATGAAAGAGTAGAAGGAATTCTCTTACAAACAGTTAATTTAAATGTTTGTTCATCCAGCTATGAGTATTCTGAGCGATATATCTGGACCCAGGATAGGTGAAGACATTGAAAGGATACTTCATTTTTCAGATCAAGCAAAGACAAGAGACTGGTACTTGAACCAGAATTATACTGAGATTATTTTCTATTGAAGTGAGCTTGCACCTTATAAGCTCCAAAAATTCCTCCCCATGAGGATTTTTTCTCTTAATTATATCAAACATATGTTGAATGTAGATGATATTCACTTTATATAATCCAAGAAGAAGTCCCAATTTAGGATAAAGAAACATATTGGGCCCTTTATTTGCAATAGTCGGTCAGCAGGGGAGGAAACATATAATATATTTAAAGAGATGAATTTCAACTTGAGTTTCACTTGGTCCTATGAACCTCTGGGAATCATTTCAAGGCTAAGAATAGAGATAAAAACTACTCCCTACATTCATACCCAAGAGGCCTGAGATAGAAAGATACATTAACCAGTCAGTATGGGTTGAAAACACATTGTAGGAAGCTGAGGAGCAGCTAGTATCAACATCGACATCACAGACTCGTGTCCCACAGGAAGAAGTAGTGAAAATGAAAAGAGAATAAGATTCACCTTCAGTGACTTATAGTGCTAGTCAAGAATTTAAGATAATCTACAAAAAAAGAACAAAGTTGAATCCTAAAGTTGACACAGATAAAAACTCAAAGTAAGAAGTTGCTATGGTCACTAAAAAGGAACACCTTCCTCTTCTCAAGTAGGTGGCTAATACACTGCTTCTCCCACAACTTCTTCAATATCTCATGACAAACAAAAAGCTATTCAAACAACTAAGGTGGTCCAAGGTGAGAAGGAGAAGACATTTTTTTTACAAGTTCAGGGAGATAAAGCTCAAAAATGAAATCCTTAAGAACAACACCTATTCCCAATTATGGAAGCAGACTTCTAGCTCTCAAACCAATTTATTGTTATTATTTGATTTAGAGAAGGGTAAGATTCACATGGCCTTCATTAATGCCCAGATTCCACAGCCAAAGTTAGCATCTGACTACACATTAGGGGAATTTTGAGGTCTAAAATGGGCCTCCTAAGAAAAATGTACAACAAAAATAAACTTTATGAGAAACAATAGGAGTAAAGGTGATGATGTCAACCATCTGGGATGATTCACAATTTTTGGAGTAAAAAGGTAAAAATACTAAAAAATAATAAAATAATAAAACTACTTTTCAACTAGTATTTTCAACTTATGTCCCTAACGGTTTAGTCAAATTTCAAGTGAGAGTACTTGTTGGATGAAAAATTTAATTCCTCATCGAAGGAGTACCCATGTTGCATACTTTTTATGGACCCTACTACACAAAAAATGAGAAATACATGAAAAAACGTGATTCCAATCACTATTTTCATGTATTCTCATATTCGTGTAATACAGTCCATCAAAAGTATACAACGCAGGTACTTGTTGAATGGGAAATTAAATTTTGCATCCAACAAGTATTCTTGCTCAAAATCTAAGTAAAATATTAGGGAGATAAGTTCAAAATATGAGTTGAAAAAGAAGTTTTTTATTTTTTCCTTCTAAAATTTGATGATGTAATCGAATCTTATTTTATTATTTCGACTATTATTTTATAATTTCCTTAGGAGGACCATTTTAGACCTCAAAATTCCCCTAATGAAGAAGACAACCTTTGAATTTGACATAAAGGATATCCATCACATTGATCAAATGGATATACACAAGAAGACAGATGAAATGCTTTCTTCAACTATGACTAATACTACCATGAATCTTTCCAAATTGTAGGTTTCCTTTTCAAATATCCAGTCACAGTTGAAAATGGAGAATATTTATTCTTTTTCTAAGGATACAAGGATTAAATCCTTAGAAGATTTAGTGGTCAAGATAGGGTAATATCCATCAAATATGAAGGCTTCAGAGGAGAAAATTAATAATAATGCTAACATAGAAGCATTAAGAAAACAACTAAAGTTGTTAGCTACTGAAGATCCTCTTTGATCCAGGTGGATCCAGAGACACACAAAAGCCAAAGAGGGCGTATGAAAGCTAAAAGATAAAAGTGTTTGCATTGCTTTAAAACTAGGACTGAAGTGTATATCTTGTCGTCCTGATCACAACGGTGCAAACGGTTCGCCAAACCGAGTTCATATAAGAAAGTTAGAGAAATTTGAAGTTTTGTCGAGGTAAGGGTAGTGGGGCCCACAACATGCCACATGGAATCCCAGTAAGCACGTGGGATGCACATGAAAAGACCATTATCTATTGACACATGGTGCTCCTCCATTGGCCCCTAGACCCTGCAAAAATGACAAAACAAAACGATATTTAATTTCCCACATAAAAACAAAAAAATCATTCAAAAAAAATAACTATATATTAAATCTAGTTATTAAACAATCAAAATCAATTTCAATATGGTAAATTGTTATGTAAAAAAAATCATATTAAATATTGTTCAATTCCATATTGAATAAAACCTCGATTTTTGTCTTTAGGAGTCGTTATAATATGGAGATACAAATTCCATATATTATATAGTTTCAAAAACTATATTAAAAATAAAATTGGGTTTTAAAAAATATTGCGAGTCAATGGGATTTGAACTCAAAACCTCCCAACAACAACTATATTAATATTATTATGCCAACCAATGTGCCAACCTCGCACTTTATCTTATTCATCCTCACACGTTTTTATAAAATTCCTTTGAAATGGTTCAGGGAAACCATGGAGAATGATAGAGAATAAATGAGAGATGAGGGGCACAGGGACACTAATGGATCCATGAGCAATGATAAGGTAGGCTTGAAGGAAGATGGACATGAAATTCGAGGCATGATGGTGCATGGATTTCGAGACATAATCCTTTTGATCTTTGGAGGATCTTTTTTATTCCAAGGAGGTAACTTTTTTTTGCGTCAGAATGTATTGAACTTTCTATGGATTTTAAACATAATTTCGCAAGGAACGCAATGGAAAGGTCGGATTCACCTTTTGAGCAGTAGTTGTGCAAATCCCCTATGTAGGAGAATCTTCAGGAATCTTGAGGGAATGTCAAATCCTTTGGAGGCTGAAACTCGCTGGTGTTAGAGTGAGGTTAACCTTATACTCATTCTTCTCATAATTTTGCGAGTATCTCAATGGTTATATTAGATTCCTGTTTTGAGTTGTAGATTTCTAGAGTCCATGTGGATCAACATCGTTGAGGAATCTAGGGGGAATCTAAAATATTCCCGAGGGCTCAAATTTTCACTTTGTCAGAATTTAGCAAATTGACAATCGATCCTACACCTCTCGGCGACACGAGTTCAACTGTGCAGCCATATTTTCCATCTGAGCCTTATTTTTTCCTGCCATTTTTCGAAGTGAACTTGCACGTGTCTGCATTTAATGTGGGAGCTATTAGCCACCTATAAAAAAATTTCATATCAAATGGTGGCTAAATTTTTTTTGTAGCCTTCAAGAAATAACTTTATGGCCAAATTGTGAGTTCTTTAAGTCTTATGATGATATTTATCCTTTAAAATAATCTTCACTGTTGTTTCCCTCATAAACCTGAGAAATCTGTTGTTTTCCTAAAGAATACTGCTGAAAAAACCCATTTTTTCCTTCATTTTACCCCTCCTTTCACCCATAAATAACCCCATTTTTACCCCTTATTTATTTTAGAAAATTCCTCCATAAGCCTCATTTAACCTTAAAATTCACTTTAAAACCCTTTTAAAACCATTTGGTCGCCTTCCATTTAGTTTTAAAAACCCCTTTTTCCTCTACCGAAACCCTCAGTTTGCCTCAAAAACTTTGTTTTTAAGCCAAAAAACAGTCTTTTTTCATTATAAAAGTTTTTAGCCCCCGAGGGCTTAAATTTCGTAACCCTCCACCTCATAAGACCTTAAGCCTCGCAACCGGGTACTTAAAGGGCTTAGACTCCTCTCTAAACCCCGTCAACACCTTATCCTCCTTTGTATTTTATAAAACCCGACTTTTCATTGTGTTTTGATAAAACCCGACAGTTCGAATTTGCAGCAAATATCGACCGTCGATCTAAACCGATCAACGGTCATCGACTCATCGCATCGCAAGTCTGCATCAGGTCCTCCCTTTTCTTCATTTCCTTCAAAAATATTCCGATGCGATCAAACCTCAGCCGTCGATCATCCCTCCAATCCGATAATCAATACACAATCGCATCGCAATTTTCCCTTCGTTCTTTCCCTTTCCTCCTCTGACTTGCGATCACCCCGATCAAATCTAAACCATCCATTTCATAAATCCTATGGCTCGGATCAAACCCGACTTTCCTCTATTGTTTTTTCATAAACCCGACAGTGTAATTCTTCAGTAAGATCCACCGTTGATCTTTGCAGATCGACGGTTCACAATGACCCCGATGGCTCACCTCCGCCCCGTGCATCTTTTCACATCATGCTTTCATTCCCACCGTCAGATCTCCCTACCCTCCATCCAATGGCTGAAGTGCATATCGTGTTATTTTAGTGTCCAGGCTTTAACGTTTTAAAATCACGTGATATAAGTGGTTTTGAGAATCCACGTGGCGCGCAATGAGTGGAATCGCGTCATATTTATGAAAACCATTTACCACCGTCAGCGCCACATGAATACCACCAGCTGTTTTCCGCTAAACCACCCTCTTCCACAATGTAATTCTTCATTAAATCCTAGCAGTACATCAATCTGATCTGACGGTCCTGACTTAATGTGACCCCTCTGCCTTTGCCATTTCATCTATTCTCCTGATCATTTCAACAATAGATCCTCACCATCGATATTTTAGATCAGACGGCTCTGATTATATCCTGGTCTCAAGTCCTTTCCCGTTTGTTCTCCAAAGGGTTCCATCGAAATATCCTAACCGTCAGTTGTTTCGATCTAACGGCCCAGATTACATTTTAAACCCCCAACTCATTTCCTCCATTTAACCTCCAAACATCTCCTCACTTGATCTCCATCGTTCGTCTTTTTCATCTGATGGTCCAGACTTAATCTAACCACCATTCATTCGACCGACTCCCAATTGACCCCGTTAAGATATCTGGACCATTGGTTTTTCTCATCCAATGGTCACGATCTAATCTCGCTCCCAAAATTTCCAAATAGTGGTAAACCTATTTTTTCCACAGGTTTCCTCTCATTTTTGTTTGTTTTTGCAGGTTATTAAGGTTTTTCCCACAATTTTAAAAAGAAAAAAGGTTGGGGATGATGATCCCTCAAGCCAATATCAATGAAGAAGGAAAATTTGCAAGGTTCCGAATATGGTTCTATCATGCCTCATGAGCACTGATAACATTATAAAACACTTTGCACGACTGAAAAAAACAACAAAAAAACAGTAAACTTTAATCAGACAAAGAGTATCAATGTTAAATTATGGGATCACAACATAGATGAAGAATTAAAGGTTTTAACACATTTTTTGAGGGATTAATTCATTAATTCAACTATCAAAGGCCTAATCCACACAATTAATGATAGTATGAAGACCTGAAGACAAAAGTTAAGCATAATCAAACTAAACACAGATCAAAAGAAAATTAACAGTGTTTTAGGGAAAAACAAGCAGATCTATCAATCCGAGAAGCCTCCACTGCCACATCAGAGGCTAATTGAATCCTCTCCAGCTACCAAAATCCACATACAGCCTCAATAAATCAGAAGAAGGCATAGTTATTTCCAAATTAGTGATATTTTTCCAAAATGTATTTCCATCCTATCTAAAGAGTTTTAAAGTCAACAAACTCTGCTAAAGAGCCTAAAAACTTAATGAAGACCAATTAATACAGAGAAGTATCAGAAATCTTCTCTGTTGAGCCCCTCAAAGGCCGAGAAGCATTAACTTGTATTAATTGAGCCTAGAGATCTTTTCTCTCATCCCACCTCCTCATTTCTTCTATAAATACTTCTATAGAAGATGAGATAATGTTGGTCTCTGGATATCTGTAGCATGTAAATAGTTTTCTAAAGTTGCTGAAGCTCTGTTTGTAATTGAAGATACATAAGCTGAGAAGAGAAAGTTTTCTTAGTTGTTGAGACCTTTTGGACTTGAAGATTGTATTGGTTTGAACATCAATATACGAGTCAAATTCTATGGGATCTTGGTCTAAATTAATGGTGATGTTTTTCTTATTGTAAATTGTCTTCCTTCATGTTTTTCATACTATCCACTTTCTCTGATAAAGAATAGAAAATATAGAGTTAAGATTTATTCTTAAAGGTACCCTACTCTCACTGATAAGCTTTACCTTTATTTTTTCCTCCCTTGTGTATTTGAGAATGATTTAATACAGTCTAGAACAGTTTAGGAATATTGGTGAGCCCATGTCTTACTGTCCAAAACTTTGAACATTTTTCTTGAATGAGATCTTCATTACATGCTAAGTAAATACTGAACTAGGGATGTTTATGGTTAGCCCTGTCCTCTAGTTCCTTCTCTAATAGTTTGTCTTGGAAGGTTCCCTTAGAGTATGCTGAAAGCAGGTTTAGATTTCAATGATATCTTACTTTATCTTAAGTTACTCTTATTTTTGTCTTTAATGTTTTCATCCTTTCTGAAAGTAGTCATGTGCATTACTGGATTGTTTGTCTGATAAGTAAGCTTTAATACAAGCTTGTCCAAAGAAGTCTATGGTTAGCCCCGTCCTTTGGTTGGTTTCAAACAGTTTCTTAAAAGGATTTTCTTGTTTGGAAATTTAATAAATCCTTGTTGAAATTATTGGATTTTTCCACCTTCACAACACTTTAATGTTCCATTCCATCATTTAATCTAAGAGATCATGAGGTGTACATGACTTTCCCCATGGTAAACTTTGTAAACTTTATGTTTCAATTAAATCCTCTATGACTCCATAGCCCAATGGATTGAAGCCTCTTCTTACCTATATTATTAACTGAACCATTCCCTCACTTATTTACACCTTCACCCTTCATTTAGACTTCCTTCACCTTCATTATACCCTTGCCCAACCAAAACAAAAAAAAACCCTTGTTCTTAATAAATATCCTAATATCACACTAAAATCCTTAAAGATCACATATTTAAACACACTTATAGAGAGATCCGTCTCTGGATTCAGGAGGGCTAGATCCTAGAATCTCAAAGCGGTTCATAATGTTGTCTCTGCAGCTTTAGTCTTACCAATCTGCTAAAATTACAAAGGCCTAACATAACATTTCTGGCGACTCCGTTGGGGACTTATTAGTAAAATCCTTAAAATAAAACACTCAGTGTTCAGTGCAATATAAGTAGCTCTCTTCAAGCACTACCAAGCATGTTGGTTATCATGACAAAACTTATTTGAATCAGTGACAAACTAATTAACCCTTATTATTCTCATAGACCTTACTAAACCTTGAATAAATCAGCTAGCTAAGCCATAAGAGTAAACTCTTTTTGTCGCATCACCCTAGCTAAGTGTTGAAATAGATTTAGGACACTCTTAGAACCCATAGGACTGAAAAAAATCAGAAGGACCATAATCCCTTTAGATTGGTATTCATAATAAACATGGTGGTGGAACCATAAAACATTTTAACTCCATAAGAGCTAAAAATTTTCCACCTGGCGTCTCCACACTCTATAATTCCCAAAATACCAAAGGACTCCACTGTTAGAAGACCTTGAACTGATTGAATAGACTCAATGACCTCTTTCTTTATTTACAAACATAATTCCAAGGATACAACGAAGGTATGCCCCAATGAGTAAAGATCATATCCCTGGGTTTCCACATAAAATTCCCCAGGTGAATTGGGATGATAACCTTCCTGTTTTTCAAGGTGAAATGTTAGATGACCCTCTATTACATCTCATCAAATTTAATATACGTGTATGGAGGTTGAAAGTTGAATGGCATGAATATTGCCTAATGAAAATGTTCATGTTAACATTAGAAGGAAAAGGTAGGGATTGGTATGAATGGTTGAAATCTAGTAGTTTGTTTTCTTTAAAGGACATTGAATATGTGTTTTATGACAACTATAAAGAAAGCACTACATCATTATCATGGGGTAAAACACATTATGATCCATCACAAAACATCACCCAACACATTATAGACAATGATGAAGATTTGGAACAAATACATCCTGAAGATATTTTAGTAGCCATTCATGAGTTTAATATCCTGTTGAAAAATTACAAGAACATAGATGAATAATTTGAGGAAGAAAACATCCAAGAAATAAACAACACTCCTCAAGATATTCTTGAAAACATAAATAATGATTCATCATCCCTTCTAGGTGAGGCTGATTTAAAAATTGATGATCTAGAGTAGCCCATGATTTTTCCAAAACAAGAACAAACTCAACCTTTACAAGACCTAGATAATGAGCTAAACATGTATGATGATCAAGACTTTATAGAAGATAATGAGGAAGGTTGCCAAGAAATTCCTAATTGTTTACCTATAACTTGTGTTTTATGGTTAAGAGATCTTTACAAACAAAATCAAAATTCTAATAGCGAGTAGCGCTTTGAGGAAACAAATAGCCACTTAGAAAATGTAGAATCTAATGTGCAAGGAGAATTAGCATATCTAGGGACTCTCCCTCTATGTTATAACTCATTCAAAATTGCACAAGAAGAGTGGCATCCTAATAATGTAGAAGAAACAACTCATGAACCTTGTATTCCAACTAAGTATCCTAATAATCATGAAGGGTTGTTTAAAACAGAAGAAGATCAGGAAATATTAGAAAACCCTCAAAGTTTCCCTACAAGCACAAGAAAAGATCCCTTAGAAGAGGCTCAAAAATACATCCAACCTCAAAACCAGTTTACAAAAGGGAAAGAAGACAGTTGTATTTTTGTTTATGCTGAAAGAGAAATCTCTCCTTTGACAGAAGAAGAAATTGATCAAATACAAAACAGGTAGCTACCCTCCAAACCTTCTTTTGAAAAATACAATCATCAACATAGTGCCTACTCCATAGAACAAACCTATGGCACTCAAGACAAAGAGGATAGTAAGGAAATTAATGATAAAACCGAAACTAGTCCTCTTTGGAGTATGAACTTTGATGGGTCATGTAGTAAAACTAGTGCAGGTGCAGGAATATGGCTTTACAATACATGAAAAAATCATTCTGAAGCCCATTCATATAAATTGAATTTTCAATGCACAACTGACATAGTAGAGTATGAGGCACTTCTTTTAGGGCTGCACTTATTGAATAAGTTAGAAGCCCAGGAGATGACAGTTCATGGAAATGCAGAATTGGTAATTAGGTAAGTGAAAGAAGAATGCATGGTTAAACATCCCAGACTTAGAGCCTATAAGGATGATGCCATAGATTTGTTAAAAACTTTCAAATAATTCCAATTTATCCTTGTTCCTAAAGACCAAAACAGTTTTGCTAGTGGATTAGCCCTTGTTGCTAGTACATGTCTGAGACCTTGGGAGAGAAAAAAATATACCATTCAAGAAACATTTATACCATCTGTCCCAAACAATAAAATATACTGGAAAGCCTTTGAGGGAGAGAAAAAAATAGAAGTATGTCCTACTGAGGATATACCATATTTTCAAGAAGAAACTTCTCCCATCACTGATATCAATCTGCCATTCGAAGAACCTGAATTTATATCAGAAGCAAGCATAGATTTAGAGAAAGAAGAAATTTCACTGCTTGATATTTTGCAGGTTAAGGATGATGATGCTTCCAAGCAACATACTGAAGATATACTTCTCAAAGCTGATTTCTTAGAAGCAGATAATTTACCAACCATGGAGGGCCAAAAAGAAGAGAATCTTCATCTTTTCTTTGTTGATCCTTTGGAAGAGTGTGTGGAGGCCCCAACTAGCTCAAATTATCAAGAATGGATCCTTTGCAAGAGCCAAATACATGAAAAGTTGTCACCTTCTGTGATAACCTTGGTTTTGAAGATTAATCTTCAAAATGTACTATGGATACTCCTGACAAGCAGCCAGAGTTTCTTTTCCTTTTTGTCACTACTCAACTGGCTACATTGGCACTTTTGTATCATATAAGAATGTAAATATTCCAAGATAGAATAGGTTAGATAGTAATGTCAATAAAGCTCAACCTTTGAGAATTTAGTTAATTGTTGATTTTTGTTTTGAAGAAAAATAAAAATACAAAAAACAATAGAAAAATAAAAGAGGGCAGATTGTAAAAAAACAAGAAAGGTACAGCCCCATACCAAAAAAGAGAAACTAAGTCTGAAAGTGTGCAAGCTCAAATACCACTCCTAGTTAGTCGTACAACCTAATCATGACTAATGAGTTTTAAATTTACTGCTGATAGGTTAGTGAAATAGATTTTCCAAACAGCTTAATCTTCGCTTATCAGTTAGGTAGATTAGGATAGAAGAAAAAGGGTTCAAACAAGCTCAAAATCTAAACCTATGGATTTCAGAAGAAGAAATGGCTCTAATCTGTTTAAATATTGAGCCAAAGATAGAATCAAGCTAGTTCTAATATGCCAAAAACTTGAACCAGAGAACAAAGAAGAAGCAGTTCAAACAAGCCTAAAAACGGAGTTGAAGAAAAGAGAAGGATGTTCTTAAACTTTCAGATCTTAACCCTTCACCATTTTGCTTTAATTTTCTGCAAATTTTAGTCTATGTGCAACTTGTTTTTATGCCATAGATATGCATCAAGTCAAAATTCTTAAACTTGGCTTGACTACTTTTAATTTTCTGTTTTAGAATTTAGTGAATAAAAATCTGTCAGACAGTCTAATCCTGACAGATAGTAGTTAGGTAGAGAAGCTTATGAACTCAACCGCTTAATCTGAGTTCATGGAGAAATAAGGGTAGAAATAGACTAGTTTTATTCTTTAAAAAAGAATAAAATGTTTATAAAAATATTTTTCCAATCCAAATGCACTCTGAAATAAGAAAAAATGTTAGATCATTAGGATTCGGTAGGTAGAAGGCTTGTTTTGATAAAATTCCATTAATGTTTTTAATGGTTGCTAACATTGTCAGAGCAAAAGAATATCAGCAAAGGAAGTAAAATTGCAGCCCAATGGATGAGGCATTGATCAGCTTCCAAAGAAGACATGTCTGAGTTTATCGACACCTCCAAGGAGTTGCCATCCCAAGTTGAAGCCGCTATTAGCCACCTATAAAAATTTGTCATATCAAATGGTGGCTAAAATTTTTTTGTAGCCTTCAAGAAAAAATTTTATGGCCAAATTGTGAGTTCTTGAAGTCTTATGATGATATTTATCCTTTAAAATAACCGTCACTACTGTTTCCCTCATAAACCTAAGAAATTTGTCGTTTTTCTAAAGAAGACTGCTGAAAAACCCCATTTTTTCCTTCATTTTACCCCTCCTTTCACCCATAAATAACCCCATTTTTACCCCTTCTTTATTTCAAAAAATTCCTCCATAAGCCTCATTTAACCTTCAAATTCACTTCAAAACCCTTTTATAACCATTTGGTCTCCTTCCATTTAGCTTAAAAAACTCCTTTTTCCTCTACCGGAACCCTCAGTTTGCCTCAAAAACTCTGTTTTTAAGCCAAAAAACAGTCCTTTTCCATTATAAAAGTTTTTAGCCCCCGAGGGCTTAAATTTCATAACCCTCCACCTCATAAGACCTTAAGCCCTGCAACCAGGCACTTAAAGGGATTAGACTCCTCTCCAAACCCCGTCAAAACCTTATCCTCCTTTGTATTTCATAAAACCCGACTTTTCGTTGTGTTTTGCTAAAACCCAACAGTTCGAATTTGCAACAAATATCGACCGTCGATCTAAACCGATCAATGGTCATCGGCTCATCGCATCGCAAGTCCACATCGGGTCCTCCCTTTTCTTCATGTCCTTCAAAAATATTCCGATGTGATCAAACCTCCACCGTCGATCATCCCTCCGATCCGACGGTGAATACACATTTGCATCACAATTTTCCCTTTGTTCTTTCCCTTTCCTCCTCCGACTTGCGATCACCCAGATCAAATCTAAACCATCCATTTCATAAATCCTATGGCCCGGATCTAACCCGACTTTCCTCTATTATTTTTTCATAAATCTGACAGTGTAATTCCTCAGTAAAGATTCACCGTTGATCTTTGCAAATCGACGGTTCACAATGAACCCGATGGCTCACCTCCGCCCCGTGCATCTTTTCACATCACGCTTTCGTTCCCACTGTTAGATCTCCCAGCCCTCCATCCAATGGCTGAAGTGCATATCGCGTTATTTTAGTGTCCGGGCTTCAACATTTTAAAATCACGCTATATAAGCAGTTTTGAGAATCCACGTGGCGCACAATGAGTGGAATCGCGTGATTTTTATTAAAACCATTTACCACCCTCAGCGCCGCATGAATACCACCAAATGTTTTCTGCTATACCACCCTCTTCCACAACGTAATTCTTCATTAAATCCTAGCCGTCCATCAATCTGATCTGACGGTCCTGACTTAATGTGACCCCTGTGCCTTTGCCATCTCGTCTATTCTCCCAATCATTTCAACAATAAATCCCCATCGTCGATCTTTTAGATCGGATGGCTCCGATTATATCCTAGTCTCAAGTCCTTGCCTATTTTTTTTCCAAAGGGTTCCATCGAAAGATCCTAACCATCCATTGTTTCAATCTAACGGCCCAGATTACATTTTAAACCCCCAAGTCATTTCCTCCATTTAGCCTCTGAAGATCTCCTCACGTGATCTCCACCGTTCATCTTTTTCATCCGACGGTCCAAACTTAATCTGACCGCCATTAATTTGACCGACTCCCAATTGACCCCGTTAAGAGATCTGGACCGTTGGTTTTTCTCATCCAACAGTCACAATCTAATCTCGCTCCCAAACTTTCCAAATATTGCTAAACCTATTTTTTCACGGGTTTTCTCTCATTTTTGTTCATTTTTGCAAGTTATTAAGGTTTTACCCATAGTTTTAAAAAGAAAAGAAGGTCGGGGATGATGATCCCTCAGGCCAATACCAATGAAGAAGGAAAATTTTCAAGGTTCCGAATATGGTTTTATCATGCCTCATGAGCACTGATAACATTATAAAATCCTCTTTGCGCCTACAAAAAACAACAAAAACACAGTAAACCTTAATCAAACAAATAGTATCAGTGTCAAAGTATGGGATCACAGCAGAGATGAAGAATTAAAGGTTTTAACACAGTTTTTGAGGGATTAAGGCATGAGTTCAACTATCAAAGGCCTAATACACACATTTAAAGACAGTATGAAGACCTGGAGACAAAAGTTGAGCCTAATTAGACCTAAAACACAGATCAAAAGAAAATTAATAGTGTTTTAGGGAAACAAAAGAAAATCTATCAATACAAGAAGCCTCCACTGCCACATCAGAGGCTAATTGAATCCTCTCCAGCTACCAAAATCCACCTACAGCCTCAATAAATCAGAAGAAGGCATAGTTATTGCCAAATTAGTGATATTTTTCCAAAAGTTATTTCTAGCTTATCTAAAGCATTTTAAAGTCAACAAACTCTACTAAAGAGCCTAAAAACTTAATGAAGACCAATTAATACAGAGAAATATCAGAAATATTCTCTGTTGAGCCCCTCAAAAGCCGAGAAGCATTAAATTGTATTAATTGAGCCTAGAGATCTTTTCTCTCATCCCACCTCCTCATTTCTTCGATAAATACTTCTGTAGAAGATGATATAACGTTGGTCTCTGGATATCTCTAGCATGTAAATAGTTTTATAAAGCTGTTGAAGCTCTGTTTGTAATTGAAGATACATAAGTCGAGAAGAGAAATTTTTTTGAGTTGTTGAGACCTTTTGGACTTGAAGATTGTACTGGTTTGAACGTCAATATATGAGTCAAATTCTATGGGATCTCGGTCTACATTAATGGTGATGTTTTTCTTATTGTAAATTTTCTTCCTTCATATTTTTCACAATGTCCACTTTCTTTGATAAAGAACAAAAAATATAGATTTAGGATTTACTGTTAAAGGTACCCTACTCTCACTGATAATCTTTACCTTTATGTTTTCCTCCCTTGTGTACTTGAGAATGATTTAATACAGTCTAGAAAAGTTTGGTAATGTTGGTGAGCCCATGTATTACTGTCAAAAACTTTGAACATTGTTCTTGAATGAGATCTTCATTACATGCTAAGTAAATAATGAAGTAGGGAAGTTTATGGTTAGCTCTGTCCTCTAGTTCCTTCTCCAACAATTTGTCTTGGAAGGTTCCCTTAGAGTATGCTGAAAGAAGGTTTAGATTTCATTGATATCTTACTTGATCTTAAGTTACTTTTATGTTTGTCTTTAATTTTTTCATCCTTTCTGAAAGTAGTCATGTGGATTACTGGATTTTTTGTCTGATAAGTAAGCTTTAATACAAGCTTGTCCAAAGAAGTCTATGGTTAGCTCTGTCCTTTGGCTAGTTTCAAATAGTTGCTTAAAAGGATTTTCTTGTTTGGAAAGTTAATAAATCCTTGTTGAAATTATTGGCTTTTTCCACCTTCACAACACTTTAATGTTCCATTTCATCATTTAATCTAAGAGATCCTGAGGTGTAGATGACTTGCCCCATGGTAACCTTTGTAAACTTGATGTTTCAATTAAATCCTCCATGACTCCATAGCCCAATGGATTGAAGCCTCTTCTTGCCTATCTTATTAGCTGAACCATTCTCTCACTTATTTACACCTTCACCCTTCATTTAGAATTCCTTCACCTTCATTATATCCTTTCCCAACCAAAACCAAACAAAACCCTTGTTCTTAATAACTATCCTAATATCACACTAAAAAACTTAAAGATCACATCTTTAAGCACACTTATAGAGATATCCCTCTCTGGATTCAGGAGGGATAGATCCTAGAATCCCAAAGTGGTTCATAATGTTGTCTTTGCAGCTTTAGTCTTACCAATCTGCTAAAATTACAAAGGCCTAACAGGAGCAATAATTGTTAGGATATTTGACGCAACGAGATTGATGGTACAAGCCAGAGCCAATAGTTTACCATCCTTGTCTTTAGATATATCTAGGATGTGAGGTATATGCACTATGATCATGTACTTATTTTTTCCATGAGATACATTGTGCTATATGGATCCCTGTTGATGTTTGATGAGGGATCTTATTTTGTTTTTGATGTGAGATGTAATTTCTATCATGGATTTGATTTATTTTGATTGAGATCCCTTTGTTTCCATGTTGGTGGGATACTCATTGTGACATGTATGTTTGATTGAGATCCCTTTGTATCCATGCTGATAGGATACTCATAATCATTATGTGTGAGTTATTTTCAAAATAATAGGAGTCATTTTTGTGAATTAGAGTTCCTATAATGGAACATCTTGTGGATATATCCAACCCCTCCTGTGTGAGGGAATTTTCCTTGTACTATAGAGAAAACACCATCCATGTACATCATCACTCTTTACAACACTTAATGCAGCAACCTACACCATCTTGACACTGAGGCCCAGAGACGTAGTCCATCCTCGATGAATACCATTAACAATATCGTATGTTGCTAATGCTTGTTATGTTCCCCTTCTTTACAGCATTCAGATGTTTATTTATGTTCATTAATGCTTTTGATTAAATGCAATTCTAACAAATTAGCCAAAGTAAAAGGTCTTGGTTAAAGGATATCAGTAATTTACCCGGATCAAGTGGTATCAGAGCAGTCTTCTTGCTAATTTGGATTGCAAGCATGAACCATTAAACGTTCGTTGAGTTGAGAAATGGAGGATGTCAAAGACATGTACGAAACTATGCTCAGGGTGTCCGAGAAAGCGGACATGCTGTATGAAGCTTATGAGAAACAATCAGTAGACGACGTTGAGTTGAATATGCTCCTACAAGAGGAGAAGGAGGGCAAACATCAGTTGCAGCTTCAATTGAAATCCACGACAGAATTGAAGCGCGACAAGCAAAGTCTTCAAATGGAGCATGCTACATTGAAAAAACTCCTACAATAAGAGAAGGAGGAAGAGCAGAAAGTGCAACTCCAATTGCAAGTCGCGATAGCGGTGTTGGAAGAATTGAAGCACAACGAAGGTTTAGAGAATAATTCTTCACCTGTTTCAAAATTGTAGCTTAGGTAAACAATTTTTATTTCTCTTCAGTCTCATATTCACATGATATCATTTCTGTTGGAAGTATGGAGATACCCATTACAGGAACTGACATGAGACTCCTTACCAAGATGGGTTACCAAGGGGGAGGACTTGGCATTCGTGGCCAAGGCATAACTCAGCCATTAGAGGTTGTGCAGAGACTTCACTACCTAGGTTTGGGATACAATGAAGGAGGATGTTTAAAGGAAATCAAAGGTAAACAAACATTTTTGAACTCATCAGGGCATAGGATTTATAGGAATACTTCACCATCATCCCATGAAAGTGCATGTTGTAGTGAAAGACATGAGGCAAGCTCTCATCACCATGATCACACCAGAGACCACCAGGGAAGGTATAAGAAGTATCACTATTTCAAATTTCATTTTTATTATTATAATGTTTCTAATCATGGTCATAAATCATGTCATAAGAAAACTTGTTATTTTATGGTTTACATAGCCCTGTCATTTCTAAGTATTGGAAAAGAATGAAAACAAAAAGGAGGGTGAGGCATGGAAAGCCTTCCCCACAGCAGAAAAATAAATTGGTTAAGGAGGTCTAGAGGAAGAAGATGTTTTGCATCCAATGCAACCAAAGTGGCCATTAAAAAGCCACATGTTTGAGGCTCCATCCAGAGCATCACCTTAAGGACGAAGCGTTGGTGCATGAACCGGTTAAAACATTTTTTTGACAAGAAAATGTGCCACGAGGAGATGATCTATTCACTTTTACAAGTGAGATATGGTTTTTATAGATGTGGTAGTGTGTCATGGTCATGTGTTGTAAATAATGTGTTGCATTTTTAATTGTAAAAGTGATGATGTGTTTTCCATCGCTTATTAAGAAGCAATGATATTTTGGCCTTGTTTGGTAAATCATGTGATGCATTTCTTTTATGTAAAATTGATGATGTGTTTGCCATCACTTCAAAATGCGACAATGATTTTTTTGACTTGTAATAATAGTTGGGGTGTGATTTCCATTTGATGTAAACTTGACCACCGAGTATGTAAACTCGTGGCAAGTATGGAACTGTTTGGGTCATAGTTGGTCATATTTGAGCATGTAATTTGCAAGATATTGTACTACAATTTTGAAGAGGATGCAGGTGTCGGCTCATCTCTTAAGACTCCGAAGAAAAAAGGTGAAGAAGATAGAAGGGTAACATTTTTCAGGACACTTATACTGTAGACATTGCACACAGGAGTTATAGATTCTTGTTGATGATTTTGGAGGACCAAAATCTCCTCAGTGGGGAGGAATGATCCAGGTGTGTCCAAAGACACACACAAGACAAAGAGGACTTATGAAATCTCAAAAATAAAAGTGTTCAGATTTCTTTCGAACCAGGACCAGAGTGTATATCTCGTCTTCCTGATCACAACGATGTGAATGGTTCGTCAAAATGAGTTCGTATAAGAAAGTTAGAGCAGTTTGAAGATTTTTTAAGGCAAGGGAAGTGAGGCCCATAGCATGCCACATGGCGTCCCAATAAGCATGTGAGACCCACATGGAAAGCCCCTCAGATATTGACACATGATGCTCCTCCATTGGCCCCTTTCCCCTACAGAAATGACAAAACAAAATGATATTTAATTTCCCACATAAAAAGAAGATATCATTAAAAAAATAACTATATATTAAATATAGTTATTAAATAATCAAAATCAATTTAAATATGGTAAATTTTTATGTAACAAAAATCATATTAAATATGGTTAAATTCCATATTAAATAAAACCTCCACTTCTGTTTTTAGGAGTCGTTATAATATGGAGATACGAATTCCATATATTATATAGTTTGAAAAAACTATATTAAAACTAAAGTCGGGTTTTAAGACAATATTAGGAGTCAATTGGATTTGAACTCAAAAGCTCCCAACAAAAACTATCTTAATATGACAATGCCAACCAATGTGCCAACCTCACACTTTGTCTTATTCATCATCACACTTTGTTATAAAATTCCATTCAAATGGTTCAAGGAATCCATGGAGAATGATGGAGAATACGTGGGAGATGAGGGCACAGGGAGGAAAATGTATCCGTTAGCAAAGAGAAGGCAGGTTGGAAGGTAGACGAACACACAGTTCGAGGAATCATGGTGCATGGATTTTGAGACAGAATCCTTTTGATGCTTGGAGAATATTTTTGATTCCAAGTAGGTAAAAATTTTATGTGTCAAAATGTATTGAAATTTACATGCATTTTAACCAAAATTTCGTAGGGAATGCAATAGCGAGGTTGGATTCACCTTTTTGGAAGTGGTTTTGTAGATACCCTGTGGAGGAGAATCTTTAGGAATCTTGAGGGAATGTTTTATATTATTTAATGGAGGTTGAAATTTTCCAGTGTCAGAATGAGGTCAACCTTATACTTATTCTTCTCAGAATTTCACAAGGATCTCAATGGTGAGATCAGATTCCTATTTTAAGTTGCAGATTTCTACAGTCCCTGTGGATCAACATCTTTGAGGAATCTAGGGGGAATCTAAAAGATTCCCCAAGGCCCATATTTTCATTTTGTCAGAATTTAGCAAATTGACAGTCGATCCTACACCTCTCGGTGACATGATTTCAACTTTGTAGTCAAATTTTTTATTTGAGCCTTATGTTTTTTGGCCACTTTTCGAAGTGAAGTTGCAAGTGTCAACATTCAATGTGGGATCAGTCATTTTTAGGATATTCAATGCTACGAGATTGATGGTACAAGCCAGTTCCAACAATTTATCATCCTTCTCTTTAGATAGCTCCAAGATGTGAGGTATATGCAGTGTCATCATGTGCTTCTTTTTTTCATGAGATGCATTGTTCTGTATGGATCCATGTTGATGTTTGATGAGGGATCTTATTTTGTTCTTGATGTGAGATGTAATTTCTATCATGGATTTTCTTTATGTTGATTGAGATTCATTTGTTTTTATGTTGGTGGGATACTCATTTTCAAATGTGTGTTTGATTGAGATCCCTTTGTTCCCATGCTGGTGTGATACTCATAGTCATTATGTGTGAGTTATTGTCATACTGATAGGAGTCCTTTTTGTGAATGAGATTTCCTAAGTGGAACATCTCGTGGAGAGGTCCAACCACTCTTACGTGAGGGTATTTTCCTTGTATGACAGAGAAAACACCATCCATGTACATCATCACTCTTTACAACACTTAATGCAGCAGCCTACACCATCTTGACACCGAGGCCCGAATATGTAGTCCCTCCTGGACGAACTCCTTTATCAATATTGTATGTGGTTAATTCTGGTTATGTTCCTCTTATTTACAACATGCAGATGTTCATTTATGTTAATTAATGCTTTTTATTAAATGAAATTCTAACACATCAGCCGAACTAAAAGGTCTTGGTTAAAGGGTATCATTAATTTACCCGAATCACTCTCACCAAGGATATTAAAGAGAAAGAGGCCTAGAACACTAACATGATGAAGCTCATCATGGAGAAAAATGCACAAATGAGACAGATGGAGACCAAGATGGATAAGATGATAAAAGAAAAGGAGAAGACTACGAAGCTATCCATGGTTCCATTGGATGTTGTTCCTCTTACAACCATTCCTACAACTATAGCTTCTACTCCATAGACTACACAGACATCAGATGGTTTCGAATAATTGACTAAGGTAGTTGAAAATATATCCATTCACACTGAAGAGATTAAGAATCTTGAGGACTAGGTTAAAGTGTTACAAGACCGGAGGAAAAGGAGTGAAGCTTCTCATTCAGCACAAAGAGCTCATAAGTTGATTGAAAGATTACAGAAGTTAGAATGACAATCGGCAATAGGACCAACCTTGACCCAAGCCAAGGAAATCATCTGGACAAACATCATGAACTCCATTCCTGAAATCTAGCCCCACATCCAGATTATATTTGATCATAAGGAGTTAATAAAAAGAGTAACTAATGCTATAATAGATATCAAGCAAGAATAGGGAGAAATGCATACAATAGCAAAAAACATCATCAAGTTCCTAAATTCTAAAAATAGATATGAATTGGATGATTTGGGAGTAGATGAAAGGAAATAAACTATATTAGAAGTGAAGAGGAGTCTTACAAAGTAGAATATAGTTTTTCAGCTAGAAGAAAGGTGCCACGGTCTAGAGATAGTAGTTAATAGATTCTTTGCCAGAATTGAGCCTTTAACACGGAAGGGTAAGCCTTATTTATTTGTGATTAATGATAAGTTAATTTCTTATGAATATTATGTCAGGAAACTAAAGGAGATAGCTAGGGACAACTCAAAATTTGCAACCATCAAAGGCAGCATGACATGCAAAGAATTTTTGGAAGCTATGGGTAATTATTTCTTCATCCAGCATGAAATAAATCATATTTTTATTGTGAAACCATATTTTTCCAGATAAAAAAAAGTTGATGAGATTTACCGCAAGGTAATTAAGTTGACCATCCTAGTGGGATAAACTCTGTGAGTAGGATTGAGCAGTAATTCAGAGGAAGTCAGCACAAGTCAAAGCATCATCCAATACATCAGCCAATGCAGGAGAGGAATAGGCCTATTCAACAATTGTTTCCTCCTAAACAATGCCAACGTTCCAGAGAATTGTCTTCCTATCATATTATTTTTTAATAGTTTGATTTTATTGTTGGAGATAGTTCCAATATTACGTTGTTGGTTGAGACAACATTTTTGTAAATATTTTTGTAAATTAGTATAAATAATTCACATTTGAAGTATTAAGGATTGATTACTGAGTATAATTTTTGCCAAGCATTATAATTTTCAAGTTGCTGGAAGCATCCATAATATAAGGAAATTTTCATAGGATTCATGTGGTGTATGCACTGGTGATGTTTTTTCTTCCGTAAATTTGTTATTCATTGTTTTTCCTTTCTTTGTATTTCTGAAAATGTTAATTGCATAATAGAAACTGTGATGAATAGGATATGTTACTTAGCGCACCCTATTTTGGATGTTTTCAATTTACATGTTTTCTAATGAGGTTAAATTGAAGACTAATACATTTCTCTTTAATTTCTACTGAATTCTATGTTTCTTCTATTTTCATAATCCACTTAAAATCCTAAAATATCCAGTTAATGCAATCTAGCTTGCCTTGTGAGACTCCTTCAAAAATTGATGTAGATCTAGTTAAATATTTAGACTCCATAGCCCAATAGAATTATAGCGTTTCAATAAACCAAAAAATTAAAATCAAACAAACAATCAATACAGTAATAACTAGCCTAAAATTCACTAAAAACAAAGTTAAATTTTACAGAGAGATTGTTGGCTTCAGGGGTCGTGGCACAGGTTCAAAGTTAGCGTGTAACCAACAAAACCCTCTTACTACTGGCCCTTTCGACAATGAAATGCTTGCACAGGCCAAAGTATCACCCAAATCAGTATGGGGGGGGTGCTAGATCCAAGTTTTCATACCCTGAGAGAGAATTAAATGAAGGGGGTGTCTTCAGATCTATCTTGCACACCGAAAACCTTGGGTTGATTAAAACAAGTTAACCTTGGGTGCACGCATAGATAGTTGATCTGAAGCTCCTTTAATTGTTCTAAAACTTTAATATTAAACTTTCATAGAAATATACCTATGCAATTTCATTCATTAACAATAAAACAGGTACACAACCGATCCAATCACAGTTAATAGAAAGCATATGTGGCAACGGAAATCATACGCAAAGAAAAAACACATAATATACCACAGTGCATTTGATACTCAGATTTTCCAAAAAATATCTTTATTCATCATTTTTTCATAGAAACCCTTACAATTATTCAAATCTACCTGTGGACACATCTAGCAGGGTCTGCACACAGCCGGGTTAAGGTCTCCGCGCACAAAGCCAATAGGAGCCTTTCAGACACAAACGCTTACCACAGGCATAATTCAAAGTTTATCATCAACATACATATATTAAATTTCATAAGAACCTCACTTATCTGACTCGATCTAGAATTCTACTTATACTTTAGCCTACACTCATACTATGGTCCTCAAACCGTTGTTTGAGACCCCTATATTTACCCCTTAACCCATTACAACTCATGAAGGGAATTTGTCCCACCCCAAAGCCCCTTGAATATTCATTTCTTGGAACGCACGACTAAAAACTACAAAAATAATATTATTTATCCCCAAAAATGTGGTCCTAAGGGACCCTGCTCCAACAGTTCCCCAACAAATATTGTGACTTGTACTGAGCCACAGATCCACTAGGGTCTTCACCTTTGTCTTAATTTCTTCAATGGCAGTGGTGAAGGGCGCAAGGATGCCGACGCTCTAATCTGAAGCACTATGAGCATTGTCCACCAACGTCTAAGATCTAAGTCCTTCTGCTGCAAGACTGATGCTCCGGTGCGTCTAGCCCAGGTTCTTTATGGTAGCATCTAGGTCCTGAGGTAGTTTCATTGTCTCATCGGCCCAAAGATTCATATGAGTGGTGATGATGTGTTTCCTTCAGAGCAGATCTTTGATTTCATCACACAACACCTGGCTTGTCTTTAATCGGGCCATCCGTTGAGCATGCACAAGTGTGGGTAGCGCCTCCTGAATTTCATCAAATGTATATTATGTGGCGCGCATATCCTATGATATCTTTCTCACGAATGGATCTGTCTGCACTGAAGTCCACAATCCCATAACTACATCCAATATATTTACCTTTTCCGACTATTTCTAAAATTCTAGTTGATGCTTCTTTTACCAAGGTAGTGTGCTACACTCGCTCTTCCAGTGAAGTCTCTAGTTGGAGCTTTGCCTGTAACTCTGCAATATTTTGTTTAAAATTGACCTTTACTGCTTGGAATTCAGAGCGGGATGCCTTCAAGGAAACTACTAGGCTTTCAACCCTGTCTTGAGGCACAAAAAAGGCAGGGATGGAAACCTTAGGAAGGTCCCCTCAGAGTCGATCAATTAAAATTTATAGCTAGATGCGCTTGGCCACCACTTCTTGATGTGTTTTCTGAGTTTGAAAATACTCTTATGTGCACGCTGTAATATTCTGCTCTGCCTCTGTGATTTGGTGGTGCATACATGCCAATCAAACCTACAGTTCATTTGTAATGATAGTCTATATGGCATGCATATTTATGTTGGGAGGCATAGACAAGTTGATTCCAACCTCAGGGCACGTCTGCACCTATGCATGCAAATTTGGTTGTTCCAAAGTAATTACAGCTCCAGGGAATGGGAAGATTCATCTATCTACCATGCTGATGAGGCTGGTACCCATGCTCACTTGATCTGGCCTTTCTTGAGAAACACTTGCTTGAATATTGTATGTCTTCAGTTGGATCACCTATAAACCTGACTGCATTACCTCCACCGTTTCTTGTATTTCTCCTCCAATGCATTCCATCGATCTTCAGAGGCAGAGGTGACTGCATCGGAAATATTATCCAAGTCATCCTTTGTGAGGGTGAGATCATTTGTGCCTCCTACCTTCGATCCCTTTCGCTTCTTGCACACACCCTTGGGGGTCTCAACTTCGCGCTTGGTGCCTCTAGGGGACTCTGCTCCAGTGTCATTCTTTCCATCTATGTCCTCAATATCAACTTCCATCTATGTTTCAACTTCCTTTTTTTATTCTGTGTCCTCAAGAGTACAACCTCCTCAGTTTATGACATTGGTCTCTTTATTGGGTCACCCATTTGGGGCCTATCCTTCATCGTCTGCCACGGGGAAGTAATCTTCCTGGGGATGAACACGACTTTGATGATGATCCCTTGGTCACCTTACCCTTTCCTTTGGTAGGTTTTGATACTAAGTCTTGAACCTCTGGGATAAATTTGTGGACTTCTTCAGAGCCTTGGTCGGTAGATGTTTTGATTGGCACATATTTCTCTTCCGACTGCACACTCTCAACCACGGGGTTAGTGGCCATCATTCTGGGCTTGAAGATAAACTCAGAATTTCTTACGTCAGATACAGGGGTATCACAGCTAGACATACATTTCATAGTAATAATTTCAGGGTGAAATTCAGTCAAACAGCAAAGGAACAGAATGCAACTCGCTTCCTTACTTTTATAGGCGATTCATGGTAAAAACGGTCAGAATTTCATTAACGACACCGTATCCCCATAAAAGCAGTCAAAAATATTGTAATATCTCCTCATTAATTTCTAAAAACTCGCTCCATTTGATGGTAAAATCTATTTTTCACCCGGATTTATTGTTCCAACGACTAGTTCCTCCCATTGTGCATAACCTCTATGCTCATGTTGCACCTGCCTGCATCTATCCTCTACGTAGCATGTGAGAAGTGGATTTTGTTTCTCTGGCCATATAGTCATTTGGTAGGCACAGGGTTATCCCTATATTGTTCCAGTCAGCTTACATTGATGTATCCTAGGAGATTCTCACCGTGCAACATGGCCAAGCGCATCGTGCCTCCATTAGTGATCTCCTTCACAATAGATATCCCCAACCAATGCTTTCTGAACTTCCTTGGGTGGCATGAAAAATGACTGTCATTCAATAACACTAGATCTTTTTCCTTAAATGTCTTCTGTGGGATGTACCTATCATACCAGGCCTTTTCACGCACCTTTTGTACTTGCTTATGAAATTTGGCAATAAAATGATCCTCCTCTAATGCATCCAATTGTGATAGACATTCCTCCATGATGTCTGGTTCATCCATATTAGTTAGTGCTATAATGTGTAGGCTTGGGACGATGTATTCCATTGGCATGATTTATTCTTGGCCATAAACCATCTTGAATGGTGTTTTACCAGTCAACTTCTTGCATGTGGTCCTATAAGCCCATAAGATAGAAGGGATGTGCACATCCCAATCATTCCAGTTTGCATTGAAGATCTTTATAAGCGCATTCTATAGGATTTTTTTAAAGGCTTCCACTGCACCAGTTTCTTGAGGGTGATAGGGGGTACTCTTATGGTGATGTATATGTAATTCCTCTGTCAGAGCTTCAATAGTCTCATTAACAAAGTGCGTACCCAGATCACTCATCAATATATTTGGGCACCCAAATCTAGTTAAGATATTTTCAAAAATAAACTGTGCAACAGTGTCTACAGTAAAATATTTTACTGGCTTAGCTTCCACCCACCTGGTTACATAATATGTTGTAGTGATGATGTAGCATGCGCCAATATTTTTCCTAGGAGGATTAATAGGTCCAACAAAGTCTATGGCCCATTTATCAAAAGCTTGCATGGCCATCTGTGGCTGTAATGGCATCCCATCCCTATGTGATGGCTTCCATGTTCTTTTGCATGCATCACAAGCTCAACAATATGCATGTGCATCGCTATGTAGTGTGGGCTACCATAAACCATCACATATCACCTTCTGCGCAGTGGCCTTCCCTGCATAGTGGCCTCCTTCCACTGCCCCATGAGCTTCAACCAAGATGTCTTGTCTTTAATGTTCTAAAACATACATCCTTAAAAATTCATCTGCACCCAAATTGTACAGTTGACCAAAAATCAATGTAAACTAATTTTCCTATGAAACTAACTCCTGCTTTTGTTGCACGAAACATTCAGCGGGTGCACTCCCAACAGTGAGACAATGAATGATATTTTCAAAGTGTTCATCGACCTATGCATCAAGTAGTCCTTCCTTTAGACTGGTGAGTTCTTCCCCATTGTCAATCTGTGATAAGTGATTAGGCCCAACATTCAATCTACTAGGCTTAACAATGATTTCAAAATCATATTCTTGAAATATAAATAGCCATCTACAAATCTTCCCCCCCAACATAGGCTTGTTGATGAGGTACTTCAAAGAAAATTGGTCTGTGAACATCTTGAAGTGCCCACCTAGCAGATAATTCCTATATTTCTACAGAGCATATACCATAGCCTAACCTTCCCTCTCTTTGGTTGAATAGTTGTGCTTTTCACTAGAGATATTACTACTTGCAAAGGCAACGAGGCGATTAATATCTCCTTCTCCTCGTTGTGCTAAGACAGATCCAAGTGCA